>CM061135.1:68828469-68978970 GCA_030789695.1 Scilla litardierei | reverse complement strand
ACTAGTTTGGCAACTAGTCGGTCGGTCGACCAACGCAGACCGACTAAGTGTAAACTGTAACTTCTGAACGAAAATAGGATTTAGAGTTAGTCGGTCCATGAACAAATACTGACCGACTAGTTTAGCATCTAGTCGGTCGATGAACGTTCTTAGACCGACTAAGAGTGAACAGTATGATACCAAAAATAAAATGATGAGTTAGTCGGTTCAAGAAGCATTGCCGACCGACTAGTTTGCAACCTAGTCGGTCAACCAATCTTCTTAGACCCACTAACGATAAACAGTAGCTCCCTAAGAAATTTAGATAGCCCACTAGTCGGTCCAAGAAGGATTGCCGGCCGACTGGATCGTCATCTAGTCGGTCGGTGCCCCTTCTTATACCGGCTAATGAGCACAAAAAGTTCCGATATGGAGCGCGGGGCCCCGGGATCGATTCCTAAGACTCCTAGGCTTGATCTAATAGTTAGATATGACCGTTATGAAGCCCGTCACGAATGACGTACTTCGAAATCGACGATCCTAAGGAAGAAACGAGAAAATACGACGAATCGATCGAAAATGAAAACTACGGAGACGAAAACCACGCATGAGGAGAAAATCCACCAAAACATATATTATATTACATTAAATCCAGATACATGAAAAGCATTCGTTACAGCAGGGCATTCCCTTCTTACAGGTAAACGTTTCTTCTCGTTTATTATATTAAATATTGTCGTAAACTATTTACGACACATTTAACTCAGCTTGCATCATATGCAAAATAGTCCCTATCTAATCTTAAAAACCATTTGCATCAAATACAAATGATCTGCGGGCATACATCGGACATCATCTCCCACTTGCACTCAGGATCATTTATCCCAAATGCAGAAGATAATTGCAAACTCTTTGTAGTTTTCTATCCCTTGCATCAAATGCATATTCTCCCTAATGTTTCTACCTATTACTAGACGAATGTCGCACTCTATATAAGACCATACAGCCTGACCCTACTACAGGTGGGGCTCGAAGCCCCAGATGATAGTGATCACGAGCAGTAGTTGTCGTCCCTGTTTCAGTATCATACTTATGTGGTTAACTCATCGACATGAGTATTGTCGGGACAACCCTGACTGTGTCCGTGATGAATTCCGCAGTTATAGTCTATTCGTCTAAACTTTGTCATTTGGTTCAAGCCTATGATACGGTCAAAACTGCCAACCCCAATAGCTCGAAACCAGCTAGTCTCCATCGAGCTTTAGTCAAATAATGTTGGACTTCTTCCAACATTCTCTGGCTAGAGATTTTACTAAAGACCGAATTAACTCTACGACACTAACTCCCATTGACCGGGAGAGACGAATCCTCCCTTGGTCATTACTCTCCTCGTACGCTTCAAATGTCACCCAACCAAAGACCTTACGATAGGCTTTGCCTCGAAGCTAGGTCAGTGATCTAAGTGACATCGTTCACGCACAGGTTCGTACAATGACCTCAAGTCCAAAGACCAACTAGCCTAACATCACTATGAGTTATCATTGACAGATCGGTCAATCATAACCATATGACAACTCTTGATGGGTCGTTCAGTGAACTCATTCTCTAATGAGCACCTGTGTCTCATCTTCGACTTTGCCAAGTCAAACGATCATGAGATCATCGTTATCGCAATACTGTGAAAACTAAGACACAATGGTCTATCCGATGCTTCGATATCCTTTTCTCGAAACATCTATGACCACGAATGTTTCTAGACTTATGCTACTAACGGTCAAGCACTTCTCCATGATCGAGATCCTTATCTCGATACATGTTTGACCTTGCATTAAGTCTCATGACTTTACCTAAGTTTCTAATGATAACTGCATTATTGTTAACTTAGATAAATTTATACCAAACAGCTTACTATTATTTCGAACAAGATATTTGTACAAATTACACAGAGATAATTGCCTCGAGGGCATACATATCTCGCTACATCTCCCACTTGCACTTAGGCACATTGATCCCAGTATCTCATACCGTATTTTACACATAAGTCTTTCTTGAGTTCATTTGGTAGAGCCTTCGTGAGTGAATCTGCTAAACCGTCTACTGTATAGACTTAAGGGGGGTTTCTATGTTCATTTTTGACCAACCATTTGAATCTCATCCAAATGATTCCTTTGGTCCTTCGGAATCCATTTAATTTTCTTGGATCTCATCCAGCTCATCGTACCTTATGACAATAATTTTAATAAGTTACTGGTCAACTTAGATAGTTCATATTTAAAAGTGTCAAACTCTTTTAATCACTTTATCAAATATGTTCGATCCCTTTGATGCCTCGCATGTGTTTTATTCGCTCCCACTGACCTTGAAAACTCTCTGGTCAATTCATAAAAGTTTGTTTTTCTAAATCATATTTAGAAAACGAACTTTAAATGAATGCACCAGTTTTCATGGTTATCATGAGCATTTACATCGAGTTCGGTCCGAGTAGATCTGTACGCATCTGCTGGAAAGACCGTTTCATCATAATCCGTTTATAGGAGTTAGGATGAAAGCCGTTCTCTTCCAACATAATTGTACTACACTATTTTCTTTCTGCACCAATCTTTTAGACTCGAAGCTTCACTTGCAGTCAAAGAAACTCTTTCTTTGGGCATGTAAACCAAAGTCCATACTTTATTCACGTGCGCAGACCATTTCTAATTGCATCAAGTTATTAATCGGAGTCCCTACTCCGAATTTCATCCTGGAAGTTGAATATGACATCATCGATTATGATGTCCAACTCGACTCTTCGTTTCACGAGACTCGAGTAATCTTTTAACTTCCTAACAATTGATTTAATGAATATCTTATTGATAAGGTCCTCTTGGAACCTTATCAAACCCTAGGCATTACTATCTGGGACTTAACCCAGTGGGAGGATCGTAACTCAGTCACTTTTCCCTGAGTCGCACTATGTCTAACAAAGTTCGATTTATGTTCTCTAACACATCCAATATGTTAAGAGACTTGACCTGAGAGAAAATCACATTTTCTTTTAATTTCACAAGATTTATACATCTAAGTATTTCACTTTTCGATCTAATCGAATCATTTCAAATACTTCTGTCATTTTGTTCTCTATTTTATTAGACTTGTGTTTCATCAAGAACACGTGTCTCAATAGAATAAGAACAACTTATCCTAGCTAACTTAGACTTGGGTCCGGGTACATCAGTATGTACAAGACCGCGAGTTCAACAACTCGCTCTCCCACTGTCTTACAGAAGGAGTTTCGGCCATCATACCTTTGAGAATAAGATTCACAAGTGTCCGTAGACTTCATAATACGAGAGGTCATACCCCTCTTTATGTGACTTGTGAAGCTTAGTCTCTTTGATACGGCCTAGTCTATTTTGCCATATAAGCTTATTAATAGCTTGCGTATTCATATATTAACATTTAATATATATGTTATACATATTACTCTTTGCTTCAGAAGCAATGTGACGACATTTGCCAAAATGTGTTTTTCTTTTGTATAACAATTATTCTGAAATCGTGACATCAAATATGTCACATTTTCAATTCCTCATACTTTTGCCTTTACTAATGATAAATAAAACTATCTTTCTCAATATGACTTTTCCTTAGTGCCTTCTTCCTTTTCTAAATCTCATTTAGATATTAAACGTCTCAACAAAAATTTAAATAGCTATACAAGCATCTCATGTATCCAAATGCCTGAGCTTTGCAACCTTGAGTGTAGCGCAACAAGTTACTCGTCTCAAGATCCGGTTGGGATACATAGTCTTGCACCGCTCATGCACTCATATTCAATTCAAACAGTTTGATCAAATTTTCGAACCTTGCAGATCGAACCTGCTTTCCATACAACCTTGAGTGTCGGTATGGAGAAACTTGCTATTGAACATCAATATGTTCCAGCTGCCCCATATAGAGGCAAGTGACATGTAGTGTGTATTTCTTTTGTTGGACTCAGAACTTAATGAAATCATATTCCTTAAGTCTGTCCTTAAGAAGGTCATTTTAATGTCAACGAGAATATAATTTATTCTATCAATTAGAATTTAACTTGATATTCCATTAACCAATCTATTTGACCATTTAACTTATTATGTTAGAATATTATATTTTGATTCCATTGGTAAACTTAGAACTTACCCTAGTTTAGCATATGTTTAATATTACATATAGATAGAATGGCTTTTATCTAACTATATCCTCCCACTATTTTTGCGATCATTTTAAGCCAATTAATGAACGATTTAATTGAAATTAAATTAATGGGAAACAGATCCAACCACCCTGAGTCTTTCAACCTTGAGTGTATCTCAACAAATTGCTTGACTCTGTGATCGGTAGATGACTCTTCATCAATCATATCATATATGATTCTCTTATCGGTTTTTACCCATAGCCATTTGTGATCATGATTATGATCATCCAAATCACAATGACTAGTCTAGTCGGACCCTTGTTTTCGTGTTTAGCCTAACTTACGCCGGTGCTCGGTGTATTCATGACACGACGGTTTGGGTCAAGTCTGGACTACATCATTATATTAACTTACGCCGGCGCTCGATGTATTCACGACACGACGGTTTGGGTCAAATCAAGATTACATCATATGTATTTAAGAAGTTGGTTTCTACAAGGTTGCCATGTCACAGCTTGAGTGTAGCTCAACAACTGGATCACAGGTCCTATAGTTGCCAACCCCTAAAACAAGGGGGGCTACGACTAATCTTGAAGAAGATTATTAACGTATTTGACTTAGTTATAGTCCAGGGTGTCATATAATCATGATTCGTGTCATTGCGGTCCAGCGGAACACGGCCATGGAATTGACTAAGCCAGGATCACTTATCCCTTAGACTAGCTAGGGTGATCGAAAAAACTTAGCCAAGCACATTGACCGGATCATGGTCCATTGAATGAAGCTTGTCATATTTTATATGCGTGCCATAGACTAAAAGGCTTTTATTAACAACTAATTAATCCTATCAACTAGTTGAATCGTTAGAATTCAAAATTTTAGAATTTGTTTAATAACTTTTATTAAATCCTTATCAACTATAAGGTTCTTGTTGTTCAACGTGTTACCCTAATCAACATTAGGATTTTAATAAATCATTTTCAACACTTTTAAAGTGTAGTCATTTAATGAGAATTATTATTGAAAAGATTAAAATAATAATCGTCGTTAAAGAGGACTACCCTAATCAGGAATTAGGTTTTTAAAAGTTGTAATGATTATTAAAACATAGCATATCATTAAAATTTATCTTATAAATCTTAAACATTCTTAATGGCTAACCTATAAGGGTTTTCTTGTGTTATCAAATCTCTATGTTGGGTTTTGATGGACCCTCAGGGCACAAATCTCTATGCCCGTCCTAAGTCGGACGAGCAATAGAGGTAAAAGAAAGCACAGCGGAAGAAAATCGTTAAACCTTTTAACGAAGCCCTAAGGAAAATCAAGACCTTAGACAGGATCTATGCCGACTTGGGGTGGATCTGACCACCCCAAGAAGGATCTATACTACTGCGACATTATTAAAATTATACCAGAAAGCTATAAAATGACATACCCGGAACCTTGCCTTGGTACATGCAAGGTGTACCGCACCGTCTTCCGAGCCGCTCCCCGTCCTGTGCCGAACCGCTCCTCGAACCGCTTCGCGTCCCGAGGTGAGCAATCCTCTTGTCGTCGATCCAACCACGTGCCGAAGAAAGTTCCACCTGAATATGAACCATTGCCAAGACTCCTGATCGGATCCGACTCCTTCGTGGCTTTGCTAGAGCCCTTCAGGAGCAAGGCAGAAAATTAGGGAGAAAAGAATATTAATTTAAGCTTAGATCCGAGTGTGCTCCAATATTTTTTGGGAGCTGCTCATATCTAGAGCTTGGGACGAGTTTATAGGAATGGGGCAGGCCCCTATTTATATAGGCGGCTGACCCCTCCCCTTTACTCTACTTCCGATGTGGGACTAAAGTTTAGAGTTAAATAATTCAAGTTAGTTTGCCTTTCATAAAGGCCAAACTTCCAAGAATTTTAACTCCCTCACCATTGAGCTTCACATTTGATACAACCTATCAAATCGAAGGGCGCTGAATGATGAACGCGTAGGAAAAACGGCGAGTCAATCAGAGTCCATTTGACCCCTCAATTGATCGTCCAAAGATCAGCCCAAAGCTATTTTTCGTCCAAAAACAGCCGTCAAAAAACTGCACACAGCCTAGGGTTACTGCACCCTGATGTGGGACCCACCGAGTGGGCCCCACTGCACAAGTCAGGCTGACTGGGCGCATGGCACCCAGCCTGGGCACAGGCACCCAGGCCTGGGTCAGACGCCCAGGTGCTAGGCACCTGGGCCTGGCGCCAAGGGCGCGCAGCCAAGGGCGCCCGGCCCAGGGCGCCCGCCCTGGGCACATGGGCGCCCAGGCGCCTGGGCCAGACGCCCAGGTCTGGCCAGGTGCCCAGGTCTCACCAGGCGCCTGGGTCTAGCTCGGGTCTGACTTAGGCTGACCCATTTGTGCTGTATTGACATTTTTTGGGAATAACTTGTAACGACCACTTTTCGTGGTACGTTGTTCGTGCACGTGCTTTTGTCCGTACACGTGTTTGTTTTAGACCTTGTTTGTTTGTGAACACTTTCGAGTGATATACCGTTGTGAACGTCTCTGAGAGTATTAAATAGTGGCACTATTTTGGAACGACGTTTCTCGAGTCGTTTTCACACAATTTAAACTTACTCGATGAGACGTGACGATTCTCACTCTTGACGGGAGACGTTTCTATTTTTAGTTTCGTCGTCCGACGTCGAATCTGAGATCCGTCTTCTTAGTTAGCTCACATTCGTTGCCACGATCACCACGGTATTTATTTCATAATTTTTGAAGTTTATTTGACCACTTTTATAATTTTTACAAGTTTTATATTATTTTTAATAATTAATTTTTATATTAAAATCGGCCAAATAAAATTTATTTGAGTTTAAAACGTTTTAAAGAATTTTTGAGCCAATTTCCAGCTCATTTGGACCAAGTCAAATCCTAGGGTGAGTTGGAGAAGTTGAATTTCAAATTTTAAATTATTTTAATATTCTAATCCTATTAGATTTAGCCCTAGACCAAGTCAACCCATCTATACTATATAAGCAACCCCTAGCAAGACCTATTTTCCAAAGAAATTAGCCGTAGCCCCTTCCAAACTCATTTTGGACGTTGCGACGAATCGTCGCAACGTTGCGACGTTCAGCACCCCGTCCGACCGAAGAAAACCCCCGCATCCACCCGCTCTGACCGGCCGCCTCGCCCGCATCCATCGCCGCTCTGCACACAGCATCGACCGCCGCCCCGTTCCCCCGCTTGGCCAAGAGGAGCTCTCGGTCTGACCGAGGCCCCGCTCCGCACCGACCCCCGCACAGCGCTCCGCTTCGTTCCCCCGCTTCGCTCCGTGCCCGACCGAAGGAAACGCCCGCTGTGACCGAGCGCCCCAAGCACTGCACGCTGCAACGCTGCCAGCCCCGCATCCCAAGCGAACGACTGAGGATCCCTATCGGTCTGACCGAAGGAAACGCCGCACCCCGCTGCTGCGACCGACCCCCAACGCTGCAACAACGCCGCCCAACGTGTCTGACCGACAAGTCTCCCCGCACCGAGGCTGTACGACCGACGGCCACTTGTCGCAACCCCGCATCCGTCGCACCACTTGCCTCCGTGGGCCCCCCAAGTTCTCCAGAGTTATTGTGGGTCCCCCAAAGGCCCCTAGGACTACTGTGGGCCCCACTTTGGTGCGTTCTCTTCGACGACTTGCCGCGTACGACGTCGTCGCACGTCGTAGCCCGTCGTCGCACGTATTAGCTTTGGAATATGGAATCGTCGCCCGAGTTATTTGCTCTGAAATTTCTAGCGAGGAATCTAATTGGAATCTGGACTTGGAGCGCGATCTTTTATTCCAACCCCCCGGCGTCGCTACCCGACGCCGGTGTAGCTTTCGCGTCGTGTTGAGGTAACGTTTTGCACCCCTAGGACCCCCAACCCAATTGCATGCTAATCAAGAATAAAAATCAGTATTTTAAAGTATTTTAAATGTTTTAGAATTCACTAATCAAGATTAATAAAACGGATGTAGGCCGGTGGACTTGTGCACGTAGGAATCGTGACTTTGGACTCGTTGGACGGTGTTTTCTTGACGTGATAGTTTCAGGCAAGTGAAACTTGCCAACTCTTGTGTAGGGCCATGTTTTTAGGCCACTTCCTTGCTTTTAGCGTAAAAGAGACTAGTCAGTGAAATGATAGCTGGCTAGACGCCTACTTGATCTAGTTTGACAACGAAACTAGATCCGTCACCTAAATGATCTAGCTTGACAACGAAGCTAGATGCAACCCTTAAACTTGTCATTCATGCATGCTAAACTGTCACGTTTACTTTTCTTACCTGTACGCTTTACTACTTGCCATGCCATGTCATCCATGCATTGAATGTTGCATTCGTAGCACACGCTACAATACTTGTCCTTGTACTACTTGTCCGGCTAGGTGCACCCCTACGCCATACTTGTTTACACACTTCCTGGCTCATGGTCCAGAAGCGAGCATTCCGTGTTCGGGGGTAAGGCCCTGGCTCGACACACGTGGAGGGGTAGGGATAAACGGTTACTTGAGCTTAGGAGTTGGCCCGCGCAGCCACTCTAGCCAAAAGACGGAATCTCTGTGCACGAGGTGCTTACTTTCCTTGTCTTGTACTTGTCTTGTGAACGTCATGCCATGCTCGTACTTTACTTCGCTTTACTTTACCTGTTGCACTCATTACTTTAACTGCCATGTCATTGCATCATGCTAGAACTTTTAGGTTGCTCTTACTTGTACTTTCAGTTTCACTTGCACAAGTCTTCCAGACTTGTTGACATGTGCCCCTTTCTCTTTGGGTGTCACATGTTAGACCCTGAGCCAGAGATAGTTGTAGCGGACGAGGTAGTTGCTGACACTGAGCCTACGTTCGTCGAGGAGTTCGTGGACACCGGAGACCAGTTTTAGAGACTGTTGGCGTTGCTTTTGCTTTAGGTTGCTGTTAGATGTCGGTGCTTGCACCATTACTTTGTTGTTGTACTTTGTACTTTTGTTGGCCATGCTCGGCCTCTTTTAGACTTTTCTTTTAGCCTGGTGGCTTTTCTGTGATGTTGAGATTTATTGATATGGATATTCTGAGATGTTTCTTTTGGTCTCTTCTCGTTTTTAATATCTTTGTTTCGTTTCGCGTTGCAAGGACCTGCAGTTTAAATTGATTGACGCTTATCGGACTTGCAGCTTTGTAGCTTCAAGTCTGAGCGGACCTTCTCACGCTTCGCCTCCACGTTTTTGGGAAGCGGGGCGTGACAGGTTTTGTTGGTGGCCCATGCAGGTCCGGTCTTGCAATTGCGAATTAACGAAACAACGATAATAACGGAATGTCCATTAAATAAATTGCAACATCCGAGTCATAAGCCCTGAGTCTAGTTGTTTTCTTAGGACACTAGGTGGTAATAAGACTTAGTTAGACGTATGTGCTTTCTATTTAGAGGCCCCTGATTGATAGTTAGACCCCTTCTAGCAATTGATTTGATCGCCGTAGGAGTTACCTTAGTGGTTCATGTCTACCCCTGACCATTTTAGGCTTCTAGAATTTCCTTTAGTCGTTCGCTTGGGTTCATCGATTTCGGACCAAGCTGAACGCTTTTTGTTACCGTTTAACCTTTAGAAGTCTGGGCGATTAGTTTTTAATCTTTAGTTGGTCGACCGTAGGAGTTTCCGTAGACTTTCCTGATTCATATCCTAGGCGTATGTATGTTTTGATCATCCGACCAATTTCCTTGCCTTGATTCACGAGATCGCCCCGTGACGATCGTCGTCAATTCTCAAACATCGCCATTGCAAAACTTGAATCTTCGGAAAGTATTTTTCAATCTTCTCTTCCACTAAGTTTAATTTTGTTCAAAATTTTAATATACCTATATTTCATCCTCCTTCATTGATTTAAACTTTTAAAACGTCTGTCGGAATTTTTGAATACTAGCTTATGGTATTTCCCCAGCCTATATTTTTCATACTTATGTAAATGTGTTGTTCTTTCATATATTAGTTTTACTTTTGCCCTGCCCAATTCGATTCTCATGATACGTCGTGTTTACTTTAATATACTTTCAAGACACACAAAATTTCAGCTTTCAGCAAGTTGGTTTTTGCTCGTCGCTCTCGCTATTTCAGATTTTTGCAAAATTACTATTTTCATAACCACTTCCTGCTTTAGACCCTCCCTGATTTGATTTTAAGGATTTGCGATTCGATCTTGAAAATTCTTACACTAAGTCATTATTATTATTTTTCCGTGCACCATACATACTTTCAATTATTTTTATATCCGTACCAGACTTATTGTGCTCGTATATTAAGAACCTTGTGAAAATCAGTTTCTCATTTTTGGCAAACTCTGGTTCTCTAAAAGTAGTTTCAAATTGATTATTTTCAATTTTCCATAGCCTAAAAGCTTTGTAAGCATTTAACATGAGTTTAAATTCTTCCGTTATTTGATTTCATTCTTTAACTTTCAAAAACTTTTTTTTTTGACAACATTATATTAAATTACTGACGTTTAAAATTTTCTAAACCATGTCCTTAATATTCGTGTAAATGATTTTACTTCTTTTCTTAATGATTTTCGATAAGCTAATAAAACATTTTCTCTTATTATGAATATTCACCTCAAACTTATTTTGAACAACTCGTTTTATCGATCTCCAAATATTTCTTTACAGGCGAGGATTTTAACTTTTGCAGAACGACAGTTTTCAAACTCCGCGTATTTTAGCTTATGCTATTTACCCTATTATCTTTTCTGTATCCTATTTAAGCATCTCTACATTCCCCTTTCCTTCAACCTAAACATCACCATTGAGTCAATGTTTCGTCTACCAAGCCGTCTCCTTGTATTTGTCCTCTCTGAACTCGTGCTTATCGATCCTTCCCTCGTCACGCTCTCGACCTCTCTTTATTGCTTAGGCCTTAGGGTCCGTCAATGTCTGTGTCAACCCTTAATTGTTAGTAGACCCTTAGACATTGTGAGGTAGTCGTAGTGCACGTACCTAAGTTGTGTACGTGGGCTTGAATGAGTGTATCCCCATAGTATACTGATGTTTGCCTCTTGTGTGATATATATATACTCGGAGTTATTCGTGATAGTATGAAGTTGTTGTGTGTTAGTAGTTATAGATTTTGTGTGGATAGCTATACTATACTAGGGATGCCTGTGTATATAATAGTTAACGTTGGAATGTCTAATGGTTATGTATGTAGTTAGAGATACTTGTAATGGTTGAAATAAAATGATTGGTAAAGCTATGTATATGCTAGGTGTGATGATAATGGGTGAACATATAGATAAGTAAGTAGGCTTACTGAGTGACCTATATACTAGTACGAGTGAGTATGTGCTCGTAGGTAGATATATATGGTGCTTATATGTAAGTAGTTATGTTTTGTTGCCTGAGTATATAGGTAATATGCATAGAATATTAGAATTATAATTTTGATTGGTATTGCTTGCTTTGCGGGATGTTGCATGCGTGCATACCGTGAGGTATACACGACTATTGCACATCTTAATTACGTATGTGTGGATGTGTTAGTATACTAATTATAAGTAGTAGGCTATGGTGTGTGTGTGTATATATATATATATATATATATATATATATATATATATATATATATATATATATATATATAAGTTACATGTGGGTGTGACTATACGATGAATACGTATGCATGTATTAGGGAGTGTATTATAAATATACGTGTGCTGATGTCTGTATTATTATTATTATGGTATACAGAGTGATTAAACTATGTAAGTATTACCTGACTAGATATTAAGTGTGATTGACCTATGGTATGCATGTGGTTGTATTGGTAGGTATATATATATATATATATATATATATATATATATATATATATATATATATATAATGGAGTGGTATTGGTATATGTATGGATGTCGTGTTACGTATATAGAATATTCTAATATATGTATTGAGTCTCACTCAAGCTTGAGTGGGTATACTCTAAGTATATCGAATGTATGTTTGTAGTTTGAATATAGCAATGCTTGATGTATGTATAGTGATAGAAGTGTTTGTGCCTGGTTGAGTTACGCACATGATTGTGGGTCGCTACGCCAGTATATAGTTATAGGTGCTGGTCTTGTGGTATAGTTACTTACTAAGGGCTTGTTGTGTGAACATATGTGGACTAGCTAAACTAGGTGTGTTGGTGTGCTAGTTATATATAATGGTATGAATGGTATGCGTAAATGAAATGTTAGCGTGTATGGGTGTGCACCATGCACGGGTAAGTATGTGCTTAGTTATAGGTATTGATGACTACGATATATGTGGTGTGTCGTAAATACAGTTATAGGACCGTATGTGATAAGAATATATGGTGAATTATTTGCATGCACTGTATGGCTATATATCGTGAAATTATAGTAGTAGTGAATGAATATTAGATATGGTGAATTTGATTTAATAATGGTATGGTGTGACTATATGTGTTGAGATGTTTGGTATTGGATGAATATTAGAGGGTAGTATACCCTTGATGTTTGTGCATAGGTAGCTATCTATACGTAGAGCAATGATTGTATTTGCTAGTATGAGATCATGCCTATATAAGTATCTGAACTATTGTTTTGTGAGTAGCAGTTATATAAGGGATGTATGTTTATATACCTGATTGAAATACATGTATGAATTTGACTGACTATAATAGGTATAAGTGTATACGTATGTGAATGTAAATGTATACGTGGTGGTAGTGCAAATGTTTGACTACCTAGTGCGTATATAAGCACTTGTAATGACTATACCTGGTTGAATTATTATATGACTTGATTGGGGTAGTTATTAGAGCGACTAGATATATTAGAAAGTCCGAGGACGGACTTTATTCTAAGGTGGGGAGGATGTAACGACCACTTTTCGTGGTACGTTGTTCGTGCACGTGCTTTTGTCCGTACACGTGTTTGTTTTAGACCTTGTTTGTTTGTGAACACTTTCGAGTGATATACCGTTGTGAACGTCTCTGAGAGTATTAAATAGTGGCACTATTTTGGAACGACGTTTCTCGAGTCGTTTTCACACAATTTAAACTTACTCGATGAGACGTGACGATTCTCACTCTTGACGGGAGACGTTTCTATTTTTAGTTTCGTCGTCCGACGTCGAATCTGAGATCCGTCTTCTTAGTTAGCTCACATTCGTCGCCACGATCACCACGGTATTTATTTCATAATTTTTGGAGTTTATTTGACAACTTTTATAATTTTTACAAGTTTTATATTATTTTTAATAATTAATTTTTATATTAAAATCGGCCAAATAAAATTTATTTGAGTTTAAAACGTTTTAAAGAATTTTTGAGCCAATTTCCAGCTCATTTGGACCAAGTCAAATCCTAGGGTGAGTTGGAGAAGTTGAATTTCAAATTTTAAATTATTTTAATATTCTAATCCTATTAGATTTAGCCATAGACCAAGTCAACCCATCTATACTATATAAGCAACCCCTAGCAAGACCTATTTTCCAAAGAAATTAGCCCTAGCCCCTTCCAAACTCATTTTGGACGTTGCGACGAATCGTCGCAACGTTGCGACGTTCAGCACCCCGTCCGACCGAATAAAACCCCCGCATCCACCCGCTCTGACCGGCCGCCTCGCCCGCATCCATCGCCGCTCTGCACACAGCATCGACCGCCGCCCCGTTCCCCCGCTTGGCCGAGAGGAGCTCTCGGTCTGACCGAGGCCCCGCTCCGCACCGACCCCCGCACAGCGCTCCGCTTCGTTCCCCCGCTTCGCTCCGTGCCCGACCGAAGGAAACGCCCGCTGTGACCGAGCGCCCCAAGCGCTGCACGCTGCGACGCTGCCAGCCCCACATCCCAAGCGAACGACCGAGGATCCCTATCGGTCTGACTGAAGGAAACGCCGCACCCCGCTGCTGCGACCGACCCCCAACGCTGCAACAGCGCCGCCCAACGTGTCTGACCGACAAGTCTCCCCGCACCAAGGCTGTACGACCGACGGCCACTTGTCGCAACCCCGCATCCGTCGCACCACTTGCCTCCGTGGGCCCCCCAAGTTCTCCAGAGTTATTGTGGGTCCCCCAAAGGCCCCTAGGACTACTGTGGGCCCCACTTTGGTGCGTTCTCTTCGACGACTTGCCGCGTACGACGTCGTCGCACGTCGTAGCCCGTCGTCGCACGTATTATTTGCTCGAGTTATTAGCTCTGAAATTTCCAGCGAGGAATCTAATTGGAATCTGGGCTTGGAGCGCGATCTTTTATTCCAACCCCCTGGCGTCGCTACCCGACGTCGGTGTAGCTTTCGCGTCGTGTTGAGGTAACGTTTTGCACCCCTAGGACCCCCAACCCAATTGCATGCTAATCAAGACTAAAAATCAGTATTTTAAAGTATTTTAAATGTTTTAGAATTCACTAATCAAGATTAATAAAACGGATGTAGGCCGGTGGACTTGTGCACGTAGGAATCGTGACTTTGGACTCGTTGGACGGTGTTTTCTTGACGTGATAGTTTCAGGCAAGTGAAACTTGCCAACTCTTGTGTAGGGCCATGTTTTTAGGCCACTTCCTTGCTTTTAGCGTAAAAGAGACTAGTCAGTGAAATGATAGCTGGCTAGACGCCTACTAGATCTAGTTTGACAACGAAACTAGATCCGTCACCTAAATGATCTAGCTTGACAACGAAGCTAGATGCAACCCTTAAACTTGTCATTCATGCATGCTAAACTGTCACGTTTACTTTTCTTACCTGTACGCTTTACTACTTGCCATGCCATGTCATCCATGCATTGAATGTTGCATTCGTAGCACACGCTACAATACTTGTCCTTGTGCTACTTGTCCGGCTAGGTGCACCCCTACGCCATACTTGTTTACACACTTCCTGGCTCGTGGTCCAGAAGCGAGCATTCCGTGTTCGGGGGTAAGGCCCTGGCTCGACACACGTGGAGGGGTAGGGATAAACGGTTACTTGAGCTTAGGAGTTGGCCCGCGCAGCCACTCTAGCCAAAAGACGGAATCTCTGTGCACGAGGTGCTTACTTTCCTTGTCTTGTACTTGTCTTGTGAACGTCATGCCATGCTCGTACTTTACTTCGCTTTACTTTACCTGTTGCACTCATTACTTTAACTGCCATGTCATTGCATCATGCTAGAACTTTTAGGTTGCTCTTACTTGTACTTTCAGTTTCACTTGCACAAGTCTTCCAGACTTGCTGACATGTGCCCCTTTCTCTTTGGGTGTCACATGTTAGACCCTGAGCCAGAGATAGTTGTAGCGGACGAGGTAGTTGCTGACACTGAGCCTACGTTCGTCGAGGAGTTCGTGGACACCGGAGACCAGTTTTAGAGACTGTTGGCGTTGCTTTTGCTTTAGGTTGCTGTTAGATGTCGGTGCTTGCACCATTACTTTGTTGTTGTACTTTGTACTTTTGTTGGCCATGCTCGGCCTCTTTTAGACTTTTCTTTTAGCCTGGTGGCTTTTCTGTGATGTTGAGATTTATTGATATGGATATTCTGAGATGTTTCTTTTGGTCTCTTCTCGTTTTTAATATCTTTGTTTCGTTTCGCGTTGCAAGGACCTGCAGTTTAAATTGATTGACGCTTATCGGACTTGAAGCTTTGTAGCTTCAAGTCTGAGCGGACCTTCTCACGCTTCGCCTCCACGTTTTTGGGAAGCGGGGCGTGACAGATTTGGATGCCGTTCGAACCTGTGTTTAGAGAGTGACGTTCCCGTCTTACAGATAAACTTTTCCTCGCGTTTATTATATTAAATATTGTCGTAAACTATTTACGACACATTTAACTCAGAATGCATCGTTTGAAAAATAGTCCATATCTAAGCTTAAAAATCATTTGCATCAAATACAAATGATCTGAGGGCATACATCCCCCAACATCCTCCCCCTCTTCCAGTGGACGGAATGGGTCCTTATGTACATCCAAGAATCTAACGACCATTGGTGTTCTTAGAGGATGACATTTATCCATTTTGAAATTTTTTAGTAATTTCCTTTTATATGTGGATTAGTGTAATAGGATACCACCATGTAGGTGTTAGATCTATAAGCCAAGACAATACTTTGTTTTGCCTAGGTCTTTCATTTCAAAAGTATTCTTTAGGCTTGCAGATATCTCAGCGATCTCTACAGGGGATCCAAAGAGATTTAAGTCGTCCACATAAACGGTGACTATAACAAATCCTGTCACGCCCCGCTTCCCTAAATTGGAGGCGAGACGTGAAAAGGTCCGCACGAGAGTGGAGCTGTGAAGCCCCAAACCCGATAAGCGTCAATAAAACATAAGCAGGTTCCTGTAACCACAAACGGAACAACAATAATAACACAAGGAGAGACATAAATAAAATCTCAAATCTCAGAATTTGTCCAACATTAAAAATTAAGTTCAACATCCAGAAAAGCCACCAGGCTAAAATAAAGAGTCTAAAGGCCCAGAACAAGGCCAACAAAAGGGACAACATAACAAAGTATAGGTGCTGCGCACCGACAACTACAACAGTCCAAAACAAAAGGGGAAAGGCTCAACGAAGACACTAGGACTGGTCCCCAGTGTCCACGTACTCCTCGCCAAACACAGGCTCGGGCTCGGCGTCAGCAAACACCTCGTCCTCAACAATGAACTCAGGCTCAGGATCTAACATGTGTCACCCAAAAGAGTAAAGGGGCACATGTCAGCAAGTCTAAAAGACTTGGGCAAGGAAACTGAAAGTAAGGTAAACTAACAACCTAGCAGTTATAGTATGATGCATGACATGGCAAGTATAGTATGGAAGTGACAACTAATGGGAAGCACAAGTGGCAAGTGGCAAGTAATGCATGGATAACAAGTTTTACAAGTAAAGCACGGACAAGTACAAGTCAAGTAAATCACGTCAAGTAAACACGCCAAGTAAATCAAGTTGTGCACAGAGATTCCGCCTGTTGGCTAGAGTGGCTGATCGGGCCAACTCCTAAGCTCAAGTGACCGTTTATCTCTACCCCTCCACGTGTATCGAGCCAGGGCATTACCCCCAAACACGGAATGCTCGCTTCTGAATCACGAGCCAGGAAGTGTATTTAACACGTATGGCGTAGGGTTATGCCTACAACGCAGGTGCCTAGCCGAAAATAAGTAGGTCGGGCATTGGCTATCAACCAACTCACGTAGCCCTCTTCTGGAACACGAGCCAGGAAACACAAGTATTGTAGCGTGTGAAACGAATGCGACATTCAACATGGATAGCATGGATGATAATTAATTCACGTACCGTTAATTAAAATTAAACATGACATGGTAGTTGTGCAACATGGAAAATGACGGATCTAGCTTCGTTGTCAAGCTAGTTCCTAAAATTGCGCCTAGGCGAGTATCATTTCATCGCCTAGTCTCTTTTACGCCTACAACAAGCAATGGCCTAAGACATGGCCCAAAACCCTAAGTGGCAAGTTTCACTTGCCTAGCACCGAGGATGACGATCAACGAGGCCGTCACACAAATGCTAACTACGGAGTTGAGATCGCTGCCATGGTAAAACAACATTAGAACAACATCCAACCTAGTTTTATAAGGGTTTCACAAAAACACAAATGGGTTATGAGGATATTAAGAGATCGAGTTATTACCGTATCAGAAGCGGAAGAACGATGCCGAGCAAGCACAGCGACGAACGAAACGATCCGGGGAACCTAGGGTTCAGATCTGGAATGGATGGGAAAAATATGGAGAAATGGGGTTTTGGGGGTTTTCCGGCGATCTAGAGGTGGTGGCCGGCCAAAATGGCGAGGGGAAGAGGCTCTTGATGAAGGAGGAAGGCTAGGGTTATATGGAGGATGATTTGGGGAAGAAGGAGGCTCAGGAGAAATGAATGAATAAAGAAAAAATGTTTGGGGGGTTTAAATAGGCACAGCCGGCGGCTGCCCAAAAATTAGGGTTTCGACACTGATTAGTCGGTTAAAGAGCAACCACTGACCGACTAGTTTGTGAACTAGTCGGTCGGTTGACCAACGCAGACCGACTAAGTCCAAACAGTAACTCCTGTACAAAAATAGGATTTAAATTTAGTCGGTCAAAGAACAACTACTGACCGACTAGTTTGTCATCTAGTCGGTCGATGAACGTTCTTAGACCGACTAAGAATGAATAGAACTTGGTATCAAAAATGATCATAGAGCTAGTCGGGTAAAGAACGATTGCTGACCGACTAGTTTGCAACCTAGTCGGTCGACCAATGTTCTTAGACCGACTAACGATAAACAGTAACTCTTGAGAAATTAACAAAACCAACTAGTCGGTCCATGAAGGTTTGCCGACCGACTAAATCGTCATCTAGTCGGTCGGTTCCCCTTCTTACACCGGCTAACCTGCATAGAAAGTTCCGAAATGGAGCGCGGAGCTCCGGGATCGATTCCTAAGACTCCTAGGCTTGATCTAACAATAAGATATGACCGATATGAAGCCCGTCACGAATGACTTACTCCAAAATCGACGATTCTAAAGAAGAAGCTAGAAAATCACGACGAAACGATCGAAAATGAAAGCTACGGAGACGAAAACTACGCATAAGGAGAAAATCCACCAAAACATATAATATAATATAAATAATCCAGATACATGAAAACCAGTCGTTACATCCTCCCCAACTTAAGAAAAATTTCGTCCTCGAAATTTCTCAACACTCACGTGTCCAGGAACAAAAGTGGGAAACGCTCTCGCATCTCATCCTCGTTCTCCCAAGTGGACTCCCCAGGCGAGCCGTGTCGCCACATCACCCTCACAAGATTGACAACCTTGTTTCGAAATGACTTCTGACGCCTGTCTAGAATCTGCACTGGCTGCTGGTCATATGTCATATCAGGGCGAACGGTAATCTCCGAGAAATCCACAGCATGAGATGGATCGCTAATGTATCGACGAAGCTGCGACACATGGAAAACATTGTGAACTCCTTCCAAATATGACGGTAAGGCTAAGCAGTAGGCTACCTCGCCAACCCTCTCCAAAATGTCAAACGGTCCAATGTATCGCGGGCTCAACTTCCCTCGCTTCCCAAAGAGAATCACACCACGATTCGGGGAAATCTTCAAGAACACATGGTCGCCCGGCTGAAACTCCAAAGGACAGCGTTTAGCATCCGCCCAATGCTTAAAACAGTCCTGAGCAATCCTCAACCTCTTCCGAATGTTCCTGACAACATCCACGGCCTCCACAATCATCTCAGGTCCCAACAGCTCACGATCACCAACGTCATCCCAACTCAATGGCGATCGACATTTCCTCCCATAAAGAGCGGCGAAAGGCGCCATGCCAATACTCGCCTGGAAGCTGTTGTTGTAAGAAAACTCTACCAGATGTAGATGGTCCTCCCACGAACCCTTGAAATCCAACATGCACGCCCTCAGCATGTCCTCCAAGATCTGAATCGTCCTCTCGGACTGGCCATCCGTCTGCGGATGGTACGCCGTGCTGAAACTCAGACGCGTACCCAAACTCTTCTTCAAACTCTGCCAGAACTGAGATGTGAACCTCATGTCCCTGTCCGACACGATACTCACGGGGACTCTGTGAAGTCATACGACCTCCTGCACGATTCACGTTACATCACTATCTAAACTAGGAAAAGGAAATAAAAACGGAGAGTAAAAGAATTTACCTCCATACATCTCCTCGCTAGCGCCTCAGTGGAATGTCCCACTCGGAATGGAATAAAGTGCGCGGATTTGGTCAATCGATCTACGATCACCCAAATCGCGTCATTCTGCTTCAGACTCCGAGGTAATCCAGTCACGAAATCCATAGTGATGTGCTGCCACTTCCACTCCGGAATCGGAAGCGGTTGCAGCAACCTTGCCGTACGCTGATGCTCCGCCTTCACTTGCTGGCAAACCAAGCACTTGGCTACACTCCGAGCCACGCTCCTCTTCATACCATGCCACCAAAAGTTCAGACGAAGATCCTTGTACATCTTGGTCCCACCAGGATGCACAGAATACGGCGAACTATGTGCCTCCACCATCAACTCCTCTCTAATATCCCCAGCTGGCACACACAACCTGGCTCCAAACCTCATTGAGCCATCCTCATGACTCAAAAAGTCAGTCCACAGACCGGCTTCGACCTGCTCCCGAATCTTCACCAGCTTCTGATCCTCAGCCTGGCCAGCCTTGATCCGATCCACAATCGTCGACTGTATCTGCATACACATCAACGAAGAAGCCTCTCCAGGAAGAACAATCTCCACACCAGACTCGCAAAAATCGTGCTGCAATCTCCTCTGCGAGGTCAAAATCATCACCGCTGGAAGCCTACTCAGCGCATCAGGAACCACATTCACCTTGCCAGGGTGATACTACAAATCAATCTCATAATCCGCCATGAGCTCCAACCATCGACGATGTCGCATGTTGAGCTCCTTCTGAGTGAAAATATACTTCAAGCTTTTGTGATCGATGAAAATCTTCACTTTCTCACTCAGCAAGAAGTGCCTCCAAATCTTAAGAGCAAACACAACAGCAGCCAACTCCAAATCGTGCGTCGGGTAATTCTTCTCATGAACCTTGAGCTGACGAGATGCATACGCCACAACATGCCCGTGCTGATGCAACACACAACCGAGACCCTTGCTAGAAGCATCGCAAAAGATCTCAAATCCACCGCTGCGATCAGGCACAACAAGAATAGGGGCAGTCGTCAATCTCTCCCTTAGAACACCAAAAGCATTCTCACAATCATCCGACCAAACAAAAGGTACATCCTTCCGCGTCAATCTGGTCATCGGCTCAGCAATACGGGAAAATTCCTTAATGAAACGCCAATAATAACCAGCAAGCCCCAGGAAACTCCGGATCTCAGACGCTGACTGCGGAACATGCCACTCTCATATGGCCCTGATCTTCTCGGGATCCACTGAAATACCATCTCCAGTCACCACATGCCCGAGAAAAGCAACTCTGTCCAGCCAAAACTCGCACTTGGAAAACTTAGCATATAACCGATGCTTCCTCAGAATCTCCAACACTGCCCTCAAGTGCGAGGCATGCTCCTCCTCTGACTTAGAATAAATCAGAATGTCGTCAATAAAGATAACGACAAACTTATCTAAAAAGTCATAGAAAATAAGGTTCATCAGATTCATGAAAACTGCGGGTGCGTTGGTTACACCGAAAGGCATAACCACAAACTCGTAGTGTCCATACTTCGTCCTGAACGCTGTCTTCGGAACATCATCCTTCTTCACCTTCAACTGATGATAACCACTCCTCAAATCCAACTTCGAAAACACCCTCGAACCTCCCAGCTGATCAAAAATATCATCGATGCGAGGCAACTGGTATTTATTCTTGATGGTCACCGCATTCAACTCCCGATAGTCCACGCACATGCGACGTGAACCATCCTTCTTCTTCACCAGCAGCACCGGTGCTCCCCACGGATACACACTAGGATTGATATAACCCTTCTGCAAAAGCTCATCCAGCTGCTTCCGCAATTCCTCCAACTCAGCGGGTGCCATATGATATGGCGCCTTCGAAATCGGCTGCGCTCCCGGAACAAGATCAATAGAAAATTCCAAAGCTCGATCAGGTGGCAACCCAGACATCTCCTCGGGGAAGACGTCATCGAAATCATGCACCATAGCTGGCCTCTCCAGCTCCATCTGCATAGCCACAATCTCCACCGGCCTGGCCCGAAACCTGACAGGACCAAGCGAACTGCTACCTCGGCTGAACTCAAATACTGGATGTCTGGGAATCTCGAACACCACCTTCTTCCTCCGACAGTCAATCGTAGCATAGAAGCTCGCAAGCCAATCCATCCCAAGGACCGCATCATAGTTGATGATGTCGTGGACAATGAAATCAGCGTAAAGCTCATGTCCACAAACCACCAACGAGCAAGAATTACAACCAAGATGCACCGAGACCATGCCATTCCCTGTAACGATATTCCAACTCTTGGAAAGAGGGGACGTCGACAAGGAATGCTTCTCCACGAAGCTCCGAGAAATAATGCACATCGATGCACCGGAGTCAAAGAGGACTCATGCAGGAAATGTGCACACCAAAATCACACCTACAAACAGTCTAACAATCAAGCCCTAGTCTACCAAACAATCATGTCCAAGCAAACAACATAATCTAACAAACAAAGCCAAATAAGAAAGGAACAGCTAGAAGGAGAGTTACCTGCGATAACCTCATCCACAGCCTCGCTCTCTACAGCAGTCATCAGAAAAGCCTGCCTCCTCGACGGAAAGGCCTGCTGAAAAGCCTGCCTCTGTGGAACAAGAGCTGCTCCACGTCCAGCAGGAACAGACGCTCTCTGCTGCAACGGCTGTGCTGCAACAGGTGCCCTCCAAGGCTGCTTCGACCTCGGACAATCCTTTATGGTATGGGTAGGGTCTCCACAGACAACACAGTGGCCCAGGAATCTCCTACACTAATCCTTGACATGCCCGATCTTGCCGCAGAAATGGCAAGTCTTTTGAACAGGCCCTCCTGGCCTCTTGAACTGATCTGGCTGATTAGGCTTGAAACCAGGCCTAACCACCGCTCTGGCCTGCTCCATAGGCCTCTTCCCAGCACCAGAAACATGTCCTCTCCTCTGACTCAGGTTCAGCTCCTGCCTCCTCGCAGCGACCAGAACCTTCTGATAAGAGTCCAGATCAGAGGAAGACACAAAACTCTGGAGCTCTAAAGCAAGTCCCTGCAGGAACCTCTGAGCCCTCTCATCAGCATCCTGCACCATCTTCGGTGCGAACCGACTCAGCCTAGTGAAATCTTGGTGGTACAGGTCCACCGTCAAGCTCCCCTGCTTCAGATCAATAAAGCGCTGCAGCTTCTCCTTCCTAGCAGCCTTCGGAAAGAACTCCTCATCAAACCTGGACTTAAAGGTAGCCCAAGCTATCGGCTCCACCAGCATCTTCTCTTCCGCATCCCACCAGTTCCGAGCATTATCCTTGAGTTGCCTCTTTGCCAAATCAACCCATCCAGCCGGGGTGATCTTGGCCATCTTTAAGTTATCCTCAATGTTCTGAATCCACTCATCGGCAGCCAGAGGACCCTAAGACCCATCAAAATAAGCAGGACCCAACTCCCGAAATTGCTTCGCTCCCGGCTCGGAGCGAGGGGCATCCTGGATTGCCCGACCAGCTCGAACAACTGGAGCATTCTGGACTTGCAGGAGCATGCCCTGCTGCACCTGCATCATCTGAAGCATCATCCGCATCATCTCTCCAATGGTGGGTTCCCGCTCAGGCTCCTCGTCGTGAGGGGGCGCACCACTACCTCCACCACGGGTGAATCGCCTTCCTGCCATCTAATGACACAGAAAACAAAACAATTAGACTCATAGCTTATGACTCGGACGTCGAACTTAGTTTACTGGACATTCTAATATTATTATCGTCGTTTCGATAATCGCAGTTACAGAGGGACCTGCATGGGCCACCAACAAAACCTGTCACGCCCCGCTTCCCTAAAATGGAGGCGTGATGTGAAAAGGTCCGCACGAGAGTGGAGTTGTGAAGCCCCGAACCCGATAAGCGTCAATAAAACATAAGCAGGTCCCTGTAACCACAAACGGAACAACAATAATAACACAAGGAGAGACATAAATAAAATCTCAAATCTCAGAATTTGTCCAACATTAAAAATTAAGTTCAACATCCAGAAAAGCCACCAGGCTAAAAGAAAGAGTCTAAAGGCCCAGAACAAGGCCAACAAAAGGGACAACATAACAAAGTATAGGTGCTGCGCACCGACAATTACAGCAGTCCAAAACAAAAGGGGAAAGGCTCAACGAAGACACTAGGACTGGTCCCCAGTGTCCACGTACTCCTCGCCAAACACAGGCTCGGGCTCGACGTCAGCAAACACCTCGTCCTCAATAATGAACTCAGGCTCAGGATCTAACATGTGTCACCCAAAAGAGTAAAGGGGCACATGTCAGCAAGTCTAAAAGACTTGGGCAAGGAAACTGAAAGTAAGGTAAACTAACAACCTAGCAGTTATAGTATGATGCATGACATGGCAAGTATAGTATGGAAGTGACAAGTAATGGGAAGCACAAGTAGCAAGTGGCAAGTAATGCATGGATAACAAGTTTTACAAGTAAAGCACGGACAAGTACAAGTCAAGTAAATCACGTCAAGTAAACACATCAAGTAAATCAAGTTGTGCACAGAGATTCCGCATGTTGGCTAGAGTGGCTGATCGGGCCAACTCCTAAGCTCAAGTGACCGTTTATCTCTACCCCTCCACGTGTATCGAGCCAGGGCATTACCCCGAACACGGAATGCTCGCTTCTGGATCACGAGCCAGGAAGTGTATTTAACACGTATGGCGTAGGGTTATGCCTGCAATGCAGGTGCCTAGCCGGATACAAGTAGGTCGGGCATTGGCTATCAACCAACTCATGTAGCCCGCTTCTGGAACACGAGCCAGGAAACACAAGTATTGTAGCTTGTGCTACGAATGCGACATTCAACATGGATAGCATGGATGACAATTAATTCGCGTACCGTTAATTAAAATTAAACATGACATGGTAGTTGTCCAACATGGAAAATGACGGATCTAGCTTCGTTGTCAAGCTAGTTCCTAAAATTACGCCTAGGCGAGTATCATTTCGTCGCCTAGTCTCTTTTATGCCTACAACAAGCAATGGCCTAAGACATGGCCCAAAACCCTAAGTGGCAAGTTTCACTTGCCTAGCACCGAGGATGACGATCAACGAGGCCGTCACACAAATGCTAACTACAGAGTTGAGATCGCTGCCATGGTAAAACAACATTAGAACAACACCCAACCTAATTTTATTAGGGTTTCACAAAAACACAAATGGGTTATGAGGATATTAAGAGATCGAGTTATTACCGTATCGGAAGCGGAAGAACGATGCCGAGCAAGCACGGCGACGGAAGAAACGATCCGGGGAACCTAGGGTTCAGATCTGGAATGGATGGGGAAAATCTGGAGAAATTGGGTTTGGGGGTTTTCCGGCGATCTAGAGGTGGTGGCCGGCCAAAATGGCGAGGGGAAGAGGCTCTTGATGAAGGAGGAAGGCTAGGAGGATGATTTGGGGAAGAAGGAGGCTCAGGAGAAATGATTGAAGAAAGAAAAAACGTTTGGGGGGTTTAAATAGGCACAGCCGGCGGCTGCCCAAAAATTAGGGTTTCGACACTGATTAGTCGGTCAAAGAGCAACCACTGACCGACTAGTTTGTGAACTAGTCGGTCGGTTGACCAACACAGACCAACTAAGTCCAAACAGTAACTCATGTACAAAAATAGGATTTAGATTTAGTCGGTCAAAGAACAACTACTGACCGACTAGTTTGTCATCTAGTCGATCGATAAACATTCTTAGACCGACTAAGAATGAATAGTACTTGGTATCAAAAATGATCATAGAGCTAGTCGGCTAAAGAACGATTGCTGACCGACTAGTTTACAACCTAGTCAGTCGACCAATGTTCTTAGACCGACTAACGATAAACAGTAACTCCTGAGAAATTAACAAAGCCAACTAGTCGGTCCATGAAGGTTTTTCGACCGACTAAATCGTCATATAGTCGGTCGGTTCCCCTTCTTACATCGGCTAACGTGCACAGAAAGTTCCGAAATGGAGTGCGAAGCTCTGGGATCGATTCCTAAGACTCCTAGGCTTGATCTAACAATAAGATATGACCGATATGAAGCCCGTCATGAATGACTTACTCCAAAATCGACGATTCTAAAGAAAAAGGTAGAAAATCACGACGAAACGATCGAAAATGAAAGCTACAGAGACAAAAACCACGCATAAGGAGAAAATCCACCAAAACATATAATATAATATAAATAATCCAGATACATGAAAACCAGTCGTTACAAATCCTATTCCCGATCTTTTAATAAAGATACATGGGCAGACTTCATTATTGATGAAACCTTACTGCACAAGGAAATCACTCAGTCTGTTATACCACATTTTACCCGATTGCTTAAGACCATATAATGATCTTCGAAGCCTTACAGAGTAGACGTCTCGAGGTCTCTCTGATATCTCTGGAGGTGATTTATATCTCTCAGGGACTTTTATATAGATATCTTTATCTATACTACCATAAAGATATGCAGTCACAACGTCCATGAGCGGCATTTCTAGGCTTTCCAGAGATGATAGGCTTAATAAAAGTCGGAACATGATCGCATCCATAACAGGGAAGTAGATTTGTTCATAATCAGAGATCGTATTTCAGAGATGTTCACAAGGTTCACATACGTCGTGAACACTTTGGAGGGACTTGGGAAGATGATTTCTCAAGAGGATCGTGTAGAGAAGATCCTTGACTCTCTCACATCTCATTGGGAGTCAAAGGCCAACGGAATTTTGGAGTTATATGACATGTCTAAATACACTGTTGAGGAGTGCACCGGTAATCTCATGGCGTATGAAGTGAATCTTCAACACAAGGAGGAGATTCAACCATCCAAGCCCGAGAAGTCGGAGAAGCAAAAGGGGGTTGTATTTCATGCCAAGGAAGAGCCAATTAAGTGGAGGAAGAAATTTCATCGAGAAGATCCTAGTGAAGAAGATGAACAAGAAGAGGCTAGTGGAGAAGAAATTGAGGATCTTGCCGTGCAATTCAAGGCATTCGTCATGGACAAACAAGGTAAATCTTTGTCAAAGTTTTCCTCCAATTCTAACAAGGTTCCTAGTTGTTACACTTCCAGTGGAAAATGTCATCTATCCACCGAATGCCCTTCCAAACCCAACAAAGAGACTTACAAGGGTAAAGGGAAGAAGCATTGAAAAGGGAAGTCCAAGTCCAAGAACCACAAGAAGGGGCTTATTGGAACATTTGATGATTCGAGTGAAGATACATCAAGTGAAGAAGAAGAGAATGACAAGGAGAAAGCTCTCGCATGCTTTGCAGAAATTGATGTCTCTTCACCTATCCGCTCTAGCTCAAATGAAGAAGATGTAGAAGCGTGGCTCATCTCCTATGAGGAATTGTGCCTTATGGCAAACAGGGAAGAATCATTGTCATGCTCTAGCAAGGAAGAAGACGATGATGAGATCGAGGAGGAGAAGATCTCAAACGAGGAGCTCGAATATCGTTTCGACATGGTCTCCGAAGTAGCTAGTATGTACATCAACTCTTACAATAGATTAAAAGCAAAATATAAGGTTGCAAAGAGTAGATTGCATGAATTAGAACTTGCTAGTGTAAACAATGATGATATGCATATTTGTGACACTAGTGAGAGAGACATACTTCTCTCGCAAGCTAAGGAATTGAGCATGTCTAATGATAAGTTAGTTACTCAAAATCTTAGCTTAGAAACTCGCATTCAACAACTTATGTTGAAATGCGAAGAGGAATCCCGTAAGCTCAAAAGCTTTGTTTATTCTAGGGATTCACTCCACGGTTTGCTTGAAAATCAACATCCGGAAAACCATAGAGGTGGTTTGGGGTATATTCAAAATGTGGTACCCAAACTCATCTCTAATTCCTCTTATGGTGCAAATACAAGAAATATTACAAAAGCACCTAAGAAGAATCACCATGCTTTCTTGTATAACAATAACACTGTAACGGTCGCTTTCCGATCGTACCTTGTTCGTGCACGTGCTTTTGACCGTGCACGTATTTATTTTAGACTCTGTTTGTTTGTGAACACTTTGGTGTGATATGTCGTTGTGAACGTCTCTGAGAGTATTAAATTGTGGCACTAATTTGGAATGACATTTCTTGGGTCGTTTTCCCACGATTTGATCTTATTCGAAGAGACGTTGTGATTTTCACTTTTGACGTGAGACGTTTCTATTTTTAGTTTCGTCGCTCGACGTCAAAATTGAGATCTCTCTTCTTAGTTTTCTTTCTCTCGTCGTCCCAATCACCCCAATATTTATTTCACAATTTTCAGAGTTCATTTGACCAATTTTATATTTTTAGCCAAGCTTAAAATATTTTTAAATACCAAGTTTTAAAGTATTTTCAACCCAATAAAATTTTTATTAGATTATAACCCTTCAAATCATTTTGGACCCAAATCCTAGCCCATTCTTGGCCGCACCCAAGCCTTGCGTGAGTAGGAGAGGGAGAGATTGAGTTTTTAATTGATTTTAAATCCAAATCTTAATAGAATTAGCCCTAGACCAAGTCAACCCACTACCCTATATAAACAACCCCTAAGTTAACCTATTTTCACAAGCAAACAAACCCTAGCCGCCCCACAACTCAAAAATCTCGCTTGCGACGTTCGTCGCAATCAGCCCCCGCAGCCGCCTGTGTCCGACCGACGAAAACCCCCTCTTTCCCTCGGTCTGACCGAGGCTAGCCCCCGCACAGCTTCCCGCTCTGCACCCAGTCGCCCGCCGCTTCATTGCAACGCTCGCACCCCGCTCCGACCGAGAACTTCTCTCGGTCTGACCGAGAGCCCCGTCACTCCGCATCGCTTCCACTCTTCGCTGCAGCCCAAGCGCCCGACCGACACTCCCGCTGTGTCTGACCGACCCGCTCCCCGCACCGCCGCTTCGTTGCAACCCCCGTTCGTTGCAACCCCCGCCGCCAAGCGCCCCACCGATGATTTCTTTAGCACCAGCCCGCTGTGACCGAGAGCCCCGCCTAGCGATGATCTCCGAAGTGCTGCCACAGCCCGTGCGCTATGTCTGACCGACAGAATTCCTCGTAGCGGCTCGGTCTGACCGAGCGACGTTCTTCACAACGTTGCAACTTTCGCAATGCTTGCCACCGTGGGCCCCCAAGTTCTCCAGAGGTGTTGTGAGTCCCCCATTGGCCCCTAGCACTACTATGGGTCCCACCTAGGTGTCTTCTCTTCGTGGATTTACCGATTACGACGTTGCGATACGTCATAGCCCGTCGTCGCACGTTCTAGCTTTGGAATCTTGGTTCGTTGATCTGGTTGCTACCCAGACCATTCGAGCGAGGAATCTATTTTGGAATCTGGACTAGGAGCGCGTTCTTTTATTCCAACCCCTGGCATCGCTACCTGACGCCAGTGTAGCTTTCGCGTCGTGTTGAGGTAACGCTTTGCACCCCTAGGACCCCCAAACCATAGCCTGTTAATTAAGATTAAAATTGATGTTTTTAAAGTGTTTTAATTCACTAATCAAGATTAATAAAATGGGACTGTAGGCTGGTGGACTTGTGCACGTAGGTTATTTGTGACTCTGGACTCTTTGGACGGTGTTTTTCAGACGTTTGACTTGCAGGCAAGTGAAACTTGCCAACTTTTGCTTAGGGCCATGTTTTAGGCCACTTCCTTGCTTTTAGCGTAAAAGAGACTAGATAGTGAAATGATAGCTGTCTAGACGCAACTTTAAGATCTAGCTTGACAACGAAGCTAGATCTGTCACCCTGCCATGTCATTCATGCATTTTTATCTGCCATGTTTAAATTCCTTATCTGTACGCACTTAAACTGTTATCTTCCATGCATTACATCTTACATGTCATCCAAGTTGAATGTTGCATTCGTAGCACACTCTACAATACTTGTACTTCCTTGTTCAGGCTAGGTGCACCCCTATGCCATATTGAAAAATACTTCCTGGCTTGTGATCCAGAAGTGGGCCTCATGTGTTGGTCAAAATCCAATGCCCAATACACATGGAGGGGTAGGGATAAGCGATCACTTGAGCTTAGGAGTTGGCCCGCGCAGCCACTCTAGCCAAAAGGCGTAATCTCTGTGCACGACATGCTTACTAGACTTGTCCTTGTACTTGTGCTTGTTCTTGCAAAACTTGACATCCATGCCATGATTTAAATGCCATACTCATACTTTACTTGTTGCAATCATGCTATATCTGCTATGTCATTGCATCATGCTAGAGCTGCTAGGTTGTTTACTTTTACTTTCAGTTTCCTTACACAAGTCTCTTGTAGACTTGCTAACATGTGCCCCTTGCTCTTTTGGGTGTCACATGTTAGACCCTGACCCAGAGACCGTAGCTGAGGACGAGGTGTTTGCTGACGCTGAGCCGGAGCCCACGTTTGACGAGGAGTTGGTGGACACCGGTGACCAGTCTTAGAGTCTGTTCTGAGTGCTTTGCTTTAGGTTGCTGTTAGTTTTCGGTGCGTAGCGCCATTACTTTGTTTTCTGTACGTTGTACTTTTGTTGGCCAGGCTGGGGCCTTTTTAGACTCTTTTCTTTTAGCCTGGTGGCTTTTTCTGCGATGTTGGAACTTATTTTTATGGATATTCTGAGATTTCTTTTGTCTCATTCTCTTTATTATTATCTTTGTTTCGTATCGCAATTGCAAGGAGCTTCCATTTAATGTTGATTGACGCTTATCGGACTTGTAGCTTTGCAGCTTCAAGTCTGAGCGGACCTACTCACGTCTCACCTCCATATTTTTGGGAAGCGGGGTGTGACTGGTTTTGTTGGTGGCTCATGCAGGTCCAGTCTTGCAACTGCGAATTAACGGAACAACGATAACAACGGAATATCCAGTAAATAAATTACAACATCCAAGTCATTAAGCTTGAGTCTAATTTTTGTTCGTTTTCTTTGTCATTAGATGGCTGGAAGGCGACAGACCCGAGCTGGTGGTGGGCCCAATCGTGCTGAGGTACCGGATAGAGAGCCCACCAATGCTGAGATCATGAGGATGATGCATCAGATGATGAAGGTGCAGCAAGGGATGCTTCAGAATACCCAGGGTGCCACTCGTTTCGAGCCAGGAGCGAAGCAGTTTCGGGAGCTGGGCCCGACTTACTTTGATGGATCTAAAGGACCGTTGGCTGCTGAGGAGTGGATCAGAAATACTGAGGATAATCTGAAGATGTCGAAGATCAACACGGCTGGATGGGTTGAGTTGGTGAAGAAGCAACTCAGGGATAATGCCGGTAACTGGTGGGATGCAGAAGATGAGCTGTTGGTGTCTCGTATACCTTGGGCTACTTTCAAGTCCAGGTTCGATGAGGAGTACTTTCTGAAGGCTGCCAGGAGGGAGATGTTGCAGCGCTTCATTGAGCTGAAGAAGGGAAATCTGATGGTGGATCAGTACCACAAGGAGTTCACCAAGCTGAGTTTCTTCGCACTGAAGATGGTGGAGGATGCTGAGGAGAAAGCTCAGAGGTTTCTGCAGGGCCGTTCCCTAGACTTGCAGAGCCTGATGTCTTCGTCAGATCTAGAGTCATATCTGAAGTTGCTGGTAGCTTCACGGAGACAGGAGCTGATTACGATGCAGAAGAGAGGACAGGCACCGAGAGCTGGGAAGAGGCCTATAGAGCAGATCAGATGGGTGGTTAGGCCTTGGTTCAAGCCTAATCAGCCAGTGCAGTTCAAGAGGGCAGGTAGGCCTACTCAGAAGACTTGCCATTTCTGTGGCAAGACCGGGCATGTCAAGGAGCAGTGTAGGAGGATGTTGGGACATTGCCTGATTTGTGGAGATCCTACTCATGCTATGAAGGAGTGCCCGAAGTCTAAGCAGCCTTGGAAGGAACCAGTTGTAGCAGGCCATGCAGCCGAGGAGGCAGGCTTTTCTGATGACGGCAGTGGAGAGCGAGACTGTGGATGAGGTTATCGCATGTAACTCTCAGTCTAGTTGTTTCCTTCCTTAGTTAGTTTTGGCTTGTTAGATTATGTTTGGTTGCTTGCATATGATTGTTTGTTAGAATAGGGTTTGATTGTTAGACTATTGTTAGGTGTGATTTTGGTTTGCACGTTTCCTGCACGAGTTCTCTTTGACTCTGGTGCATCGATGTGTATTATATCCCGGAGCTTCGTGGAGAAGCATTCCTTGACGACATCCCCTCTTCCCAAGAGTTGGAACATCGTTACAGGAAATGGCGTGATCTCGGTGCATCGTGGTTGCAATTCTTGCCCTTTGGTGGTCTGTGGACATGAGCTTTACGCTGATTTTAATGTCCACGACATCATCAACTACGATGCAGTGCTTGGGATGGATTGGCTAACGAGCTTCTATGCTACGATCGATTGTCGAAGGAAGAAGGTGGTGTTCGAGATCCCAGGACATCCAGTGTTTGAGTTCAGTCGGGGCAGCAGTTCGTTTTGCCCTGTCAGATTTCGAGCCAGACCGGTGGGGATTATTGCTATGCAGATGGAGCAGAGTAGACCAGCTGTGGTGCGTGAATTCGATGATGTCTTCCCCGAGGAGATGTCTGGACTGCCGCCCAATCGAGCTCTCGAGTTTTCGATCGATCTTATTGTTGAGTATTGGACTCCCCGGATTTGGTTTTGGATGATGAGCAAACATAAATAAATCGTGAACTAACACTTTGTGAGCGCAGTTATGGAGTTCGTCACCAAATTCACGTGAACATCCAAAGCGACGTCTCAAGACTACTCAAAGCACGTATTCATATGCCTAAAGCTTCGTTGAAGCTTTTGGACCAACTTTGAAGTCATGAAGATTAAATCGAAGCTTTTGAAGATGGTTTGTCTAGATTTATATTTAGTCTTCTAGCTTTGTTGTAACGACTGCTTTTCATGTATCTGGATTTAATATAATATAATATATGTTTTGGTGGATTTTCTCCTCATGCGTGGTTTTCGTCTCCGTAGCTTTCATTTTCGATCGATTCGTCGTATTTTCTCGTTTCTTCCTTAGGATCGTCGATTTCGAAGTATGTCATTCGTGACGGACTTCATAACGGTCATATGTACCTATTAGATCAAGCCTAGGAGTCTTAGGAATCGATCCCGGGGCCCCGCGCTCCATATCGGAACTTTTTGTGCTCATTAGCCGGTATAAGAAGGGGCACCGACCGACTAGATGACGATCCAGTCGGTCGGCAATCCTTCTTGGACCGACTAGTGGGCTATCTAAATTTCTTAGAGAGCTACTGTTTATCGTTAGTCGGTCTAAGAAGATTGGTTGACCGACTAGGTTGCAAACTAGTCGGTCGGCAATGCTTCTTGAACCGACTAACTCATCATCTTAATTTTAGTGTCTATACTGTTCACTCTTAGTCGGTCTAAGAACGTTCATCGACCGACTAGATGCTAAACTAGTCGGTCAGTATTTGTTCATTGACCGACTAACTCTAAATCCTATTTTCGTTACGGAGTTACTGTTTACACTTAGTCGGTCTGCGTTGGTCGACCGACCGACTAGTTGCCAAACTAGTCGGTCAGTGGTTGCTCTTTGACCGACTAACCAGTGTTAAAACCCTAATTTCTGGGCAGCCGCCGGCCTAGCCTATTTAAACCCAACCAAAACGTTTTCTTCTCCCTCAACAAGACCTAAAACCCTAAAATTTTCCCCTTTGAGCCCCCATCTTCCTCCAAGCTTTAATCCTTCATTCCAAGCCCTAAATCCATCATCCAATCCATCCATTCACTCTATCTACCTCTCATCTTCCCCAAAATCTCACCAAATCCATCAAAATCCCCAAATCCCCCAAAACCCTAGTTTCTCCAAACTTCCCCAATCTTTTCCAGATCTGATCCTAGGGTTCCCCGGAGTGTTTCTTCCGCCTCCTCTCGGTAAGAAATCGATCTACCGTTGTTTTCATAACCTATTTATATTTTTATGAAACCCTAATAATATTTCTTGTTGTTTGTTGATTGTTCCCCCAAAACAGCGATTTCCCCGTAGATTAGCATCCGTGTGACGAAGTGGTCGTCATCCCCGGTGCTATGCAAGTGAAACTTGCCACTTAGGGTTTAGGCCATGTTTAGGCCATTTTGCTTGTTGTAGGCATAAAAGAGGCTAGGCGACGAAATGATACTCGCCTAGGCGCAAATTGGGGAACTAGCTTGACAACGAAGCTAGTTCCGACATTTAGCATGTTGCACAACTACCATGTCACGTTTACTTTCCATTATCGGTACGCAAATTAATTGTCATGTCATTGCATCCTTTATGTATTTCAGTGATTGCATAGCTTCGATACATTGCTTGTGTTCCTGGCTCGTGTTCCAGAAGCGGGCCATGTGTTGGTTGATAGCCAATGCCCGAATTACGTGTTTCCGGCTAGGTGCACCCCTACGCCAAATGTTTAAGAATACGAGCTCATGTGCGGGGCAACCCCAGGCTCACTAGCTGAGTTTCATGTGCGGGGACCTTGGCTCCATTACGTGTGGGTATAGGGGGTAAGAGTTAAGCGACCAATCAACTGGGAGTCTGCCCGATCAGCAACTACAGTGGTAAGGCGTAAACTCTTGGGGTGGGATAGTTGTTAAGCGGCCAATCAGCGAATGTGAAACCATTCAGCTGTAAGGCGTAAACATCTACAAAACAACGTGAATAGTGAATTGATTGGAATTGATAGTAGCTTGGCTACTCTTGTCTTGTCTTGCCTTGTCTTGTGTCGATGATAGTTCCCTTGTACAAAATTGTCTTGCCATGTCTTAAGGGTGCACTCATGTTATAACTGCCATGTCATGCATACTAAACTGCTAGGTTGCTAGTTGCCTTACTTTCAGTTTCCTTACCCAAGTCTTTTAGACTTGCTGACATGTGCCCCTTTACTCTTTTGGGTGACACATGTTAGATCCCGAGCCTGAGTACCTTGTTGAGGACGAGGTGTTTGCTGACGCCGAGCCCGAGCCCGTGTTTGACGGGGAGTACGTGGACACTGGGGACCAGTCCTAGTGTCTTCGTTGTGTTTTACTTTTGTTAGACAGTTGTATTGTTATCGATGCGTAGCACCTATACTTTGATATGTCGTTGTACTTTTGTTGGCCTTGTTCTGGGCCTTTAGACTCTTTTCTTTTAGCCTGATGGCTTTTCTGGATGTTGGACTTATTTCATGTTGGACAATTATGAGATGTGAGATTTTTATTTCAGTCTCTCCTTGTGTTATTATTGTTGTTCCGTTGTGGTTACAGGGACCTGCTTATGTATTATTGACGCTTATGGGGTTTGGGGCTTCGCAGCTCCACTCCCGTGCGGACCTTCTCACGTCTCGCCTCCATGCCAGGGAAGCGGGTCGTGACAGGTTTTGTTGGTGGCCCATGCAGGTCCTTCTGTAACTGCGATTTTTGGAATAGCGATAATAATATTAGAATGTCCAATAAACTAAGTTCGACGTCCGAGTCATAAGCTATGAGTCTAATCTGATTTGTTCTCTGTGTCATTAGATGGCAAGAAGGCGTTTCACCCGTGGTGGGGGCAGTGGTGCGCTCCCTCATGATGAGGAGCCTGAGCGGGAACCCACCAACGGTGAGATGATGCGGATGATGCTGCAGATGATGCAAGTGCAGCAGGGCGTGCTTCTGCAAGTCCAGAATGCTCCACTTGCTCATGCTGCCCGGGCTCTTTCGGATGCCCCTCGCTCTGAGCCAGGAGCGAAGCAATTCCGGGAGCTGGGTCCCACGTATTTTGATGGTTCTGAGGGTCCTCTGGCTGCCGATGAATGGATTCGGAACATCGAGGACAATCTGAAGATGGACAAGATCACCCCGGCTGGATGGGTTGATTTGGCGAAGAGGCAGCTCAAGGATAATGCTCGGAATTGGTGGGATGCGGAAGAGAAGTTGTTGGTGGAGCCGATAGCTTGGGCTACCTTCAAGACAAGATTTGAGGGTGAGTTCTTCCCGAAGGCTGCCAGGGAAGAGATGCTACAGCGTTTTATCGACTTGAAGCAGGGGAGCTCGTCGGTGGACATGTACCACCAGGAGTTCATGAGGCTGAGTCGGTTTGCACCGAAGATGGTGCAGGACGCTGAGGAGAGAGCTCAGAGGTTCCTGCAGGGGCTTGCTTCAGCGCTCCAGAGTTTTGTGACCTCCTCTGACCGGGAATCTTATCAGAAGGTTCTGGTAGCAGCAAAGAGGCAGGATCTGCTCGTGAACCAGAGGAGGGGGTCTGTTGTTGGTGCTGGGAAGAGGCCTGTGGAACAGGCGAGAGCTGTGGTTAGACCTGGATTCAGGCCTAATCAGCCAGCTCAGTTTAAGAGGCCAGGAGGGCCTATTCTGAAGTTTTGCCATTTCTGCGGTAAGCCTGGCCATATCAAGGATCAGTGTCGGAAGTTTTTGGGCCAGTGTCTGGTTTGTGGTGATGCTTCCCATGTCGCGAAGGATTGTCGGCACGCGAATCAGCTGCGGAGGGCTCCTGTTACAGCTCATCCGTTGCAGCAGCGAGCGTCTGTTCCTGCTGGATGTGGAGCGGCTTTTGTTCCGCAGAGGCAGGCTTTTCAGCAGGCTGTTCCGCCGAGGAGGCAGGCTTTTCTGATGACCGCTGTGGAGAGCGAGGCTGTGGATGAGGTTATCGCAGGTAATCCTCAATCTAGCTATTACTTTCCTAGCTGGTTTTGATTGTTAGATTATGTTGTTTGCTTGAACATGGTTGTTTGCTAGAATAGGGTTTGATTGTTAATTGCTTGTTAGGTGTGATTTTGGTGTGCACGTTTCCTGCACGAGTCCTCTTTGACTCTGGTGCATCGATGTGCATTATTTCTCGGAGCTTCGTGGAGAGGCATTCCTTGTCGACGTCCCCTCTTCCAAAGAGTTGGAATATCGTTACAGGGAATGGCGTGGTCTCGGTGCATCGTGGTTGCAATTCTTGCTCGTTGGTGGTCTGTGGACATGAGCTTTTCGCTGATTTCATTGTCCACGACATCATCAACTATGATGCAGTTCTTGGAATGGACTGGCTTGCGAGCTTCTATGCTACGATCGACTGTCGACGGAAGAAGGTGGTGTTCGAGATTCCCAGACATCTAGTATTTGAGTTCAGTCGTGGTAGCAGTTCGCTTGGTCCTGTCAGATTTCGGGCCAGGCCGGTAGAGGCTGTGGCTATGCAGATGGAGCTGGAGTGGCCAGCTGTGGTGCGTGATTTTGGCGACGTCTTCCCCGAGGAGATGTCTGGTTTGCCACCTGATCAAGCCCTGGAATTTTCTATTAACCTCGTTCCAGGTGCGCAGCCGATTTCGAAGGCGCCGTATCGTATGGCACCTGCAGAATTGGAAGAGTTGCGGAAGCAGTTGGATGAGCTTTTGCAGAAGGGTTATATTAATCCTAGCGTGTCTCCGTGGGGAGCACCGGTGTTGCTGGTTAAGAAGAAGGATGGTTTGCGTCGCATGTGCGTGGACTATCGGGAGTTGAATGCGGTGACCATTAAGAATAAATACCCGTTGCCTCACATCGATGATATTTTTGATCAGCTTGGAGGTTCGAGGGTGTTTTCTAAATTGGATTTGAGGAGTGGTTACCATCAGTTGAAGGTGAGGAAGGATGATGTTCTGAAGACAGCGTTCAGGACGAAGTATGGACACTATGAATTCGTGGTTATGCCTTTCGACGTAACTAACGCGCCCGCAGTTTTCATGAATCTGATGAACCTGATTTTCTACGACTTTTTGGATAAGTTTGTCGTTATCTTTATTGACGACATTCTGATCTATTCGAAGTCGGAGGAAGAGCATGCTTCGCACTTGAGGACGGTGTTGGAGATTTTGAGGAAGCATCGTTTGTATGCTAAGTTTTCGAAGTGCGAGTTTTGGCTTGATCGAGTTGCTTTTCTGGGACATGTGGTGACTGGAGATGGTATTTCAGTGGATCCCGAGAAGATTAGGGCCATCAGGGAGTGGCCTGTTCCGTCGTCTGCGTCTGAGATTCGGAGTTTCCTTGGGCTTGCTGGTTATTATTGGCGATTCATTAAGGACTTTTCCCGTATTGCTGAGCCGATGACCAGGTTGACGCGGAAGGATGTTGCTTTTGTTTGGTCGGGCGATTGTGAGAGTGCTTTTAGTATTCTGAAGGAGAGGTTTGCGAGTGCCCCTATTCTTGTTGTGCCTGATCGCAGCGGTGGTTTTGAGATCTTTTGCGATGCTTCTGGCAAGGGTCTCGATTGTGTGTTGCATCAGCACGGGCATGTTGTGGCGTATGCGTCTCGTCAGCTTAAGGTTCATGAGAAGAATTATCTGACGCATGATTTGGAGTTGGCTGCCGTTGTGTTTGCTCTTAAGATTTGGAGGCACTTCCTGATGAGTGAGAAAGTGAAGATTTTCACCGATCACAAAAGCTTGAAGTATATTTTCACTCAGAAGGAGCTCAACATGCGACAGCGTCGATGGTTGGAGCTTATGGCGGATTATGAGATCGATTTGCAGTTTCACCCTGGCAAGGTGAATGTGGTTTCGGATGCGCTGAGTAGGCTTCCGACGGTGATGATTTTGACCTCGCAGTGGAGATTGCAGCAGGATTTTTACGAGTCTGGCGTGGAGATTGTTCTTCCTGGGGAGGCTTCGTCGTTGATGTACATGCAGGTATAGTCGACGATTGTGGATCGGATTAAGGCTGGCCAGGCTGAGGATCCGAAGCTGGTGAAGATTCGGGAGCAGGTGGAAGCCGGTCTGTGGACTGACTTTTTGATTCATGAGGATGGCTCGCTGAGGTTTGGAGCCAGCTTGTGTGTGCCAGCTGGGGATATTCGAGAGGAGTTGATGGTGGAGGCACACAGTTCGCCGTATTCTGTGCATCCTGGTGGCACCAAGATGTACCAGGATCTTCGTCTGAATTATTGGTGGCATGGTATGAAGAGGAGCGTGGCTCGGAGTGTAGCTAAGTGCTTGGTTTGCCAGCAAGTGAAGGCGGAGCATCAGCGTACGGCCGGGTTGCTACAACCACTTCTGATTCCGGAGTGGAAGTGGCAGCACATCACTATGGATTTCGTGACTGGACTACCTCGGAGTCCGAAGCAGAATGACGTGATTTGGGTGATCGTAGATCGATTGACCAAATCTGCGCACTTTATTCCGTTCCGAGTGGGACAGTCCACTGAGGCGCTAGCGAGGAGATATATGGAGGTAAAATTCTTTTACTCTCCGTTTTATTTCCTTTTCCTGGTGTGTATAGTGATGTAACGTGAATCATGCAGGAGGTTGTGCGACTTCATGGAGTCCCCGTGAGTATCGTGTCGGACAGAGACACGAGATTCACATCTCAGTTCTGGCAGAGTTTGCAGAAGAGCTTGGGTACGCGTCTGAGTTTCAGCACGACGTACCATCCGTAGACAAATGGCCGGTCCGAGAGGACGATTCAGATTTTGGAAGACATACTGAGGGCGTGCATGTTGGATTTCAGGGGATCGTGGGAGGACCATCTACATCTGGTAGAGTTTTCCTACAATAACAGCTTCCAGACGAGTATTGGCATGGCGCCTTTCGCCGCTCTTTATGGGAGGAAATGTCGATCACCATTGAGTTGGGATGACGTTGGTGATCGGGAGTTGTTGGACCTGAGATGATTGTGGATGCCGTGGAGATCGTCAGGAATATTCAGGAGAGGTTGAGGATTGCTCAGGACCGTTTTAAGCATTGGGCGGATGCTAAACGTCGTCCTTTGGAGTTTCAGTCGGACGACCATGTGTTCTTGAAGATTTCCCCGAATTGCGGTGTGATTCGTTTCGGGAAGCGTGGGAAGTTGAGCCCGCGATACATTGGACCATTTGACGTTTTGGAGAGGGTTGGCGAGGTAGCTTATCGCTTGGCCTTGCCGCCATCTTTGGAAGGAGTTCACAATGTTTTCCATGTGTCGCAGCTTCGTCGATACATTAGCGATCCGTCTCATGCGGTGGATTTTTCGGAGATTACCGTTCGCCCCGATATGACGTATGACCAGCATCCAGTGCAGATTCTGGACAGGCGTCAGAAATCGCTTCGGAACAAGATTGTCAATCTTGTGAGGGTGATGTGGCGACACGGCTCACCTGGAGAGTCTACTTGGGAGAATGAGGATGAGATGCGAGAGCGATTCCCACTTTTGTTTCCGGACTCGTGAGTATTCGGAAATTCCGAGAACGGAATTTTTCTTAAGTTGGGGAGGATGTAATGACTGCTTTTCATGTTTCTGGATTTAATATAATATAATATATGTTTTGGTGGATTTTCTCCTCATGCGTGGTTTTCGTCTCCGTAGCTTTCATTTTCGATCGATTCGTCGTATTTTCTCGTTTCTTCCTTAAGATCGTCGATTTCGAAGTATGTCATTCATGACGGACTTCATAACGGTCATATCTAACTATTAGATCAAGCCTAGGAGTCTTAGGAATCGATCCCGGGGCCCCGCGCTCCATATCGGAACTTTTTGTGCTCATTAGCCGGTATAAGAAGGGGCACCGACCGACTAGATGACGATCCAGTCGGTCGGCAATCCTTCTTGGACCGACTAGTGGGCTATCTAAATTTCTTAGAGAGCTACTGTTTATCGTTAGTCGGTCTAAGAAGATTGGTTGACCGACTAGGTTACAAACTAGTCGGTCGGCAATGCTTCTTGAACCGACTAACTCATCATCTTAATTTTAGTGTCTATACTGTTCACTCTTAGTCGGTCTAAGAACGTTCATCGACCGACTAGATACTAAACTAGTCGGTCAGTATTTGTTCATGGACCGACTAACTCTAAATCCTATTTTCGTTCAGGAGTTACTGTTTACACTTAGTCGGTCTGCGTTGGTCGACCGACCGACTAGTTGCCAAACTAGTCGGTCAGTGGTTGCTCTTTGACCGACTAACCAGTGTTAAAACCCTAATTTCTGGGCAGCCGCCAGCCTAGCCTATTTAAACCCAACCCAAACATTTTCTTCTCCCTCAACACGACCTAAACCCCTAAAATTTTCCCCTTTGAGCCCCCACTTCCTCCAAGCTTTAATCCTTCATTCCAAGCCCTAAATCCATCATCCAATCCATCCATTCACTCTATCTACCTCTCATCTTCCCTAAAATCTCACCAAATCCATCAAAATCCCCAAATCCCCCAAAACTCTAGTTTCTCCAAACTTCCCCAATCTTTTCCAGATCTGATCCTAGGGTTCCCCGGAGTGTTTCTTCCGCCTCCTCTCGGTAAGAAATCGATCTACCGTTGTTTTCATAACCTATTTATATTTTTATGAAACCCTAATAATATTTCTTGTTGTTTGTTGATTGTTCCCCCCAAAACAACGATTTCCCCGTAGATTAGCATCCGTGTGACGAAGTGGTCGTCATCCCCGATGCTAGGCTAGTGAAACTTGCCACTTATGGTTTAGGCCATGTTTAGGACATTTTGCTTGTTGTAGGTGTAAAAGAGGCTAGGCGACGAAATGATACTCGCCTAGGCGTAAATTGGGGAACTAGCTTGACAACGAAGCTAGTTCCGACATTTAGCATGTTGCACAACTACCATGTCACGTTTACTTTCCATTATCGGTACGCAAATTAATTGTCATGTCATTGCATCCTTTATGTATTTCAGTGATTGCGTAGCTTCGCTACATTGCTTGTGTTCTTGGCTCGTGTTCCAGAAGCGGGCCATGTGTTGGTTGATAGCCAATGCCCGAATTGCGTGTTTCCGGCTAGGTGCACCCCTACGCCAAATGTTTAAGAATGCGAGCTCATGTGCGGGGCAACCCCAGGCTCACTAGCTGAGTTTCATGTGCGGGGACCCTGGCTCCATTACGTGTGGGTATAGGGGGTAAGAGTTAAGCGACCAATCAACTGGGAGTCTGCCCGATCAGCAACTGCAGTGGTAAGGCGTAAACTCTTGTGGTGGGGTAGTTGTTAAGCGGTCAATCAGCGAATGTGAAACCATTCAGCTGTAAGGCGTAAACATCTACAAAACAACGTGAATAGTGAATTGATTGGAATTGATAGTAGCTTGGCTACTCTTGTCTTGTCTTGCCTTGTCTTGTGTCGATGATAGTTCCCTTGTACAAAATTGTCTTGCCATGTCTTAAGGGTGCACTCATGTTATAACTGCCATGTCATGCATACTAAACTGCTAGGTTGCTAGTTGCATTACTTTCAGTTTCCTTGCCCAAGTCTTTTAGACTTGCTGACATGTGCCCCTTTACTCTTTTGGGTGACACATGTTAGATCCCGAGCCTGAGTACCTTGTTGAGGACGAGGTGTTTGCTGATGTCGAGCCCGAGCCCGTGTTTGACGGGGAGTACGTGGACACTGGGGACCAGTCCTAGTGTCTTCGTTGTGTTTTACTTTTGTTAGACAGTTGTATTGTTATCGGTGCGTAGCACCTATACTTTGATATGTCGTTGTACTTTTGTTGGCCTTGTTCTGGGCCTTTAGACTCTTTTCTTTTAGCCTGGTGGCTTTTCTGGATGTTGGACTTATTTCATGTTGGACAATTATGAGATGTGAGATTTTTATTTCAGTCTCTCCTTGTGTTATTATTGTTGTTCCGTTGTGGTTACAGGGACCTGCTTATGTATTATTGACGCTTATCGGGTTTGGGGCTTCGCAGCTCCACTCCCGTGCGGACCTTCTCACGTCTCGCCTCCATGCCAAGGAAGCGGGTCGTGACATTTGTTCTTTAGAATGTTAAGCCTTGAGTAGGTATTATCATTTAATCTTCATATCGCTCCTATCTTAGAGCTAGGATCTTAGTAGAAGTCCATTCAAACTTTCCCGAAGCATCGCGCTTTGATTCGGGACTTCTTGTGCATGTTAGTTGGTTCATGAAGAAGAACCAACCGACTAGATGGTGATCTAGTCGGTCGGAAAAGCTTCTTGGACCGACTAGTTTGTCTCCCAAATTTTAAGCTCTTTACTGTTCACAATTAGTCGGTCTTAGTTGACTCACCGACCGACTAGTTAGTGAACTAGTCGGTCAGTGATGCTTCTTAGACCGACTAGTTGAGCTTTTCTTGTTCATGCCAAGTTACTGTATATCGTTAGTCGGTCTAAGAACGTTTGGCGACCGACTAGTTGATGATCTAGTCGGTCAACATTTGTTCTTGGACCGACTAAATCAATTTGTATTCAGACTAATAGTTTTTGACTCTTAGTTGGTCTAAGTTAACTGACCGATCGACTAGTTGAGAAACTAGTCGGTCGGAAAGTCTTCTTGGACCGACTAGTTCTTTAGGTCTAAAGTTTCATCTGTTCACTGTTCATCCTTTAGTCGGTTCATGTTGATTCACCGACCGACTAGTTGATGAACTAGTCGGTCAGTGGTTGTTCTTTGACCGACTAATTGCTCCAGATTTCCAACCGTTGGGAGTTGACCTAGCTCGATTTTGTGGGACCCTATAAATACACAGCTTGGTCGTTTCTCTCAAGGTTAGAGCTGCTATTGAGAGCCTTATTCAGATTGAAAGAGTTAGAGATTGAAATTCATTTCCAAAGCTCTCTTCCTCACAAGAACTCCAATCTCTCTCTCATTTGTGATCTAGAATCCATCTTGAGAGAACTTTGTTCTTGTTGAGCCATCCAAGCTATTGCTTGATTCAAGTCTCATATTCATTCCTAGGCACCCATTGCTGCTCATATTGGTGGTGCTAGGTCTTGGTGACTTCTCATTCCTCAAATCCCTCCTTGCCCTAATTTGGTAAGAATACTCAAGGTATAGGGTTTGTGGTAAGTTGTTGTTTATTTCATATAAACTCATTTATTGCTATTGATTCTCTCGGTTGTGAGAGAAGGTTGTGATCCCGAGTTGTGGGATTCACTATTGCTATTGATTGTATGATTTAATCTTGTGAAGGTTTTTCACAAGGTATTCATAGTGAAAATCTTGGGTTAGGGTTTCTAACCTAAGTATCCGGAGGGGATCCAAGTGTTCCGGGACATAGGATCTGTTGGATATGGAAGACGTTTGTACACCCTTGTGGGGGATGTATGAGGGAATACGGACCTTGAACGTCACGTACACGAGGTCGTGTGCAAAGGGAATATGTTCCCTTGAGGAGAGGATCTCTAGATTGATGGGAAAGTCGCATTATATGTGCATAAGTGCATGCGACATATGGCTAATAAAGGGGTAATATCTTAAGCTTATATTGTACCATGCATATGGTACAACTTAAGCTTATAATATGCCATGTACGATGGTACACCTTAGTTAAATTGTTCCAAAGGAACAATTACTCCTAAAATAACTACCTTGGGGGCTATAAATAAGACCCAAGGGTTAGCCATTTCCTTACACTTTTGCATGGCATTCTTGCATGCAATTTCATTCTAGCGAAGCTCTGCCGAAATACTTCCTCTCCCTCTATCCAAGTTCTTAATCTAAAGTAGAGATTTAGATTGTGGATTTAGTAGCCTTACTCCGTTCGTGAGAAGACTCGATCCGTCGTGGCGAATCCGAAGGCAAAGTTCCGAGACTACCGTGCCGCATACGCAAGCGTAAGTCTCAACTTTATTTATCGATCCTAACTCTGTTTTGGCAGGATCCAACATTGGTATCAGAGCCATACGGATTCGCTCCGGTCAAACCGTCGCTCCTTCGAAACTATGAACGAGTCGTTGTCTTTTTCACGGATGGGTATCCTACCATTATGGATATGGTAGGAACGCTTCGTGATGGAGAGAACGCAGCGGTTGTTCTATTCACGTTAGGGTCTTCTGTCATTATGGATATGGCAAGAACTCTCCGTGACGGGAAGAACCGACCGTTCATATCGTCAAACTCGCTCTCTTCTTGGATGCTGAGTCTCCATTCATAAGGAATGGGCACTCTCTTCATGTGGAGCGCGTAGTTTACGAATTTTTGAAGCGGGTCATTTTTTGGCACACGGCCATTGGAGGACAACTACTTCCTCGACGAACGGGTGCTTCACCAGAAAAGAAGGTGGTAGTTATTTCCATCGGGGAAGATGAAATTTGGTGCATGTGCACCAAGGCCAAATGGGCTATGAAGGCCATACACCCCCCCTCCCCATGCGGAGGGGGTTGGCTACGGCCAATAACCACCACGGCAACCCCCTCCGGCGGGGGTATGCGGCCACCCCATGAAAGGGGGGAGACCGGCCATGGCCAAAGGGCCATGGCCGGTCAAGGCCAATAAGCCATGGCCGGTCAAGGCCAATAAGCCTCAGGCCAGGGCCTGGCCGCCCTGGCCGAGGCCAGGGCCTGGCCGCCCTGGCCCCGGCCAAGGGCCTCTGGCCTAGGCCGGGCCAGGCAGAGGCCTGGCTGGCCTCTGGCCGAGGCCAGGCCAGTGGCCCGACCGGCCCTGGCAGTGGCCAGGGCTGCCGCATGCTGCCCCTGACCGGCCAGGGTAGAGGCCCTTGGCCAGCCTCGGCCAGGGCAGGGGCCCTGGCCAGGAGTGAAGAAGACCAAATTTTGGTCGACCAATTTGGGTTTTTTTGTCGACCAATTCGGCAAAAGGCCTTGGTTGAACATGAACGTGCCGACTAGCCCATACGGGGCCAAACGACAGTCGTCTGCATCAAAATTCTCTCATACGGGGAGAAACGCCTGGATCCATACGAGAGCCAGCGACGATAGTTTGCAGAAAAATTCCAAAAGGGGGATCCGACCTTGGCACGGCTACGGCTCATTCCTGACAAATGGTCAGGAAGTGCTGAATGTTTAACTAAGTATCATAAGGGTACTAAGATGAAATATTCATTTTTTTGAAAAATACGTTTTCATACGTTTTGAAAAATAAGTTTTCAAAAACGCTTTTCCGCTGCAAAGTACTATAAGAGTACTAACATTTGATAAAGTGAGGGAGAAATATTGAAAGTTACTCTAGATGGTGATTGGAAACATAGTGACCTTTCCGATTCTAGAGTAACATCTTCAATATTTTTCGAAAGTAACTTATCAAATTATAAATATCATTCCAAGTGGGAGTTGATTTTAGAACTATCCATGTGGGATATTCTATTATCATTTCAAATGGGAATTATATCTGAAAAATACGTTTTCAAACTCTTTTTCCGCTGCTAGTACTATAAGAGTACTATTGTTTGATAAGTGATGGGGGAATATTGAAGGTTGTTCTAGATGATGATTGGAATCGTAGAGACCTTTTCGATTCTAGAACAACATCTTCAATATTTTTCGAAAGTAACTTATCAAATATAATATAATTCCAAGTGGGATTTGAATTTTTAGAACTATCCAAATGGGATATTCTATTATAATTTCAAGTGGGAGTTATATTTTAAGAATTTTTATGCAATGTTTTGATCAAACCTTCGGTTTTGTGTCTTTTGCAGCATTTTAAAAGTAAAATGTCTTCCGCTTCAAAGAATATCGTCGCTCAGTTAAACAAAGGTGAAAAACTCAACGGTGATAATTACAAACTTTGGTCCATTAAGATACAATACGTTTTAGAGGAGCAAGAAGTGCTCGAAACTCTAAAGAACATAATGATTGAACCCGAGTTGGGCACTACGGCCCAACACAGACGAGACAAGGAAGCTTTTGATGCTTGGTCTCGGAAGAATAAGATAGCGTGCATTACGTTATTAAGCAGTATGGCTGATGACATAATGCGCATCTTCCGGGAGCATGACTTAGCCATGGACATATGGTCCAAGCTTGAGGAGAAGTTTGGTGGCACATCGGTGTCCAAACTTCGAGCCTTGACTATAAGATTCGATTCATATAAGAAACGTCCAGATCATTCCATGGGGAAACATCTACGACATATGGCGAATCTAATCTCAGAGTTAAAGGATGCAAGTCATGTGCTCACAAATGAGCAACAAATCCAAGCAGTCATACGTTCCCTACCAAATGGGTGGGATCAGATGAAAATGCATCTCACTCATAATGAGAGCATCAAGACCTTCAACGATGTTTCCAAGCACCTCGAATTAGAGGAAGAGCGGCTTGCGGCTGCCAAGCCAAGTGCAGAAGTGCACATGGTAGCTAGTTCCTCACACGGGGGAAAGAAACGTAAAGATCGTTTGAAGTCTTCTAATGAACGTAATAAGCAACCTGAGTCTACCATGGAACCCAAACATAAGGGTGGGCACAAGAAATGGCACAAGAAGAAAGACTTGAAAAGGATCAAGTGCTTCAAGTGCAACAAGCTCGGTCACTATGCTCGTTCATGTACGAGTGGAAGTGACGAGGTAACTTGTAATACTAGTTACATATGTGTTTCTAGTTCAATATTTCTTGTGGAATCTAATCCATTTTGGGATAATTGATTCAGGTGCAACCAACCACATAACAAGGGACAGACGGTCCTTCGTGGAGTATCACCGGATACCCCAAGGAATGAAGTGGATCAATGTAGGAAACAACACACGTGTTGAAGTGAAAGGCGTTGGGACTCGCAAGCTAGTCTTGGACAACGGCCGCACTCTCCTACTTCATGATGTTCTCTTCATTCCATATATATTCAAAGGAATATTAAAACTGTGGTCAATTTAATGGGTCTTGGTTATAGTTGGTTCCTTCATGATTGTAATATGGACCTATTTTTGTAATAATTCCTTTATTGGTACTGGGTTTGTATTTCAAAGGATTTATTGTAATAAGTACAATGTATGGTTCCTCATGTAATGAAAATTTCCTAGTGACAAATTCTTTGACTAATGAGTCTAATATAATTTGTTGGCATACAAGGCTTGGTTATATTGGACCAACACGTATGGATAGACTTGCCAAACGTGGCCTTCTATCCAATGTTGAGTAAGGTTGAAATGTCGACCTGCGAACATTGCCTTGTGGGGAAATCTTGTCGCAAGCCGTTTGGAACCGGCACAAGGACCGAGGTTCCATTACAGCTTATCCATTCGGACATATGTGGTTCGATGAATGTCAAGACAAGACGTGGAAAGTCCTATTTCATCACTTTTATTGATGATTTCACCCGATTCGGACATATCTATTTGATATCCCACAAAAGTGAAGCTTTGGCCTTCTTTAAAAACTATATGAGTTTAGTGGAGAATCAATTAGATCGCAAGATTAAGGTCTTACGAACCGATAGGGGCGGTGAATATCAATCAATAAGTTTTAAGGAACTTTGTGATGAAAAAGGCATAGTACATCAGGTAACTATGCCTTATACTCCTCAACAAAACGGTGTTGCAGAAAGGAGAAATAGGACTTTAATGGAAATGGTCCTTTCAATGATGGCGCAAGCTAACTTGCCAATCACCTTTTGGGGTGATGCATTATTGACAACTGCTTTCATTTTAAACCGCGTACCCTCGAAATCAGTTAGCTCCACTCCTTATGAGTTGTGAAACCAAAGGTCTCCTGACTTAAACATTTTGAAACCTTGGGGCTGTGCATTCTACGCACATATTTCCTCCCATAAGTATGGCAAACTTGGGCCAAGGGGAAGGAAATGTATCTTTATACGATACGCAGAAAACTCCAAAGGTTATGTTTTTGTTAGTCAGGAAGACAATGGTGGGCTAATTGAGTTTGAGTCGAGGGATGTCACTTTCTTGGAAAACGAGTTTCCAAGACAGGGCGAGATAAGTCAGGACTTATCTCTATTTGAGATTTATGATCAAGAAGGATTACCTCATTCGAGTGGGAGAATTCTTGGTGAAAACGAAAATACGTTTCAACCTTCACCATTGGATTATACGAATGACGATTATCCTATTCCATACAGGAATAATGATCCAAGTGGGAGCAATTCTAACGACATTCCAAGTGGGAGTGATATTAGAATTGATCTAAATTCGAGTCAACAAGGACTTGAAGAATCTCAAATACGACGTAGTAGTCGTACAAGGTTGGCTCCTCTAAGATTTGAGGATGAATTTCCGCAAACCTTTATGACTTTACTACAAGATGATGACGAGCCTGCTACTTTCAAACAGGCCGTATCATGCCCTGCAAAAGACAAATGGATGGAAGCGATGAAGGAGGAATTGAAATCCATGAAAGTTAACCAAGTCTGGGGCTTAGTTAACTTACCGAGAGGACATAGAGCAATTGGGAACAAATGGGTTCTCAAGATCAAGCATAAGGCTGATGGCTCTATAGATAGATATAAAGCTCGCCTTGTCGCGAAAGGTTTTACGCAACAGGAAGGGATAGACTACGAAGAGACTTTCTCACCTGTTGTGCGTTTTACCTCGATTCGCCTGATTCTGGCAATGGTAGCTTGCTTAAACCTCGAATTACATTAGATGGATGTAAAGACTGCCTTTCTCAATGGAGAATTGGACGAGGATATCTATATGGAACAACCAACAGGGTTTGTAAAAGAAGGAAACGAACATAAGGTTTGTGAACTTCGTAAGTCCATATATGGTCTTAAATAATCCTCGAGGCAATGGTATATACAATTTCAAGAAGTTGTCTTATCAAATGGATTTTCCATGATTGATGAAGATAACTGCGTATATATCAAGAGGATTAAAAGCAAGCATATTATTATGTCTCTATATGTAGATGACATTTTAATAACCAGAAATGACAAGGGTTTTTTGATGGATATCAAGGCTTGACTTTCATCAGTTTTGAGATGAAAGACATGGGGAAGTCACATATATCCTTGGAATTAAGATTTCAAGGAATCGTTCAAAGAAACTTCTTTCTCTTTCACAAGAGACTTATATAAAGAAGGTTCTAGAACGGTTTAATATGTAGGACTGCAAGTCCAATTGATACTCCTATAAGCAGATGCGATAATTTATATCTGAAATCATGTCCAAAGAACCAAAAGGAAAAGGAAATTATGGAAAAAGTTCCATATTTCAGTACAGTTGATAGTCTTATGTACGCTATGATGCATACAAGACCGGACATCTGTTTTGCCGTTGGAATGGTAAGTCGTTACCAATCCAACCCAGGGCAAAAACACTGGAAAGCGGTTAAGAGGATAATGCAGTATCTTAAAGGAACTGCAGATTTGCAAAAGACTATGATAAAACCAAGAAGGTAGACATAAGGTACATACCTACGCATGAGATGATAGAGGATCAGCTTACGAAAGCGATCCCCAGAAATGTGTTTTATAAACACTTATCATCCCAAGGATTGCGTAAGAGCTGAGTTGTACCAATATATATTCCCATGTCTGAGAAAGATCAAATTTAATAAAAGAATAAGTTCTTTTTCAAACATTGCATATGAATTTCTTAAGAAATGTTTGTGTACATTTTTGAAATCTCAGCTGAATTGTGTGTATGTCGGACAGATTAAGGTTGGCTCTCTCACATGAGCAACCGCCTTATCTTATCAGATGGATAAGATAGAGATGAGACTAGTTTAAAGTCAAAATCATTAGACGAATGATTTAGAGTCATGACTTTAACAAGATAGTCGAATGAAAGATCTGCATCATATGGATGCTTACAAAAGATCTGAGATCTGTATCACAAGGATATAAAGATCTCATTGGATTTTTTAAAATCATATCTGTCTTATGCAGGATGAGAGTCCGGGATGATTTCATGGGTAGTAAGGGGACTCAAAAGATAGGCACTGTGGTGTCTGATCTTTCATCCGTACAACATCATTAAGACATACTCTCCCTGGGAAAGGAGTGATGTTGTAATACGTGTTCATACCACGTATGCATTTCGACCACTGAGTTAGTAGCAATAGTGTTTGCTATTATGTGAGACTCAAAGGCCATATGGGCCTTAACTCTTACCCTCAAGGACTCCAATTGGTTCCTTTAGATTTGACGAGATGATCGCTATCTTAGCGTGTTACTTATGGGCTATGATAATTCGGCTCGGCGGGGCACGTTAGAAAAGCGAGTCTAGTCAAGATCAGAAGGTTCGCAAGAAGAGGAAGATTGATTTCATATTCACATTTGGACTTTAATGATTCAAAGCTGGCCAGCCAATTGTGATCCAGATGGGATTCAATTGTTGAATATAAAGTATAAGAAATGTGAAGAAATAATCTAGGGTAAAGCATGTGTTGATCTACTCAACTTTGCACCTTCGAGGTCGTTGTGTATCTCTAACAAGTGCACAACAATAGACTCTACGCGCGTGACGGTCGCACGGTCTATTTCTCGGTATGATAGATGAAAGAACTAAGAGAAAGACGTTCTCTTACAATCCCCTCAAGTGTGAGTGAGAGATGTTGGATATGGAAGACGTTTGTACACCCTTGTGGGGGATGTACGAGGGAATACGGACCTCGAACGTCGCGTACACGAAGTCGTGTGCAAAGGGAATATGTTCCCTTGAGGAGAGGATCTCTAGATTGATGGGAAAGTCGCATTATATGTGCATAAGTGCATGCGACATATGGCTAATAAAGTGGTAATATCTTAAGCTTATATTGTACCATGCATATGGTACAACTTAAGCTTATAATATGCCATGTACGATGGTACACCTTAGTTAAATTGTTCCAAAGGAACAATTACTCCTAAAATAACTACCTTGGGGGCTATAAATAAGACCCAAGGGTTAGCCATTTCCTTACACTTTTGCATGGCATTCTTGCATGCAATTTCATTCTAGCGAAGCTCTGCCGAAATACTTCCTCTCCCTCTATCCAAGTTCGTAATCTAAAGTAGAGATTTAGATTGTGGATTTAGTAGCCTTACTCCGTTCGTGAGAAGACTCGATCCGTCGTGGCGAATCCGAAGGCAAAGTTCCGAGACTACCGTGCCGCATACGCAAGCGTAAGTCTCAACTTTATTTATCGATCCTAACTCTGTTTTGGCATGATCCAACAGGATCACCGGGAACAAGTCGGGGAGACTTGGGTGGATCCGAACCCATCATATCAATTTTTTGCATTGAATATTTGTTGTTGTCAATTTTAGCTTCCGCATTTGTTGGTAGTAGTTTGCACGATAATTAGAAATTATACTCCTTGTTATTTTTAAAGTACTATTCAACCCCCCTCTAGTACTTGTGCAGTAGCTTTTAGGGCATTACATTTGGTATCAGAGCCAGATACTAAGCTATGTCTGCCAACGACAACAAGACAGTGCGTCCACCTTCGGATTATAGCACCTTCAAGAACCGTGAAGGAGCATCTTCGGTAATGGAAGGACATTCCTCGACGAGGCCTCCATTCTTCAACGGTACCAACTACGGGTACTGGAAATGTCGGATGGAAACTTTCCTCCGGAGTGCTTCACTATGGAGGACCGCAATGAAGGAGTATGTCGAGCCCGTCGAAGAAGATTTCGAGAAATGGACAACCGCGGAGGTCGCCGCGGAGGTAAGCAATGCCAAGGCAATGAACGCCTTGCAATGCGCATTGGAGACCGAGGACTTCAATAAGATATGCACATGTAAGAGTGCATATCAAATTTGGAACTCCCTCCTCATCTTACATGAAGGGACGAGTAGGGTAAGAGACTCTAAACTCGTTGTAGTTAATAAAGATTACGAGATGTTTCATATACTACAGGGTGAGAAGATGAAGGAGTATTATGCTCGCTTCGTCGACATCATAAACGAGTTAGAGGCTCTCGGCAAAACCTACACCCAAAAGGAGAAATGTTCAAAGCTTATCGAAGGACTTCCTTCTAGTTGGAAAAAGCGTACCTTCGCCATCGAGGAAGGTAACGATATGAACAAGTATACCGTAGTTCAATTAATGGGTACTTTAATGTCATACGAGGTATGCAAGGATAGCAAGGTGAAGTTACAAGAGAAGATGAAGTCTTACTTGAACCAAGACGTACCTAAGAAAAAGGCGATTGCGTTCAAGGCGGCTCCATCAACCTCTACCGATGACGAGGACTCAAAAGACGAAATGGACATGGAATCCATTGCCCTCATGGCAAAGAAGTTCAATCGCTTCTTCCGAAAAGGTAACTTCAAAGGCAAATCAAAATTTACTTCTACTAACGCCTCTCCTCCTTTGTGCTTTAAATGCAATAAGCCAGGACACATCAAAGCGGATTGTCCACAAAACAAGGAAAAGGAAAAGTGGAAAGCGCCGAAGTATGACAAATCGAAGAAGTATAAGAAAGGATACAAGAAAGGATTTGTCGGTTTCACCGATTCCGAAGATGACTCTTCAAGCGGGGAGTCGGATGATGTGAAAGTGGAGCAAGCGCACGTATGTTTCATGGCTAACGAGGAAAATGTTCAAGAACCCGCCTCCGATGATAGCGAGGATGAAAGCGATGAGGTAACTATGGATGACCTTAGACTAGCTAATGAGCAAATATGGAATAGATATGCTAAATTAGTTGAACGATATACTAAGACTAAAGATGAGCTAGTTAGCATCCAAACCTCACCTAAAACTATCATCACCAACAACGACATCGTTGTTGAAGAGTTAAGAAATGAGATTGTTAATCTCAAATCTAATTTTGAACATGTTAGCATCGAGGATTCGGATGAACATGAGATAGCGGATTTGACTTATCAAATCTCGACTTTGAGTATTGAGAATGAAAATCTCAAGTCTCGTGTTTATGTGCTCACATCGCAAGTGTCCACTTTGGGTGCTTCGATGCATTCTCTCACCGAGAAATATGAGTGCACTATAGGCCGAATTAATAAATTCAATAAGGGTAAGGAACATTTGGATAACATCCTAAATGAACTACTTCTGGCCAATCACCACATTGGCTTGGGGTATAAGATGGGGAGTTCATCCAAATCGGCCACTATCTTTGTTAGGCCTACTTCCGATGCCTCACCGAGTGGGAGCAAACACTATATTGGTAGTTCATCTACCAATGGTGCTTCCACTTCGCACACACCCTCTTTTGGAAAGAAACCCACTTTGGGTGGACCTCCAAAGAAGGGTCATGCCTACATGTACACAAATACCATGCCACGTAGGAACACACGTCCTACTCCACCGGCACACTCATATGATGATTTCTATGCTGCACATTCACGGGCACGTGCAAAACATGTGAGACACCCTCACGCACATGTTCCCTCACATGCATACATTCACCCACATCGTCATATGAATAATTATCCATATGCACCATTTCATCATGTTCCTTTTACCTATCCACGACATGCATCACGTAGAAATCAACAAAGCATGCATGCTCCCAATAGGATTAAGGCTCCCAAAATAGTCTCAATTTGGAGCCCAAAGGACACAAGTATGGATGAAAAACAAATCTACATGAATGATTATTTTTTGAATGTAGTGGATAATATTAATTATATTGGAAAGTCTAAGTCCAATTGGACTTGGCTTCCAAAGGTCTAACCTTTGAGGACCCAATGATCTTGGGTACCATGAAATGATATAATCATCTTTAGGTACTCAAGAAAAACAAACGGAGCAACAAAGTTAAATTTGGCTCCAAGGATGGGTGGATACTCGATAGCTTGTGTCACGCCCAGCTTCCCAAAACAGCGGAGGCGAAGCGTGACGAGGCCCGCTTAGGCCAGAGCTAAGGAGCCCTGACCCAATAAGCGTCTGTGTGGTACCAAGACGAAGGTACAGGTCCATGCATGTTAGTACAGAACAATAAAAGTACAAGAAGGAAAGAACAACACAAATTTTATTCCAACATATCAAAAGTACCAAGTCTCAACGCCCGAAGGGCTACAACAGCAGGAAAGTAAAAGTAATGGTGCAGGCACCCAACCTAGACAAAGAAACACAATGGTGCTACGCACCCAACAAAATAAATGACGTCTCTGGAAACTGCTACTAAAAGTCTCTAGCTCTGATCCTCCTCAGGGTCGTACTCGGGATCAACACTCTCTGGCTCCACGTCGGCTGGCAAGTCAGTCTCCTCCACGTACTCTGGCTCAATCCCTGACGTACAGCACCAAAAGAAGGAACTGTACGTCAGGCAAGGTCTACAAGAAAAGATTAGACCAGGCTACAAGTGTACCATTTACTTACAACGTTTTACTAGTTGATTAACATGCTGAGGTTTTTAACAACAGAAAGAAACATAACGGACAAGTAAACAAGACAAGTAGTAGTCACAGCGAGTGCTATGGACTACGGGACTATCCTACAGGTGTCAAGACAAGACTGAACACGGGAAGCCAGACACGACAAGACAAGACAAGACACGAAAGGGTTCACGCCTGTTCGGTTCGAGGGGGATCAACCCCTCTTGCCGCTTGCACGCTCAACCCTACCCCATAACCCCAAGAATCGTGACAAGACATGGGATCACTTGCTCTAGCTTGACAAGTGCCCAATTGCTCTCTGAGCTATGTATCGGTACATGGGATCACCTGCTCTAGCTTGACAGGTGCCCAATTACCCATCGGGCTGTGAACTAGTACAAGGGATCACTCGCTCTGGCTTGGCGAGTGCCCTATTGCCCAGCGGGCTGTGCAGACGGAAAGGAATAAGACAACGCAAAACAGGAAGGGGTTGTACTAGGGTGTCCACAACTCACGCACACGCATGTCAATCCTATGTGTCAGAAATTGTTGTTGTTGGACTCAGATTTCGTTGTCAAATCTGAGCCATCAAAGGCGTCCCGGATGCTATCATTTCACGTCCGGTCCTCAAGTTTCTAAATTAACAATCCTAACAAGATGAAGGCCCAAAACATGGCCAAGAACGCAAGTGATACACTTGCCTGTGGTGGCGAGCGCGTCGTCTCCCTGGTACGCCTCGTCCAATCGTCTCGTCGGCGGAAAAGTGTCTGAAAATCGTGACACGGCGATGGTGTCAGATCACGATTCATTAATCCCTATTAGGGTTGTGTCTAGGTTATCGGGACTATCATATCCAGTTAAAAATCACATTTTTAATGAATTGACCTAATCGACGATCTATCCTATATGTGCAGGCATAATGTCCATTCGTCGATTTCTACAGTTTGTACAACGTTTTAAAAATCCGTGGAAGGTAAATTTAGTTTGATTAGGTTGCTGATTTTAATTAGGGTTCGATCATTTATTGTGTGGGTTGCTACGAATTTAGGGCACCAACCTGAAATTTACGATTGCACGAAGATCCGGCGTCAAATCTTAAAAGGGTGGAAGCTTTGCGTCGTCTGGAAATTCCCAAGCCGCGGGTAGCGCAACGAGGAATGTTGATCGCCAGTGGTGGTGAAGATTTCAGCGTCTCCCGGTGTCGTTGCTGCTGGATCTGAGATGGGAACACCGTGCTAGGGCAAAAGAAAGAGAAATGAGAGAAGAGGGGGAAAGCTTTAGGGAAGATGGAGGCGCAAGGATGGAGGAACGAGCAAGGGAAGGACGTGGGAGGTAGGGGAGTAGGATTTGGGGAAGATGGAGACTGAAATTTATCAAGAGAAATGAAGAAAGAAGCCCCGTTTAAATAAGAAAAGAAACGGCGGCTAGCACAAAAATTAGGGTTTCGGGGTCAACTAGTCGGTCAGAGAAGGGCGGTCGACCGACTAGTTTGGGAACTAGTCGGTCGGTCATATAACTGTGACCGACTAAAACCCAAACCGAGAACATGGTTGATGTAAAATTTATAGAGTTAGTCGGTCTGTGAAGGCTCGTCGACCGACTAGTTTACAACCTAGTCAGTCGGCCAGTGTTCATAGACCGACTAAAGGGTGAAATTGGTCGATAAGATATTTTGAAGATTAGTCGGTCAGAGAAGGATACCTAACTGACTAGTTCGTCAACTAGTCGGTCGGTTTTCGTTCTTTGACCAACTAACGGTAAATAGTAACCTGATGCGAAAAATGATCTCTGTACTTAGTCGGTCTGCGAAGAAGTGTTGACCGACTAGTTCGATAACTAGTCGGTCGGTGGTTGAACTTAGACCGACTAAGTGTAAACAGTAACTCAAGGGAAAAAGCCTGACAAAAACTAGTCGGTCCATGAGGAGTTGTTGACCGACTAGATGGACATCTAGTCGGTCGGTTCCTCAACGTGAACCGGCTAACTTGCACAGGAAGTCGCAAAATGAAGCGTGAAGCTTCGGGATGATTTTAATGAGTTCCAAGAGTGATCCTATACTAAGATGTGAGCGCGGAGAAGTAAAGAAAGAAGATGAAACAATTGCATATATATATATAAATAATATTCATCATACAAAAACCAGCCGTTACATCCTACCCACCTTAAGAAAATTCCGCCCTTGGAATTTGTTTCAGAATAGGTGAGGGTAACGCTCTCTCATCACATCCTCTCTCTCCCATGTGGACTCTCCAGGCGACCCGTGACGCCACATCACTCTCACCAGGTCGACTACCTTATTCCTCAGCTACTTCTGTCGACGGTCCAAAATCTGCACGGGTTGCTGGTCGTAGGTCATGTCCGGATGGACCGCGATCTCCGAGAAATCCACCGTGTGCGACGGATCACTGACGTACCGACGTAACTGTGATACGTGGAAAACGTCGTGAACCCCCACCAAAGATGGTGGCAGAGCAAGGTGGTAGGTCACTGCTCCCACACGTTCCAGCACATCAAAAGGTCCAATAAACCTCGGGCTCAGCTTCCCCTTCTTCCCGAAACGAATAACTCCGCGGTTCGGAGAAATCTTCAAGAAAACGTGATCTCCAGGCTGAAACTCCAACGGTCTCCTCTTGGCATCAGCCCAATGCTTAAAGCGATCCTGCGCAACTCTGAGCTTCTCCCTGATGTCTCTCACAACATCCACAGCTTCAACAATCATATCTGGACCCAACAGCACCCGATCTCCAACGTCATCCCAGCTCAGTGGCGATCGACATTTTCTCCCATATAAGGGAGCAAACGGCGCCATGCCAATGCTCGCCTGGTAGCTGTTGTTATAAGAAAACTCCACCAAATGGAGATGGTCCTCCCAAGATCCCTTCCAGTCGAGCGTGCAAGCTCGCAGCATATCCTCCAGAATCTGTATAGTCCTCTCGGACTGGTCGTCGGTCTGCGGGTGGTACGCCGTGCTGAAACTCAGACTCGTACCCAAATGCTCATGCAGACTTCTACAGAACTGAGATGTGAATCTCGTATCTCTGTCAGATACGATGCTCACGGGGACCCCGTGTAAGCGTACAATCTCCTGCACGTACACGGCCTACGTCACAACTAATCAAGAAGGAAAATTAAAGAGACGTAGAAACAAAGTTTTACCTCAAGATATTTCCTCGCCAAGGCTTCCGTAGACTGGCCTACTCGAAAAGGAATAAAATGCGCAGACTTGGTCAACCGATCTACGATCACCCAGACTGCGTCGTTTTGCCTCGGGGTCCGAGGTAACCCAGTCACGAAATCCATCGTAATGTGTTGCCACTTCCACTCCGGAATAGGAAGTGGTTGCAGCAACCCAGCAGTACGATGGTGCTCGGCCTTCACCTGCTGGCATACCAAACACTTGGCAACGCACCGTGCCACACTCCTCTTCATGCCAATCCACCAGAAATTTAGTCGAAGGTCCTTATACATCTTGGTGCCACCAAGATGTATAGAATAAGGCGAGCTATGAGCCTCACTCAAAAGCTCCTCCTGAACATCACCTGCTGGTACGCAGAGTCTGCTGCCGTACCGCAGCGAACCATCCTCATGAATCACGAACTCTGCTCACAGTCCAGCTTCAACCTGCCTCCTGATCCTCTGTAACTTCGGATCTCCTGCCTGTGCTGCCTTGATCCGATCCACAATCGTGGACTGAATCTGCAAATTCATGAAAGTATGAACCACACCAGGTAGCACAACATCCAAATCCATCTCCTTCAGCTCCTGCTGAATCCTCCAGTCAGCAGTATGCATCATAGCAGTGGGGAGTCTACTCAAAGCGTCCGACACAACGTTCACCTTCCCCGAATGATACTGCAAATCTATCTCATAGTCAGCCATGAGCTCCAACCATCGTCTCTGACGCATGTTGAGCTCCTTCTGGGTGAATATGTACTTCAAGCTCTTATGATCTGTAAAAATCTTCATACACTCACCCAGCAAGAAATGCCTCCAAATCTTCAGCGCAAAGATCGCTGCTGCCAACTCCAGATCATGCGTCGGGTAATTCATCTCGTGAATCCTCAATTGACGAGAAGCATACGCGACCACATGGCCATGCTGATGCAGAACGCATCACAGGCCCTTCCCCGATGCATCACAATAAACTTCAAAGCCTCCGCTCCGAGCCGGTACCGTCAAAACTGGTGCCGTGGTCAACCTTGCCTTCAAGATACTGAAAGCCTCCTCACAAGCATCAGACCACAGAAACTCCTCATCCTTCCTTGTCAGCTTCATCATCGGCTCTGCAATCCTCGAGAAATCTTTGATGAACCGCCGATAATAGCCTGCTAGACCAAAAAAACTCCTAATGTCGGATGCTGACTGCGGAGTCGGCCAATCTCTGACTGCTCTGACCTTCTCCGGATCCACAGATATGCCATCACCAGACACCACGTGTCCCAGGACCGCGACTCTGTCCAGCCAAACTCACACTTGCTATACTTGGCATACAATTTGTGTCGCCTCAGCGTCTCCAGCACTGTCCTCAGATGACAGCTGTGCTCCTCCTCAGACTTCGAGTAAATAAGAATGTCGTCAATGAAAATAACGACAAACTTATCCAGGAAGTCGTAGAAAATCAAGTTCATAAGATTCATGAACACAGCTGGAGCATTGGTCACGCCGAATGGCATCACCACAAACTCATAGTGCCCGTACTTCGTCTGGAAAGCTGTCTTCGGGACGTCATCCTTCTTAACTTTCAACTGATGGTAACCACTCCTCAAGTCCAACTTCGAGAAAACCCTCGAACCTCCCAGCTGATCAAATATGTCGTCGATGCGCGGCAGCGGATACCTATTCTTCACGGTAACAGCATTCAATCCTCGATAATCTACGCACATCCTGCGGGACCCATCCTTCTTCTTCACGAGCAACACTGGTGCACCCCACGGTGACACACTAGGGTGGATGAAACCCTTCTGTAACAACTCATCCAACTGCTTCTGCAGCTCCTCAAGCTCTGCGGGAGCCATCCGATACGGCGCCTTCGATATCGGCTGCGCACCCGGCATCAGATCGATACCGAACTCCAAAGCTCGTCGGGTGGCAGACCCGAGATATCCTCCGGAAAGACGTCGTCAAAGTCTCTGACAACCGCTGGTCGGTCAATCTCCATCTCCATCTGCAACGCTGCTATCACCGGCACCTCCGGCTTGGCCCGAAATCTGATGGGCCCAAGCGACATGTCTCGGCTACGGAACTCGAACTCCGGATGACCTGGAATCCGGAAAACCACTCTCTTGTTGTGACAATCGATCGAAGCGTGGAAATCTCCCAGCCAATCGATGCCAAGGACGACATCGAAATGCGGCAGATCGTGGACGATAAAATCTGCATATAGCTCATGTCCACTAACCACTAAAGGAATCGACCGACATCCCAGATTCACCGTCACTACTCCGTTCCCAGTAGTGATGTCCCAACACTTAGGAAGTGTATGGGTAGGAATGGAGTGCCTTGTTATAAACCTCCGGGATAAGATGCACATAGATGCACCGGAGTTAAACAAAGCCAAAACGGGGTGAGAGAACACAAGAATGGTACCTATGAAAACAAGGGGTCTAAGGTCAAACACTACTCTAACAATCAAACAAACAAACAACACTAACAAGACTAGCAATACAATATAATTATGAAATGAAAAGACTAGGTCAAGATATTACCTGCAATCACTCCATCTAGCTCCTCGGTCTCCATAGCAGTCATAGTATAGGTCGGCCTCGGGGGCTGCACTGCTCACTGGTATAGCTGCCTCTGTGGCACCAAGGGTGGTCCACGAGTGGCAGGTCCTCTCTGAACCGGAGCAGGGGCCCTCATCTGTAACGGTGCTGGCGCTCTAACAACAGCAGTGCGGGCTCTAGGACAGTCCTTCGCAGCATGCGAAGCATCTCCACAAAGTAGGCACAGTCCCAGCTTCCTCCGACAGTTGGTCTGAACATGTCCGGGCTTGCCGCAGAAATGGCACGGACCCTTGCTCTGCTGCTGCACTGGTGCTCCAGGCCTCTTAAATGGCACGGTCTGGACTGGCCTCATCGCCGGCCTAGCAGGTGGCTGGTACTGCTCCATGGGACGCTTCCCCTTATCAGCTGGAGGGTCAGGCAGAAGAGCTATGAGCTCATGATTCTTCGCAGCATCAAGCACCTCCCTCATAGTCGAGAAACTCACCGAAGACATCGAAGCCTGAATCTTCGGACGCAGTCCCTGACGAAAGCGATCAACTCGCTTCTCCTCCTTCTTCACCATGTGCGGGGCAAAACGGCTCAGCATCTCAAACTCAGCTTCATACTCCTCGACGGTCATACCCCCCTGCTTCAGATCTATAAACTTGCTCAGCAGCTCCCTCCTAGCAGACTTGGTGAAATATTTATCCTTAAACATCGATCTGAAGGTCCTCCACTCCACTGGTTTCTCCAGACGCCTCTCCTCAAGACGCCACCAGTTCCTCGCATTCTCCGTCAGCTGCATCTTCGCTATCTCCACTCGGGTGTCGTCAGGAATCTTCGCAGCAACTAATTTCTCCTCCGTGCTCTGGATCCACTCATCGGCACCCAGAGGTCCTTCCTTCCCATAGAAAGTCTTTGGCTGCAGTTCGTTAAACTGCTTCACTCCTGGAGCAGCTCTTGGAGCAGGCGGAGGAGGTGGTGGTGCAGCAGGTGGAGCCTGGGCAGCACGCTGACACTGCTGAACCAGCTGATGCTGCACATCCATCATCTCCCTCATCATGCCCAGAAACTGATGGAACTCTCTGCCCTAGTCCTCCGAAACTCCATCGCCTAAGTTTCCCGATCGGGTAACGCGTCGTCCGGCCATCCTATTGACAGAAAGACGAAGGTTAGACTCGTATAATGTATGAATATCAAAAGTGAATGTCCTTACTCTTAATGTTCTGTATTTGCAGAAAGATGGGACGTGGACCTGTATGGGCCACCACTAAAACCTGTCACGCCCCGCTTCCCAAAACAGCGGAGGCGAAGCATGACGAGGCCTGCTTAGGCAAGAGCTAAGGAGCCCTGACCCAATAAGCGTCTGTGTGGTACCAAGACGAAGGTACAGGTCTCTGCATGTTAGTACAGAACAATAAAAGTACAAGAAGAAAATAACATCACAAATTTTATTCCAACATATCAAAAGTACCAAGTCTCAATGCCCGAAGGGCTACAACAGCAGGAAAGTAAAACTAATGGTGCAAGCACCCAACCTAGACAAAGAAACACAATGGTGATACGCACCCAACAAAATAAATGACGTCTCTGGAAACTGCTACTAAAAGTCTCTAGCTCTGATACTCCTCAGGGTCGTACTCGGGATCAACGCTCTCTGGCTCCACGTCGGCTAGCAAGTCAGTCTCCTCCACGTACTCTGGCTCAATCCCTAATGTACAGCACCAAAAGAAGGAACTGTACGTCAGGCAAGGTCTACAAGAAAAGATTAGACCAGGCTACAAGTGTACCATTTACTTACAATGTTTTACTAGTTGATTAACATGCTAAGGTTTTTAACAACAGAAAGAAACATAACGGACAAGTAAACAAGACAAGTAGTAGTCACAGCGAGTTCTATGGACTACGGGACTAGCCTACAGGTGTCAAGACAAGACGGAACACGGGAAGCCAGACAAGACAAGACAAGACAAGACACGAAAGGGTTCACGCCTGTTCGGTTCGAGGGGGATCAATCCCTCTTGCCGCTTGCACGCTCAACCCTACCCCATAACCCCAAGAATCGTGACAAGACATGGGATCACTTGCTCTAGTTTGACAAGTGCCCAATTGCTCTCTGAGCTGTGTATCGGTACATGGGATCACCTGCTCTAGCTTGACAGGTGCCCAATTGCCCATCGGGCTGTGAACTAGTACAAGGGATCACTCGCTCTGGATTGGCGAGTGCCCTATTGCCCATTGGGCTGTGCAGACGGAAAGGAACAAGACACGACAAAACAGGAAGGGGTTGTACTAGGGTATCCACAACTCACGCACACGCATGTCAATCCTATGATATCAGAAATTGTTGTTGTTGGACTCGGATTTCGTTTTCAAATCTGAGCCATCAAAGGCGTCCCAGACGCTATCATTTCACGTCCGGTCCTCAAGTTTCTAAATTAACAATCCTAACAAGATGAAGGCCCAAAACATGGCCAAGAACGCAAGTGATACACTTGCCTGTGGTGGCGAGCGCGTCGTCTCCCAGGTACGCCTCGTCCAATCATCTCGTCAGCGGAAAAGTGTCTGAAAATCGTGACACTGAGACGGTGTCAGATCACGATTCATTAATCCCTATTAGGGTTGTGTCTAGGTTATCGGGACTATCCTATCCAGTTAAAAATCACATTTTTATTGAATTGACCTAATCGACGATCTATCCTATGTGTGCATGCCTAATGTCCATTCGTCGATTTCTACGGTTTGTACAACGTTTTAAAAATCAGGGGAAGGTAAATTTAGTTTGATTAGGTTGCTGATTTTAATTAGGGTTCGATCATTTATCGTGTGGGTTGCTACGAATTTAGGGCACTAACCTGAAATTTACGATTGCACGAAGATCCGGCGTCAAATCTGAAAAGGGTGGAAGCTTTGCGTCGTCCGGAAATTCCCAAGCCGCGGGTAGCGCAGCGAGAAATGTTGATCGCCGGTGGTGGTGAAGATTTCAGCATCTCTCGGTGTCGTTGTTACTGGATCTGAGATGGGAACACCGTGCTAGGTCAAAAGAAAGAGAAATGAGAGAAGAGGGGGAGAGCTTTGGGGGAGATGGAGGCGCAAGGATGGAGGAACGAGCACGGGAAGAATGTGGGAGGTAGGGGAGTAGGATTTGGGGAAGATGGAGACTGAAATTTATCAAGAGAAATGAAGAAAGAAGCCCCGTTTAAATAAGAAAAGAAACGGCGGCTAGCACAAAAATTAGGGTTTCGGGGTCAACTAGTCGGTCAGAGAAGGGCGGTCGACCGACTAGTTTGGGAACTAGTCGGTCGGTCATATAACTGTGACCGACTAAAACCCAAACCGAGAACAGGGTTGCTGTAAAATTTATAAATTTAGTCGGTCTGTGAAGGCTCGTCGACTGACTAGTTTGCAACCTAGTCGGTCGGCCAGTGTTCATAGACCGACTAAAGGGTGAAAATGGTTGATAAGATATTTTGAAGATTAGTCGGTCAGAGAAGGATACTTAACCGACTAGTTCGTCAACTAGTCGGTCGGTTTTCGTTCTTTGACCTACTAACGGTAAACAGTAACCTGATGCGAAAAATGATCTCTGTACTTAGTCGGTCTGCGAAGAAGTGTTGACCGACTAGTTCGATAACTAGTCGGTCGGTGGTTGAACTTAGACCGACTAAGTGTAAACAGTAACTCAAGGGAAAAATCCTGACAAAAACTAGTCGGTCCATGAGGAGTTGTTGACCGACTAGATGGACATCTAGTCGGTCGGTTCCTCAACGTGAACCGGCTTACTTGCACAGGAAGTCGCAAAAATGAAGCGGGAAGCTTCGGGATGATTTTAATGAGTTCCAAGAGTGATCCTATACTAAGATGTGAGCACGGAGAAGTAAAGAAAGAAGACGAAACAATTGCATATATATATAAATAATATTCATCATACAAAAACCAGCAGTTACAGCGGGTGTTCAAAACACATGACGGGCGATGCTCAATTGCTTTCCGGAGTGGTGCCCATTGCTAATAGGAACTGGGTAATCTTTGGAGGCAACGAGAGCGGAACCATCGTCAGTGTTGGTAAAGTGGGTAACCCATCTAAACCCTTAATTAGTGATGTCTATCTTGTTAATGGTTTAAACCACAATCTTATTTCAATAAGCCAACTTTGTGACAAAGGTTACAAAGTTAGCTTTGCGAAAGGATTGTGTCACATTTTTAATAATGTTAATAATGATTTATTATTTTCTGGCACACACCATAAAGATATTTATATTTTGGATCTTCCTAAGTCATATGAACAATGTCTCGTTGCCTACACAAGTGAACAACACTTATGGCATCGACACTTTGGTCATGTGAACTTTGGAACACTTTTTAAGCTTTCAAAATTAAATTCCATTAAAGGTTTTCCTAAGCTTATATTTGAACAGAAAAGTTTTTGTGACTCATGTCAACGAGGCAAGCTTCCTAAATCTTCATTTAAACATAAGAAAAGCATTTCTACTAAACGGCCTCTAGAGCTATTACATCTAGATTTATTTGGGCCAACTAGAGTTGCTTCTTTAGGAAATGCTAGATATGGGCTTGTCATCGTAGATGATTTTTCGAGATTTACATGGGTATTTTTCTTATGTAATAAAAAATGAAGCTTTTGAAAACTTCACAACATTTGTGAAGAAAGTACAAAATCTCATCGGAACCACCATTGTCACTATTCGTAGTGATCATGGAGGTGAATTTGAGAATGAGTCTTTCTCAAATTTTTGTGATGATCTTGGAATTACACACACGTTTTCCTTCCCTCGCGCACCCCCTCAAAATGGTGTTGTTGAGAGAAAGAATAGAACGCTTGTGGAGTGTACTCGCACAATGCTCGATGATAGCCAACTTGGCCATCAATTTTGGGCGAAAGCGGTACACACCACTTGCTATGTGTTTAATAGAATACTTTTGAGGCCCGGCACCAAACAAACTTGTTATGAATTGTTGTTTGGTAGATTGCCTCAAGTTAAACATTTCGTGTTTTTGGTGCGAAATGTTTTATTAAAAACACTTATGAAAATTTGGACAAGTTTGATCCGAGATCGGATGAGGGGATATTTGTTGGGTATTCCTCACGTAGCAAAGCCTATCGGATATACAACAAAAGATCCTCGACGATCGAGGAATCACTACATGTCTCTTTTAATGAAAATTTTATTCCTTCTAGAATTTCAAATGATGATGATTCAATGGATGTTTTATGTGATTCTATTGATAATTCTAAGTCTATTGATTCTATTGATTCTATTAATACTAACCCGACTAATGAGGTTGTTGAGAATGTTCCTAGTGATCGGGGAATTCCCAAACGGCTTCATACGGTTCGTGACCATCCCCAAGAGCAAGTCATTGGCAATATTCATGATAGAGTCAAGACGAGATCGCAAGTCCACCACTTCACCAATTGTGCCTTTGCCTTCTCGATTGAGCCAAAGAATATAAATGAAGCGTGCGAAGATAGTGCTTGGATCCTTGCCATGGAGGAGGAACTCATTCAATTCGAGAGGAATGATGTATGGGAGCTTGTTCCATTGCCTTCGAAGAACCACACCGTTATAGGAACGAAGTGGATCTTTAAGAACAAAATCGACGAGAACCAAATCGTCGTCCGGAACAAGGCTCGGTTAGTAGCTCAAGGCTATCGACAAGAGGAAGGTATCGATTTCGAAGAATCCTTCGCTCCGGTAGCTAGATTAGAATCTATTAGATTATTGTTATCTTTTGCATGCCATAAAAATTTCAAACTATTTCAAATGGATGTAAAAAAGTGCATTTTTAAACGAAGATGTCGTTGAGGAAGTTTATGTTTCTCAACCTCCGGGCTTTATTAATGAAAAATTTCCAAATCATGTTTTTAAACTAAAGAAAGCACTTTACGGTTTGAGACAAGCTCCTCGAGTTTGGTATGATCGCCAAAAGAATTTTCTTTTGGATTTGAATTTTAAAATGGGAGAAGCCGATTCTACACTTTTTGTTAAGCATTCGAATAATGATATACTTTTAGTTCAAATTTATGTTGATGATATCATTTTCGGTGCTACTAACTTCGCTCTTTGCGAAGAGTTTTCTAATGTTATGAATGAACAATTTAAGATGAGCCACATGGGTGAGCTCAAATATTTCTTAGGTCTTCAAATTCGCCAAATGAACAATGCAATCTTCATCCACCAAACGAAGTACACGGTGGAGTTGCTAAAGCGATTTGGAATGGAGAATGCCTCCGGGAAAAAGATTCTAATGAGCACTACTACGCATCTTGATAAAGATACGGGTGGAAAAGATGTAGACATTCGTCTATATCAAGGTATAATAGGTAGTTTACTTTATCTTACCACTAGTAGGCCCGATATTATGTTTGCCGTATGTATTTGTGCTCGTTATCAGTCTCAACCTAAGGATTCTCACTTAGTAGCGGTAAAACGTATTTTTCGCTATTTAAGTTACACATTAGACTTTGGATTACTATATCCAAAATCTAGCACGTATGAGTTAATCTCATATAGTGATGCAGATTATGCGGGATGCAAATCCGACAGGAAGAGTACTAGTGGCACTTGCCATTTTATAGGAAATTCTCTTGTCTCTTGGTTTTCCAAGAAGAAAAATTCAGTATCACTTTCAACCACCGAGGCGGAATACATTGCCGTCGGTGCTGCATGTGTCCAGGTTCTTTGGATGAGACACACACTTAAGGATTTTGGTATACATTGTGATACTAGCCCTATCATGGTGGACAACCAAAGTGCCATTTGTCGTTCAAAGAATCTGGTGTACCATTCCCGTTCTAAACACATAGATGTCCGACACCATTTCTTAGATGATCATGTTGCTAAAACGGATATCATTAGTGTACGTTGAAACCCAGAAGCAAATCGCCGATATTTTCACAAAACCCCTAAAGGAGGATTCTATTGTGCGGTTGCGTCGAGAATTGGGGATTATGGGTGAATCCGAGATTTAGGATTCATTTTTATTCAATAATCTTGCATGCTATTCTATTTCGCTATATTTGTTCATGCTAGACTTATTGGATTCTTTCGGGATTTTTGTGAATTTTTGGAATTTATGCTCGAATTTACTCTTGAACGTCGTATTTAAGTTTTTCAATGATTAATGGGGTAGTATGATGATTTTTGAGAGTTGAACGATGTTTCGTCCAAGTGCGATTGGGAGAGAACTCAAAATTTCGTATTCTAAAATTTTTGGACTCATCTAGTCGGTTACAGTTCATCAACCAACCGACTAGATGCATGATCACTCCTTATTTTACACTTTTTTCCCGCATGTTTGCATGCCATTTAGATCGCCCAAATCATGTTTTTCACGATATATCGACGATATTGCGATGCTTTTCACGATTTGTTGTTTTTGTCGCATTTCAGGTGATTTGGAGCGATTTGGAGTGATCTCGAGATGCGCTTACTCCAGAGGGTCACCGACAACCTCCCTAAGGGGTATTTTGCTGTTGGAGAGGAGCGGAAGAAGAAAGGACGTCGCAGGAGCGACGAGGAGGCCAAAACAAGCTGTTTGGGCATTTTTGGTGTCCCACTCGGCCGAGTGAAGGAGTCACTCGGCCGACCAGCGAGACACCGCTCGGCCGACCAGATCGAATACGTTTCATACGTGCACTCGGCCAAGCGACGGAGACCACATCGGCCGAGTGACGAGATCCCGTCCGCCCGAGTGGCGCCCAGACGAAGCCATTCAAAAATCGCCAACTTACTGTTTTTCGTCTGCCTGAGCTTCAGAAGATCCACTCGGCCGAGTGGCAATTGCCGACCGCCCGAGTACCAAGAAGCCAGCGGCCGAGTGACGACAACTCACTCGGCCGAGCGACTCCCGAAGTGAAGACCCCTGAAGGCCCCGACTTACTGGAAATTTACAGGGTTTCTCACTCGGCCGAGCGACTTTTGTCACTCGGCCGAGTGCGACGCGCTGCCTGTAGCGAAAATTGCGGATTTCAGGCTGCGGAGGGGTATTTTGGTCACAGTTTTTGGACGATTTTGGGGGGTATTTAACCCCTGTTTTTACCCTAGTTTTGGGAGCTTTTTCCTTTAGATTTTTGCAGCTTTTTAGATTAACTTTTTAGCTTTATACTTGAGATTGGAGAGGAGACAAGAGTTGATTTTTGTTGAATTATTTGAAGAACTCCATTGGTTTGTGTCTCTCTTCTCTAAAAATTCTATTTTTATTGCTTATCTCAATATTGTGATGAATTCTCTCGCTTATTTCATTGATTATTTTTGTGTTTGTGCTATGAATTGTGAGTAGTCTCCACGTCTTGGGGCGTGGGGATGAACCCTACAAGCCCAATTTCATATTTGTGATGAATTGGTAGAGATTTTGCTAGAATTGTTATTAGGGATTAGTTTGGGAGCGATTTACTACGGATAGCTAGGAGTTCATACCGATTGGGATTTGCAAGAGATTGGATCCCAATTCGATAGGAAACCCTAGAAATCCGAGTTGGGTTGGAATCGAATTTCCGTAGTATCGGTTTGCAAGAGATTGGACCGATACTAGGGTTCCCGGTTGCAATTCCGTGCCGATACCCGTTTGCAAGAGATTGGACGGGTAGGAACTATCCCAACCTAGGTCGTGGGCCGAGTTTGCACGAGAGTGGGCTCGGTGCGCGATTGAACGATGATGTTGATCCTAATGCTAGCTTCCCTAGGCTAGGGTTTGCAAGAGATTGGACCCAAACCTAGGATAGCTATAGACCGGCAACAGCGCGAGAGCGTGAGCTTGGTTCTACATTCAGGTGCAACTAGTTCATCCAAAATCTTATTCTAGCAATTTTGATACCGATGAACCACATTGACGAGATACGGTGAGTAGCGGGAATTCCCCATTCCCTAGACGTTCTTTATTTGATTTGATATTTCCGTACTTTGTCTGACGATTGTGAAAGGATCGCCAAAGGCAAATTTCTCTCTTCTTAAATAGCCAGGTTGATTGGAACAAGCACGGTCATTCGTCCTCCCTGTGTTCGTAACCCGCTCGCCGCTATACCGTGCGCTTGCGGTAAAACTACAACCGTTCTTTGGGTTACATTCCGGAGCGATCAAGTTTTTGGCGCCGTTGCCGGGAAGGCGATTGCGTTTGATCTTACCACCCTAGCTATTTTTTATTATTATTATTTTATTTCTTTATTTTTCTTTTACCTAACCCTTCCATTGTGCTAATCACTCCTTTGAAACTTTGTTCTCCTGTGCATGAACACGAGATCTACGGCGGACCCTGAAGCTATATTATTTGATCCCGAGATCGAACGTACCATGCAGAGAATTAGAGCGGAGAGGAGACAAGATCGGGAAGGGAGGTTTATGACCAACCCAGAAACTGCGGACCAATTAGCGGCAAGAATGGCGAGGATAATTTCTATTCGAGATAGGCTTCGGCCTAAGACCTCTTCTACGACCCAATCCATTGCCATGCCGGAGTTGGCGGCTGACAAGAACTTTGAGCTGAAGACTGGACTAGTGGTTCTGATGCAGCAGGATCCATTTCATGGGAATGCCCATGAAAATCCCCACTACCACATCAATTATTCTTGTCGAAGTGCGCCACATTTCAGATGCCGGGGGTCTCCATCGATGCCATCAGACTGCGTCTCTTCCCCTTCACGCTAAAAGACAAGGCACTCTATTGGTTGAGGATGCAAGCTGAGGGAGTCTTTACCACTTGTGACGAGTTGGCGAGTGCATTCATTGATAAGTTCTATCCGCCCTCCAAGACGGTGAAGATTCAGAGCGCTCTCATGTCCTTCAAGCAAGGACCCCAAGAGACGCTCTATGAGGCTTGGGAGCATTTTAAAGATCTGCAGCATCAATGCCCGCACCATAGCATTGAAGATTGGGAGCTAGTTCATAGCTTCTACATTGGTCTCCAACCGGGGACCAAACAAATTATTGATGCCGCGGCGAATGGTGCTATCTTATCAAAGACTCCCGAATAAGCTACGGCCCTAATTGAGGAGATGGCCTCAAACAATCAACAATGGGGCGATGAGCGAGGACACTCTACGTCCTCCTTGAAGCCAACTAGTATTTATGAAGCGAAGGCCGTAGCGGAGCTTACAAGCAAGTTTGATTCTCTCCACAAGGTAGTGGAGAGACTGGAGAAGTTTATCACGGAGCCCCAAGGAACCCCCTCCACCTCCGCACCAACGAACCAAATGTGTGATTGGCAAGACCAATCTCAAGCCATGTATGTGGGAGGAGAGCAAGGAGAAGGATCCTTGGAGCAAGTACAATATGTCGCGGGGAACCAAGGGTATTGGGCCAATCCGGCCACAAGAAATCATCCCGGATTCTCTTACGCCAACAATGAAGGAGCTTTGAACCCGCCACAACCACCACCTCCACAAGCTCGACCACCACCACCACCTCAACAACAACACTATCCGCCGAGGGGGCCTCCACAACAAAGTTTCCAACCGAAGCAACAAGTTCCACCTTATAGGCCACCCGGATACAATCAAGGGTGGAGAAATCAAAATCAAAACCCTCCACAAGCTCAACAACAATCCGACTTCGAAGCTAGAGTGGAGGCGTTTATGGTCGAGCAAAAGAAGGTCAATGCTACCTTGAAGGCGGGGCAAGACTCCCTTACAACCGTTGTAGCTCAAATCTCGGAGCAATTGGCGTTGCTCAATCGGAACACTCAACAATTTCCGGCGCAACCCGAGCAAAACCCACGGGGCAACACCGGCCACATCAATGCCGTAGTTGCCGTTACTACTAGAGGCGGGAAGGATACCACCCCCACCATGATTCCTACCGAGGAGCCTGTGGAGGAAAGTTTGGAGCCAATTGAGCCGGATGTTGAAGTTGAGAAGGAGAAAGAGCCGCAAGAAAAGGAGAAATCTAGAGCGGAGCAATTGATTGAGGAGAGGCGCTTCATGCCACCGGTCCCATTCCTCCAAAGGCTTGCTAGAGCGAAAATGGAGAAAAGGCTAGCAAAGTTTCTCGAGTATCTGAGAAGGGTTAGCCTCAACATTCCCTTCCTCGACGCCATCGTGAAAATCCCCACATATGCTAAATTTTTAAAGGATTTGATTTCGGGGGGAAGAGGAAGGAAAAGATCATGCTAGCCGAGGAGGGCTCTTGGTTCACCAAGATAGAAAAGGAGCCGGCCAAATTCAAAGATCCGGGGAGTTTTCGGATTCCTTGCACCTTGGGCGGCGTCCCTTTACAAAAAGCGTTGGTGGATTTAGGGGCTAGTGTAAGCCTCATGCCTCTCTCCATGTTCCTAAGGCTAAACACCGGGACGAAGTTGAAACCTACCGACATGCGGATACAATTAGCCGATGGACGGATAACAAGGCCGGTAGGGATCACCGAAGACATCCCGCTACAAGTCCCGGGGGAATATGCTTGCCATGTGACTTCGTGATCATGGACGTTAAGGAGGAGGGAGATACGTCATTGATACTTGGACGCCCGTTCCTCGCCACCGCCGGAGTCATTGTCGACGTGCGAGAAGGTACCCTAACTTTAAACGTCGGCAACATTGAGGTGGAGCTTCACATTCCTAAGGCTATGAAACACATGTCTTACCACGAGGAACTTGACTACATGGACCTCCTTGATGAGGTAATTGAGGAGGCGATCCCCCACTCGATTGGCGCTCTATTCGATGAAGATTTCGAGGAAGGCACGGATTTAGGCCGAGATGAGAAGATAGATGATTCCCCCGACCTCTCCGCTGAAAATGATGAAGGCGACGCTGATGTCGCAAGGATTCAAGAGCTTTGTAAGCTCTCGCAATTAAAGTCTCCGAAGAAAGCTCCGCCGATACGAAAATCGGCGTCACCGGTGAAGCCGTTGACCGGAGCAAATGCTACCTTGGGGGAGCCTTCCCTCAACACTATTCAAGACGGGAGACCACCGAGGGAGAACACGCCGGCGCAATTTCCGAACCCAAGCGTTCTCCCCGGAAAGTTTGATGGGTGCATCTCATATGCACCAAACATCCCGCATTAACTGAAAATCATAGGGGGTCGAGCTCACGACCTTAAACGAGCGCTTGTCGGGAGGCAACCCGACGGTTATTGCTTTATTTTCATTTTTCTTTTATTTTTGTTTTAGAAATTTTTTAGTGTTTTGAGTCGTTCGCCCAAAAATCTTGTGATAACGGGTCCTATTTTTCCTGACAGGAGAGGAGAATGATGTACCCATCAATAGGGGGATGCACGAGGCGACGAGGAGCGCCCCAAGAAGGCGCTCGATGCTTAGGAGGAAGATGAAATCGACTGGAGGAAGAAAGACGGAGTTTAGAGCCCAAACGAAGACAAACAGCAGAAAACAAGGCTCACTCGGCCGAGTATACTAGTCACTCGGCCGAGTACACAAGTCCGTCCGGCCGAGCCGCCCACGAACGAGGGAAGTCTGCTGTACCCAACTCTCTGTTTATTTTCCTGATTTCAGTATAACTGCTACTCGGCCGAGTTTATAATTTCACTCGGCCGAGTAAAACGGATACGCTCCTAAGGCGAGTCTTGTCGAGTAGCTTGAGCCACTCGGCCGAATGGACTTACTCCACTCGGCCAAGGCTGGCAAGGCCACTCGGCCGAAACGATAGCGGGTAGGGATTTTCCATTGATCTCGCTCGGCCGAGTGACCCTGTCACTCGGCCGAGTCGTAACTTTTCCTATAAAAGGGGGCGGGGTCGGGCTCGTTTTTCGAAACGACGCAAACGGAAATCGCCCGACCCCTCAGCTCCCTCGCCCGACCCCTTCGCCTACTCACCCGACCGACGTCGTCGCGCCGCCGCTAGGCCAGCCACCGCCGGCCGAGCCGCCGCCGCTCCTCGCCCGAGACGCCGCCGGTGGCCACGTCTCCGGCCACCTCCGGTATCGCTTTCTTTAGCCCTTTTTCTCCTCTTTTGTGTGTTTCTCGAGGATCCATGCGTTAAACGAACCCCAAACCCAAATTAATTTCTATATCTATCTATTATACCCCTAATGCTCCGTACGCTTTGAATATTACCCGCTGATATCTCCATTTCATGCGCAGGTTGTTTTTGGGAGCTTAGGGGAGCCCAGGGAGCTTCCAGGGACTGATTTGGGCTTCGCGGAGGCGTTGTCTTCGCACGCTTCCATTGCTTTGCACTCGCAGCGTGTCGTGGTATACTCTTTCCTTTCTTTTGCGCATGCCGCACTTTTCACGCTTTTCGGCGCGCACTCGGGGCCTATATGCCGCCCCGGACACGGCCGCGATCGATGAGAGCTTCCGCCAAGCGGAAGCGGTCGGATGATGCCGGCCCCTCCCACGAGTTGGAGGACTTTCCTCCGCCTTCTCCCACACACCCCGACCACCCAGCAGGTTCCCACCCCCACTTCCACACACACTCAGCCTGCTACCACTTCCACACCCACACCTGCTCAGCAGCCTGCACCACCACCACGACCTCCGCCTCAGGACGGAGACGGCACAGCACCACCTTCTTAGGCACCCTTGATGCCATCGATTAGTTTTGCCATTGTGCTGCCTGTTTCTGCTGGGTCCTGTTGCATTTTTGACCACCCCCCTCCCCTCCCTCATTTTGGGATTCTCATTCTGCTCGTATCTTTATATATCTTTTTTGGGAGAGAGGGAGAGTTTTTGGTGCCACATCTATATATCTGTATCACTCCTATCTTTGCATGCATCATGTCCGCTTCATATTTTTCATTTCTTTATTTTTATTTTCTTTTTTCCCTCATGCATACATCCTCACTTACCCCTCACATTACTTGTCTCTCGGTGTGCCACACTTTGCACATTGAGGACACTGTGCCATTTAGCTTGGGGGAGTGAGTTCTCACGTTCTTTTTCGATTTGCCACCTTTATTTTTAGTTTTTCACACCATTTTCCGCTTTTGCACTTATTTTCATCATTTTTCTTTTACTTTACCATGCATCACGTTTTTCTTATTTTTCTGTATGCCGCATTGTAAATAGTTCTATTTTCCCTTTATCTTTATTTCTTCTTTTTTTCATCTCATGCTAGAGATGACCTTTCTGTGATGATGATGACGTGGAGTTATCTTACTCTATTTGCATGCTTTATTTGTCATGTCCTAGACTTTATTTCTGATATCATATGCTATGACTTGCCTTGCATCTAGAGATAGTAACCCACACTTTTTCCACATGAAAATGGATGAAATTTTATTATTAGCTGAGTCTGAATATTCATATGTATGCTATCACAGAAAACACACCAAGATTCACGCATTGAATGCCTATATCTGGAGTACCGATTTCTTTTCCTACATCACTTCTATATGCATGAATTGTACATTTCACTTCAGGATGATTGAATGATGTTAGCTATGATAAATCTGGATTAGTTAGCTTTTTTGTGATCGAAACTGAGTAGATTAGATTACCCTGCTGAAGTTATCGTGCATGTCTTATAGAGTGAACCGAGAGATATATTTATTTCTTTCTCCACAAATCTTGAACATCATTTCTCTACTTTTAAAATCATTGGTGACTCTCCCCTTAGCGATTCTATTAAATGGCATTTCCCCCGCTATTAATTCCTAGCTCCAAATTTCCCGAATTCAAAAAAAAAGAGAGAGAAAATATTCTTGTATATCATTATCTCTCTTTGAGTTGGGATCGTTGTGTATATATTCTATGAAAAAAAAGAGAGAAAAAAAAACAAGAAAAAGAAAAGAGGAAAAATCCTCAATAAAAGATCCCATCTCACTTTCCTTCTTTCTTCTCTCTTTTCGTGTTCATTTTCATTTCTTTTGGAGCTTTATAAAATGGGGATGTGAATATTGTTTATGCCACCATGCTTATAGATAAGCTTGGGGGAGGGAATCCATTGATGTGTGAGAGAGCGACTACTTGACGTTGCACGACAACCTAGGCTAAGTAATATTCTATACTCGGTGAGATTATTTCTAGCTTTACGAAGTCCAGGAATCTAAGCCTAGCATTCATATCATGAAATCCACGATTTTCTATTCTCTATATTCTATTGTGTGATACTCTTATACTCCTCATAGAAAGCATTCAATTGAAAAGTGTGTGATCTGCGATTTGTATACCGCTTTAAATGATTCAGACAATGTTAATTCTAAAATTATTCCGTTTTTCATGATTATATCGTTGTTCGTGGGTTTTCTATTTCTATTTGCACTATTATACTATGATATCGAAATAGAATTCTTTGACATGTATGTTTCATTCAGTGCATGCTATATGAGTAAGCGGAACCCACGTCCTGAGAAAATGATCTAGCAGCTTCCCTCTTCGCTTCTTTCTTTCTTCTTTGTTTTTATTTCGCTTCTCATTCTTCTCCGTTTTTCATTTTTCATTTTTCACCGTTTTCGTTTTCCGAATCCACCGGGTTCGCCTTTTACTTATCTTCCTCGAGGACGAGTAAGAGGTAAGCTTGGGGGATTTTGATCACTCCTTATTTTACACTTTTTTCCCGCATGTTTGCATGCCATTTAGATCGCCCAAATCATGTTTTTCACGATATATCGACGATATTGCGATGCTTTTCACGATTTGTTGTTTTTGTCGCATTTCAGGTGATTTGGTGTGATTTGGAGTGATCTCGAGATGCGCTTACTCCAGAGGGTCACCGACAACCTCCCCAAGGGGTATTTTGCTGTTGGAGAGGAGCGGAAGAAGAAAGGACGTCGCAGGAGCGACGAGGAGGCCAAAACAAGCTGTTTGGGCATTTTTGGTGTCCCACTCGGTCGAGTGAAGGAGTCACTCGGCCGACCAGCGAGACACCGCTCGGCCGACCAGATCGGATACGTTTCATACGTGCACTCGGCCGAGCGACGGAGACCACATCGGCCGAGTGACGAGATCCCATCCGCCCGAGTGGCGCCCAGACGAAGCCATTCAAAAATCGCCAACTTACTGTTTTTCGTCTGCCTGAGCTTCAGAAGATCCACTCGGCCGAGTGGCAATTGCCGACCGCCCGAGTACCAAGAAGCCAGCGGCCGAGTGACGACAACTCACTCGGCCGAGCGACTCCCGAAGTGAAGACCCCTGAAGGCCCCGACTTACTGGAAATTTACAGGGTTTCTCACTCGGCCGAGCGACTTTTGTCACTCGGCCGAGTGCGACGCGCTGCCTGTAGCGAAAATTGCGGATTTCAGGCTGTGGAGGGGTATTTTGGTCACAGTTTTTGGACGATTTTGGGGGGTATTTAACCCATGTTTTTACCCTAGTTTTGGGAGCTTTTTCCTTTAGATTTTTGCAGCTTTTTAGATTAACTTTTTAGCTTTATACTTGAGATTGGAGAGGAGACAAGAGTTGATTTTTGTTGAATTATTTGAAGAATTCCATTGGTTTGTGTCTCTCTTCTCTAAAAATTCTATTTTTATTGCTTATCTCAATATTGTGATGAATTCTCTCGCTTATTTCATTGATTATTTTTGTGTTTGTGCTATGAATTGTGAGTAGTCTCAACGTCTTGGGGCATGGGGATGAACCCTACAAGCCCAATTTCATATTTGTGATGAATTGGTAGAGATTTTGCTAGAATTGTTATTAGGGATTAGTTTGGGAGCGATTTACTACGGATAGCTAGGAGTTCATACCGATTGGGATTTGCAAGAGATTGGATCCCAATTCGATAGGAAACCCTAGAAATCCGAGTTGGGTTGGAATCGAATTTCCGTAGTATCGGTTTGCAAGAGATTGGACCGATACTAGGGTTCCCGGTTGCAATTCCGTGCCGATACCCGTTTGCAAGAGATTGGACGGGTAGGAACTATCCCAACCTAGGTCGTGGGCCGAGTTTGCACGAGAGTGGGCTCGGTGCGCGATTGAACGATGATGTTGATCCTAATGCTAGCTTCCCTAGGCTAGGGTTTGCAAGAGATTGGACCCAAACCTAGGATAGCTATAGACCGGCAACAGCGCGAGAGCGTGAGCTTGGTTCTACATTCAGTTGCAACTAGTTCATCCAAAATCTTATTCTAGCAATTTTGATACCGATGAACCATATTGACGAGATACGGTGAGTAGCGGGAATTCCCCATTCCCTAGACGTTCTTTATTTGATTTGATATTTCCGTACTTTGTCTGACGATTGTGACAGGATCGCCAAAGGCAAATTTCTCTCTTCTTAAATAGCCAGGTTGATTGGAACAAGCACGGTCATTCGTCCTCCCTGTGTTCGATAACCCGCTCGCCGCTATACCGTGCGCTTGCGGTAAAACTACAACCGTTCTTTGGGTTACATTCCGGAGCGATCAATGCACATCTAGTCGGTCAGCTAATGAACTCATGTAGGATCCTGCCAAAACAGAGTTAGGATCGTTAAATGAAGTTGAGAGTTACGCTTGCGTATGCGGCATGGTAGTCTACGAACTTCGCCTTCGGATTCGCCACGACGGATCGAGTCTTCTCACGAACGGAGTAAGGCTACTAAATCCACAATCTAAATCTCTACTTTTAGATTAAGAACTTGGATAAAGGGAGAGGAAGTATTTCGGCAGAGCTTCGCTAGAATGAAAATGCATGCAAGAATGCCATGCAAAAGTGTAAGAAAATGGCTAACCCTTGGGTCTTATTTATAGCCCCCAAGGTAGTTATTTTAGGAGTAATTGTTCCTTTGGAACAATTTAACTAAGGTGTACCATCGTACATGGCATATTATAAGCTTAAGTTGTACCATATGCATGGTACAATATAAGCTTAAGATATTACCCCTTTATTAGCCATATGTCGCATGCACTTATGCACATATAATGCGACTTTCCCATCAATCTAGAGATCCTCTCCGCAAGGGAACATATTCCCTTTGCGCACGACTTCGTGTACGCGACGTTCGAGGTCCGTATTCCCTCGTACATCCCCTACAAGGGTGTACTAACGTCTTCCATATCCAACATCTCCCACTCACACTTGAGGGGATTGTAAGAGAACGTCTTTCTCTTAGTTCTTTCATCTATCAACCGAGAAATAGACCGTGCGACCGTCATGCGCGTAGAGTCTGTTGTTGTGCACTTGTTAGAGATACACAACGACCTCGAAGGTGCAAAGTTGACTAGTTCAACGCATGCTTTACCCTAGATTATTTCTTCACATTTCTTATACTTTATATTCAACAATTGAATCCCATCTGGATTACAATTGGCTGGCCAGCTTTGAATCATTAAAGTCCAAATGCGAATATGAAATCAATCTTCCTCTTCTTGCGAACCTTCTGATCTTGACTTGATTCGCTTTTCTAACGTGCCCCGCCGAGCCGAATTATCATAGCCCATTAGCAACACGCTAAGATAGCGATCATCTCGTCAAATCTAAAGGAACCAATTGGAGTCCTTGAGGGTAAGAGTTAAGACCCATATGGCCTTTGAGTCTCACATAATAGCAAACACTATTGCTACTAACTCAGTGGTCGAAATGCATACGTGGTATGAACACGTATTACAACATCACTCATTTCCCAGGGAGAGTATGTCTTAATGATGTTGTACGGATGAAAGATCAGGCACCACAGTGCCTATCTTTTGAGTCCCCATACTACCCATGAAATATTCCCGGACTCTCATCCTGCATAAGACAGATAGGATTTAAAAAAAATCCAATGAGATCTTTATATCCTTGTGATACAGATCTCAGATCTTTTGTAAGCATCCATATGATGCAGATCTTTCATTCGACTATCTTGTTAAAGTCATGACTCTAAATCATTCGTCTAATGATTTTGACTTTAAACTAGTCTCATCTCTATCTTATCCATCTGATAAAATAAGGCGGTTAATCATGTGAGAGAGCCAACCTTAATCTGTCCGACATACACACAATTCAGCTGAGATTTCAAAAAATGTACACAAACATTTCTTAAGAAATTCATATGCAATGTTTGAAAAAGAACTTATTCTTTTATTTTGATCATTTACAGACATGGGAATTTACATTGGTACAACTCAGCTCTTACGCAATCCTTGAGATGATAGGTGTTTGTAAAACACATTTCTGGGGATCGCTTTCGTAAGCTGATCCTCTATCATCTCATGCGTAGATATGTACCTTATGTCTACCTTCTTGGTTTTATCATAGTCTTTTGCAAATCTGCAGTTCATTTAAGATACTGCATTATGCTCTTAACCGCTTTCCAGTGTTCTTGCCCTGGGTTGGATTGGTAACGACTTACCATTCCAACGGCAAAACAAATGTCTGGTCGTGTATGCATCATAGCGTACATAAGACTAACAACTGCACTGGAATATGGAACTTTTTCCATAATTTCCCTTTCCTTTTGGTTCTTTGGACATGATTTCAGATATAAATTATCGCATCTGCTTATATGAGTATCAATTTGACTTGTAGTCCTACATATTAAACCGTTCTAGAACCTTCTTTATATAAGTCTCTTGTGAAAGAGAAAGAAGTTTCTTCGAACGATTCCTTGAAATCTTAATTCCAAGGATATATGTGACTTCCCCATGTCTTTCATCTCAAAACTGATGAAAGTCAAGCCTTGATATCCATCACAAAGCCCTTGTCATTTCTGGTTATTAAAATGTCATCTACATATAGAGACATAATAACATGCTTGCTTTTAATCCTCTTGATATATACGCAGTTATCTTCATCAATCATGGAAAATCCATTTGATAAGACAACTTCTTGAAATCGTATATACCATTGCCTCGAGGATTATTTAAGACCATATATGGACTTACGAAGTTTACAAACCTTATGTTCGTTTCCTTCTTTTACAAACCCTGTTGGTTGTTCCATATAGATCTCCTCGTCCAATTCTCCATTGAGAAAGGCAATCTTTACATCCATCTGATGTAATTCGAGGTTTAAGCAAGCTACCATTGCCAGAATCAGGCGAATCGAGGTAAAACGCACAACAGATGAGAAGGTCTCTTCGTAGTATATCCCTTCCTGTTGCGTAAAACCTTTCGCGACAAGGCGAGCTTTATATCTATTTATAGACCCATCAGCCTTATGCTTAATCTTGAGAACCCATTTGTTCCCAATTGCTCTATGTCCTCAGGGTAAGTTAACTAAGTCCCAGACTTGGTTAACTTTCATGGATTTCAATTCCTCCTTCATCGCTTCCATCCATTTGTCTTTTGCAGGGCAAAATACGGCCTGTTTGAAAGTAGCAGGCTCGTCATTTTTTTGTAGTAAAATCATAAAGGTTTGCGGAAATTTCAACCTCAAATGTTAGAGGAGCCAACCTTGTATGACTACTACGTCGTATTTGAGATTCTTCAAGTCCTTGTTGACTCGAAGTTAGATCAATTCTAATATCACTCCCACTTGAAATGTCGTTAGAATTGCTCCCACTTGGATCATTATTCCCGTATGGAATAGGATAATCGTCATTCGTATAATCCATTGGTGAAGGTTGAAACGTATCTTCGTTTTCACCAAGAATTCTCCCACTCGAATGAGGTAATCCTTCTTGATCATAAATCTCAAATAGAGATAAGTCCTGACTTATCTCGCCCTGTCTTGGAAACTCGTTTTCCAAAAAAGTGACATCCCTCGACTCAAACTCAATTAGCCCACCATTGTCTTCCTGACTAACAAAAACATAACCTTTGGAGTTTTCTACGTATCGTTTAAAGATACATTTTCTTCCCCTTGGCCCAAGTTTGCCATATTTATGGGAGGAAATATGTGCGTAGAATGCACGGCCCCAAGGTTTCAAAATGTTTAAGTCAGGAGACCTTTGGTTCCACAACTCATAAGGAGTGGAGCTAACTGATTTCGAGGGTACGCGGTTTAAAATAAAAACGGTCGTCAATAATGCATCACCCCAAAAGGTGATTGGCAAGTTAGCTTGCGCCATCATTGAACGGACCATTTCCATTAAAGTCCTATTTCTCCTTTCTGCAACACCGTTTTGTTGAGGAGTATAAGGCATAGTTACCTGATGTACCATGCCTTTTTCATCACAAAGTTCCTTAAAACTTGTTGATTGATATTCACCGCCCCTATCGGTTCGCAAGACCTTAATCTTGTGATCTAATTGATTCTCCACTAAACTTATATAGTTTTTAAAGCAAGCCAAAGCTTCACTTTTGTGGGATACCAAATAGATATGTCCGAATTGGGTGAAATCATCAATAAAAGTGATGAAATAGGACTTTCCACGTCTTGTCTTGACATTCATCGGACCTCATATGTCCGAATGGATAAGCTGTAATGGAACCTCGGCCCTTGTACCGGTTCCAAACGGCTTGCGACAAGATTTCCCCACAAGGCAATGTACGCAGGTTGACATTTCAACCTTTGAAACATTTGATAGAAGGCCGCGTTTGGCAAATCTATCCATACGCGTTGGTCCAATATGACCAAGCCTTGTGTGCCAACAAATTATATTAGACTCATAAGTCAAAGAATTTGTCATAAGGAAATTTTCATTACATGAGGAATCATACATTGTACTTATTACAATAAATCCTTTGAAATACAAACCCAGTACCAATAAAGGAATTATTACAAAATAGGTCCATATTACAATCATGAAGGAACCAACCAAGACCCATTAAATTGACCACAGTTTTAATATTCCTTTGAATATATGGAATGAAGAGAAAATCATGAAGTAGGAGAGTGCGACCGTTGTCCAAGACTAGCTTGCGAGTCCCAACGCCTTTCACTTCAACACGTGTGTTGTTTCCTACATTGATCCACTTCATTCCTTGGGGTATCCGGTGATACTCCACGAAGGATCGTCTGTCCTTTGCTATGTGGTCGGTGGCACCTGAATCAATTATCCCAAAATGGATTAGATTCCACAAGAAATATTGAACTAGAAACACATATGTAACTAGTATTACAAGTTACCTCATCACTTCCACTCGTACACGAACGAGCATAGTGACCGAGGTTGTTGCACTTGAAGCACTTGATCCTTTTCAAGCCTTTCTTCTTGTGCCATTTCTTGTGCCCACCCTTATGTTTGGGTTCCTTGGTAGACTCAGGTTGCTTATTACGTTCATTAGAAGACTTCGAACGATCTTTACGTTTCTTTCCCCCGTGTGAGGAACTAGCAACCATGTGCACTTCTACACTTGGCTTGGCAGCCGCAAGCCATTCTTCCTCTAATTCGAGGTACTTGGAAACATCGTTGAAGGTCTTGATGCTCTCATTATGAGTGAGATGCATCTTCATCTGATCCCACCCATTTGGTAGGGAACGTATGACTGCTTGGATTTGTTGCTCATCTGTGAGCACATGACCTGTATCCTTTAACTCCGAGATAAGGTTCGCCATATGTCACAGATGTTTCCCCATGGAATGATCTGGACATTTCTTATATGAATCGAACCTTATAGTTAAGGAGCGAAGTTTGGACACCGATGTGCCACCGAACTTCTCCTCTAGCTTGGACCATATGTCCATGGCTAGGTCATGTTCTCGGAAGATGCGCATTATGTCATCAGCCATACTGCTTAATAACGTAATGCGCGCTATCTTGTTCTTCCGAGACCAAGCATCAAAAGCTTCCTTGTCTCGTCGGTGTTGGGCCATAGTGCCCAACTCGGGTTCAATCATAACGTTCTTTAGAGTTTCGAGCACTTCTTGCTCCTCTAGAACGTATTGTATCTTGATGGACCAAAGTTTGTAATTATCGCCGTTGAGTTTTTCACCTCTGTTTAACTCATCGACGATATTCTTTGAAGCGGAAGACATTTTACTTTTAAAATGCTGCAAAAGACACAAAACCGAAGGTTTGATCAAAACATTACATAAAAATTCTTAAAATATAACTCCCACTTGAAATGATAATAGAATATCCCATTTGGATAGTTCTAAAAATTCAAATCCCACTTGGAATTATATTATATTTGATAAGTTACTTTCGAAAAATATTGAAGATGTTGTTCTAGAATCGAAAAAGTCTCTATGATTCCAATCACCATCTAGAACAACCTTCAATATTCCCCCATCACTTATCAAACAATCGTACTCTTATAGTACTTCGCAGCGGAAAATTACTTTTGAAAAACATATCTTTCAAAATGGAATAGGTGAGAGTTTGCGCAAAGAATTTTAGCGCAACAATTGCCAAGCCACGAGACCTGTTCTACACACCAATGGGTTAGATAACCATGGCCGGATCGTGGTCGGACTTGGAATTCTAAATTGCGCTATCCCGATTAAGGACGGGACATAACCTATTTGAAAACATCTTTTTCAAAAAATTTAAAATACATTGGCTAATCTCCGTAGAGTAAAGCACAACGTCATAAGTACATTGGCTAATCTCCGTAGAGTAGAGCACAATGACGTGGCTAATCTCGCATGAAGTAGAGCACTATGGCTAATCTTCAAGGAGTAGAGCCCAATTAAAAACTTCATTAAAATGTTAGCCCCGTATGGGCTAATCGGCACATTCGAGTTTGACCAAGGCCTTTTGTCACCCCGTATGGGTCACTTGGCAAGTTTGCGATTGACCAAGACCTTCTGTCTGATTGGTCGACCAAAACAACCAAATTGGTCGACCAATTATTTGGTCTGCAACTTCTCCCGGCCAGGGCCTCTGCCCTGGCCGAGGCTTGGCCAAGGGCCGGCCAGGGCCTCTGCCCTGGCCGGCCAAGGGCCCTGGCCCCCTCGGCCAGGGCCTCTGCCCTGGCCGAGGCCGGCCAGGGCCAGCCAGGCCGTGGCCGAGGCCAGGGCGTCGGCCCTGGCCTCTGCCAGGGCCGGCCAGGCCGGCCCCTGGCCTTGGCCGGGGCCGGCCACTGCCGGCCTGGCCATGGCCGGCCATGGCTTGGCCATGGCCGGTCATGGCCAAGGCCATTTTTGCCTTGGCCGGCCCTGGCCCTTTGGCCATGGCCGGCCTCCCCTTGTGTGGGATGGCCGCACACCCCCGTCGGTGGGGTTTGCCACTGTGGTTATTGGCCGTAGCCAACCCCCTCCGCATGGGGAGGGGGGTGCATGGCCTTCATAGCCCATTTGGCCATGGCGCACATGCACTAAAATTCATCTTCTCCGATGGAGATAACTACCATCATCTTCCTCGATGAAGCACCCGTTCGTCGATGAAGCACCCGTTCGTCGAGCAATTAGTTATTTTCTAATGGCCGTGTGCCAAAAATGAAAAATAACATACTACGTGAACGGTCGGTTCTTCCCGTCACGGAGAGTTCCTACCATATCCGTAATGATAGGAGACCCTAACGTGAAAAGAACAACCGCTGCGTTCTCTCCGTCACGAAGCGTTCCTACCATATCCGTAATGGTAGGAGACCCATTCGTGAAAAAGACAACGACTCGTTCATAGTTTCGACGGGACGGCGGTTTGACCGGGGCGAACCCATATGGCTCTGATACCAACGTTGCATCCTGCCAAAACAGAGTTAGGATCGATAAATGAAGTTGAGACTTACGCTTGCGTATGCGGCACGGTAGTCTACGAACTTCGCCTTCGGATTCGCCACGACGGATCGAGTCTTCTCACGAACGGAGTAAGGCTACTAAATCCACAATCTAAATCTCTACTTTTAGATTAAGAACTTGGATAAAGGGAGAGGAAGTATTTCGACAGAGCTTCGCTAGAATGAAAATGCATACAAGAATGCCATGCAAAAGTGTAAGAAAATGGCTAACCCTTGGGTCTTATTTATAGCCCCCAAGGTAGTTATTTTAGGAGTAATTGTTCCTTTGGAACAATTTAACTAAGGTGTACCATCGTACATGGCATATTATAAGCTTAAGTTGTACCATATGCATGGTACAATATAAGCTTAAGATATTACCCCTTTATTAGCCATATGTCGCATGCACTTATGCACATATAATGCGACTTTCCCATCAATCTAGAGATCCTCTCCGCAAGGGAACATATTCCCTTTGCGCACGACTTCGTGTACGCGACGTTCGAGGTCCGTATTCCCTCGTACATCCCCTACAAGGGTGTACTAACGTCTTCCATATCCAACAACTCAAACCGACTAGTTCAAGCTTATAATTTTCCTTTGCTACTGACATCATTTAGTCGGTCCACGTTCACTTACCGACCGACTAGAATGAAAACTAGTCGGTCAGTACTTGACCTTAGACCGACTAACTCTAGCCCTAAATTTTTCGTTTGACAGCTGTTTCCACTTAGTCGGTTCAAGCTCATTGACCGACCGACTAGATCGTCATCTAGCCGGTCAGTGCTTGAACTCTGACTGACTAAGTGCTCAGGGACAGTCGTGTCTTTTCACATTCCAACCGACTTATACATATTCTAATCGATTATTTTTCGATTACGTCGGTTTCTAATCTCTCCTCTCCAGCTAAAACCCCCCGACCCCATTCAGCCCCTTCGACTTCCGATCGATCTCCGGCCGTTTTCCGGCCTTTTTCGTTGATCTCCGCCGTCGCTCTGCCTCCTAGGGTAATTTCTCCTCCTCCTAGGACTTGTTTTCAGCTGCTAGGGTTCTATTCTAGGTCGATTTTACTTCCTAGGGTTTGGTTCAAGCTTATTTCGATTTCAGCTTTAGGGTTTCGTATCTAGGGTTGTTTGATCTCTTACTTGCGATTGTTTGCTCTCGTTTTGTCACACTTATGGCAAAGACGAGAATACCGATCACTCCCTCCGGTGCATCTCCTATGACCATAGAGCCACACCCTAGGGATCCTCCTCAACCCAAGCACAAGGGCAAATCTACTCAGCCCTCTTCTTCTTCACCACCATTGAAGAGGAAGAGAACCTCAAAGCCTAAGCCAAAACCCTCTGCCCAAGCTTCCCAAGCCCAAGCTCAACCTAAACCTAAGCCTAGGATGAAAACCGTTTCAGCGTCTTCTACACCTTCAGATTCAGACACTGAATTTAGACCTGAGACTGAGCTTGGCCATAAGGAACCCACTCCTCCACTTCGTTCTAGGACTCGACAGCCTAAGGGAAAGGCTCCGATGCCAGTAGGTGGTGTCGATATATCGTTGTACCGCGATGACCCTTTCTGTCTCGTGGCTTACAACCGTATCGAGCACTGCCCGCTGTTATTAGAGCACTTTGTTCAGTTTTCCGACTTCCTTGGCTTAGCAGATCTACTATCCTATAGTGGGCTCCTAGACTACCTTCGCTTTGACCCTAAGGCAAACCCTAGACCCTATCCTCGCCTGGTCAAACTTTTCTATGCAAACCGTTCCCGGGGTCAGTACGATGAGACCCACTCCATCGAGACTACTGTCTTGGGGACTCCTATAGTCCTCACGGTAAAAATCTTGGGGGAGTTGCTTGGTTGTTCATCATCTGGTCTCCTCCCGTCTGATATTTCAGTTGATGATATCTCTTCCTTAGATCAGTCCGTTCTCGCCGATATCTTCCATGTGATCCCTCTAGCTTTCGTAGGTGTCCCATCAAAGTCATTCAATCCGAATGCTTGGGTGCTTAATCTAATCCTGAAGTCGTTCTTACTTCCTAAGTACGGCTAATCTTCTCTGCCATCCCAGCCATTCCTAAAGTTGATTTACGCTCTCTTCTTGGGTTGCGAGATTAAATGGGCTCGCATTATACTCGATAAGATGGATTTTTTCGAGTGTATTCGCAAGTCCACGAAATCTGCGCATATCCCTTATCCTTGTCTGTTGACTTTGGTGTTTCGTCATTTCCACGTGCCTTTGCCTCCTGACGATGAGCGTCCACTTGGTCCTCCCCTGAACGTGACGGCCGTCAAGAAATCTCTTGCGGCACTCCGTCACGTGCAGAGGACGACTCCTTCAGCTTCTCAGGGCACCTCTTCTGCAGCTACTGATCCTAGACCTCCCACCACACTTGATGATCTCGCTGGTTCTGTTCGTCGTCTCGAGTCTCGGTATGCTCGTACTGAGGAGATTATGTGTCGTATAGCTCGTGTTATGGGTGTTGAGGTCCCTCCTCCAGTTTCTGAGGATGAGGAGATGGATGATGAGGAGGTCGATGAGCTTGTTGATTCTCTTGCTCGTGGCGCTGAGGCCACTGCTGCTGCTGCTACCACATCCGTTGCTGGAGCTGCCACTTCTTCAGGTGCTCCCGAGTCTTTTGCTCCAGTGGATGAATCTACTGGTGCTCCAGAGACGTCTGCTCCAGTTGACGTTCATGTTGGTGCCTCTGCCGTTGAGCCTGCTGTTGATGTTTCCACTCCTGCCGCGACGATTGCTTCTGTTGACACACCACTCCTCCCAGCAGAGCCTGAGTCCACTCCTTCGACTGGACCTATAGAGACTGCTGATCCTACCACTCCTTCTTGAGAGTCTGTTTGGAGGACTCTCCGATGCTCCTTGGATGATTCATATTTTAGAGAGAGTTTTGGGTTAGGACAGGGTTGGTGGTGTTTTTGATGTATTTGGATGTTTTGATGTTTGATGTCAATGTTGTATCATTTTTGGATATATGTTGATGATGTTGATGTCGATGATGGATTTTGACATTTTGATGTTGATATAGTATGTGACATTTTGATGTAGTCAATATATTTTGTGCCTTTCATTGTATGGAGTCGATGTATCTTTTGGTTGTACACATGATGCTTCATATATATATATATATATATATATATATATATATATATATATATATACATCGTTGTTCTCCTTTACTTCGTTGTGCACATTTTATATTCGTTTTAATGTCTATGATGTTCGATTTCGTCGATCGACGATAATGACTTGGTTAAAAAGAATTTATTTCTATGAATACATAGAATTGTTTTCCATGCACTAATTTAACCAAAATGTTGAGATTGGAGAGCACGTTCCTTTACTCAATAAGTGAATTATATTTGGTATTTTGATGATTTCATTTTTCACTTTTGGATAATGGTCAATTTGGCACACCTTGATTTTCTTCATGTATTTTTTTTCCTTGGTGTCTTTTGGACCATCGTCGTATTCTTCGACTCCCGATGTTGGATTTTCTTTAGCCTTGTTGTTGTCGTTGTATGCCCCCCCCCCCCACTCTTTTTGGATAATGCCAAAGGGGGAGAGATAGTAATAATGACAAGGGCAAAATGAAAATTTAACTCTATTTCACATGAATCTAATTTATTATGTTAGATTCAGGGGTAGTGAAGATATAAAAATAGATTACGATCCAAAATTTCAATAATTGGATCATGTTTTATATCTCTCACTTCTGCTTGATGCGTATTATATTTATTCAATTTGGAATTAATGTGTCATCAATGCAGGGGGAGTAAGTATTTTACATTTGAATCATTATTTTTTATTATTATTTATGTTGGTTTGTCATCACCAAAAAGGTGGAGAATGTTGAGTATTGGACTCCCCGGATTTGGTTTTGGATGATGAGCAAACATAAATAAATCGTGAACTAACACTTTGTGATCGCAGTTATGGAGTTCGTCGCCAAATTCACGTGAACATCCAAAGCGACGTCTCAAGACTACTCAAAGCACGTATTCATATGCCTAAAGCTTCGTTGAAGCTTTTCGACCAACTTTGAAGTCATGAAGATTCGATCGAAGCTTTTGAAGACGGTTTGTCTAGATTTATATTTAGTCTTCTAGCTTTGTTCTTTAGAATGTTAAGCCTTGAGTAGATATTATCATTTAATCTTCATATCGCTCCTATCTTAGAGCTAGGATCTTAGTAGAAGTCCATTCAAACTTTCCCGAAGCATCGCGCTTCGATTCGGGACTTCTTGTGCATGTTAGTTGGTTCAAGAAGAAGAACCAACCGACTAGATGGTGATCTAGTCGGTCGGAAAAGCTTCTTAGACCGACTAGTTTGTCTCCCAAATTTTAAGCTCTTTACTGTTCACAGTTAGTCAGTCTTAGTTGACTCACCGACCGACTAGTTGGTGAACTAGTCGGTCAGTGATGCTTCTTAGACTGACTAGTTGAGCTTTCCCTGTTCATGCCAAGTTACTGTTCATCGTTAGTCGGTCTAAGAACGTTTGGCGACCGACTAGTTGATGATCTAGTCGGTCAACATTTGTTCTTGGACCGACTAAATCAATTTGTATTCAAACTAATAGTTTTTGACTCTTAGTCGGTCTAAGTTAACTGACCGACCGACTAGTTGAGAAACTAGTCGGTCGGAAAGTCTTCTTGGACCGACTAGTTCTTTAGGTCTGAAGTTTCATCTGTTCACTGTTCATCCTTTAGTCGGTTCATGTTGTTTCACCGACCGACTAGTTGATGAACTAGTCGGTCAGTGGTTGTTCTTTGACCGACTAATTGCTCCAGATTTCCAACCGTTGGGAGTTGACCTAGCTCAATTTTGTGGGACCCTATAAATACACAGCTTGGTCGTTTCTCTCAAGGTTAAAGCTGCTATTGAGAGCCTTATTCAGATTGAAAGAGTTAGAGATTGAAACTCATTTCCAAAGCTCTCTTCCTCACAAGAACTCCAATCTCTCTCTCATTTGTGATCTAGAATCCATCTTGAGAGAACTTTGTTCTTGTTGAGCCATCCAAGCTATTGCTTGATTCAAGTCTCCTATTCATTCCTAGGCACCCATTGCTGCTCATATTGGTGGTGCTAGGTCTTGGTGACTTCTCCTTCCTCAAATCCCTCCTTGCCCTAATTTGGTAAGAATACTCAAGGTATAGGGTTTGTGGTAAGTTGTTGTTTATTTCATATAAACTCATTTATTGCTATTGATTCTCTCGGTTGTGAGAGAAGGTTGTGATCCCGGGTTGTGGGATTCACTATTGCTATTGATTGTATGATTTGATCTTGTGAAGGTTTTTCACAAGGTATTCATAGTGGAAATCTTGGGTTATGGTTTCTAACCTAAGTATCTGGAGGGGATCCGGGTGTTCTGGGACGTAGGATCACCGGGAACAAGTCGGGGAGACTTGGGTGGATCCGAACCCATCATATCAATTGTTTGCATTGAATATTTGTTGTTGTCAATTTTAGCTTCCGCATTTGTTGGTAGTAGTTTGCACGATAATTAGGAATTATACTCCTTGTTATTTTTAAAGTACTATTCACCCCCCTCTAGTACTTGTGCAGTAGCTTTCAGGGCATTAAACTTATTCCAGGAGCGCAGCCTATTTCGAAGGCGCCGTATCGTATGGCTCCAGCAGAGTTGGAGGAGTTACGTAGGCAGCTGGATGAGCTTTTACAGAAGGGTTACATCAATCCTAGTGTGTCTCCGTGGGGAGCACCGGTTTTGCTGGTGAAGAAGAAGGATGGTTCGCGTCGCATGTGCGTGGACTACAGGGAGCTGAATGTTGTGACCATCAAGAATAAATATCCATTGCCTCGTATAGATGACATTTTTGATCAGCTTGGAGGTTCAAGGGTGTTCTCTAAGTTGGATCTGAGGAGTGGTTATCATCAGCTCAAGGTGAATAAGGAAGATATCCCGAAGACAGCGTTCAGGACGAAGTATGGCCACTACGAGTTCGTGGTTATGCCTTTCGGTGTAACCAACGCACCTGCAGTTTTTATGAACCTGATGAATCTGATCTTCTACGACTTTCTGGATAAGTTTGTCGTTATCTTTATTGACGACATCCTGATCTATTCAAAGTCAGAGGAAGAGCATGCATCGCACTTGAGGATAGTGTTGGAGATTTTGAGGAAGCATCGTTTGTATGCTAAGTATTCCAAGTGCAAGTTTTAGCTGGATAGAGTTGCTTTTCTCGGGCATGTGGCGTCAGGCAATGGGATTTCGGTGGATCTCGAGAAGATTAAGGCTATCAGAGAGTGGCCTGTTCTGTAGTCAGCGTCTGAGATAAGGAGTTTCCTTGGGCTTGCAGGTTATTATCGGCATTTCATTAAGGACTTTTCCCGGATTGCTGAGTCGATGACCAGACTGACGTGGAAGGATGTACCATTTGTTTGGTCTGGTGATTGTGGGAAGGCTTTTGATGTTCTGAAGGAGAGATTGACGACTGCCCCTGTTCTTGATGTGCCTGATCGGAGTGGAGGATTCGAGATCTTTTGCGATGCTTGTGGCAAGGGTCTTGGTTGTGTGTTGCATCAGCATGGGCACATGGTTGCGTATGCTTCTCGTCAGCTCAAGGCTCATGAGAAGAATTACCCGACACACGATTTGGAGTTGGCTGCTGTCGTGTTTGCGCTCAAGATTTGGAGGCACTTCCTGCTGAGTGAGAAGGTGAAGATCTTCACCGATCACAAAAGCTTGAAGTATATTTTTACTCAGAAGGAGCTCAACATGTGACAGTGTAGATGGTTAGAGCTCATAGCAGATTATGAGATTGATTTGCAGTATCACCCTGGCAAGGTGAATGTGGTTCCAGATGCGCTGAGCAGACTTCTAGCGGTGATGATGTTGACTTCGCAGTGGAGATTGCAGCAGGATTTTTGCGAGTCTGGTATTGATATTCTTCTTCCTGGAGAGACTTCTTCGTTGATGTGTATGCAGATACATTCGACGATCGTGGATAGGATCAAGGCTGGACAGGCTGGAGATGCTAAGCTGGTGAAGATTCGGGAGCAGGTGGAAGCTGGTCTGCGGACTGACTTCTTGATTCATGATGAAGGTTCGTTGAGATTTAGAGCCAGGTTGTGTGTGCCAGCTGTAGATATCAGAGAGGAATTATTGGTGGAGGCACACAGTTCACCGTATTCTGTGCATCCTGGTGGCACCAAGATGTACAAGGATCTTCGTCTGAACTATTGGTGGCATGGTATGAAGAGGAGTGTGGCTCGGAGTGTAGCCAAGTGTCTGGTTTGCCAGCAGGTAAAGGCGTAGCATCAGCGTATGGCAGGGTTGCTACAACCACTTCCGATTCTGGAGTGGAAGTGGCAACACATAACTATGGATTTTGTGACTGGACTACCCCGGAGTCCGAAGCAGAATGATGCGATTTGGGTGATCGTAGACCGATTGACCAAATCCGTGCACTTTATTCCCTTCCGAGTAAGACAGTCTACTGAGACGCTAGCGAGGAGATATATGGAGGTAAATTCTTTTACTCTCCGTTTTTATTTCCGTTTCCTAGTTTAGATAGTGATGTAACATGAATCATGCTGGAGATCGTACGACTTCATGGAGTCCCCGTGATTATCGTGTCGGACAGAGACACGAGATTCACATCTCAGTTTTGGCAGAGTCTGCAGAAGAGTCTGGGTACGAGTCTGAGTTTCAGCATGGCGTACCATCCGCAGACAGATGGCCAGTCCGAGAGGACGATTCAGATTTTGGAAGACATGCTGAGAGCATGCATGTTGGACTTCAAGGGATCTTGGGAGGATCATCTCCATCATGTTGAGTTTGCCTACAATAACAGCTACCAGGCAAGTATTGGTATGGCGCCTTTCACCGCGCTATATGGGAAGAAATGTCGATCGCCACTGAGCTGGGATGACATTGGAGATCGAGAGCTGTTAGGACCGGAGATGATTGTGGAGGCCGTGGATGTAGTGAGGAACATCCGAGAGCAGCTGAGGATTGCGCAGGACCGTTTCAAGCATTGGGCTGATGCTAAACGGAGGCCTTTGGAGTTTCAACCTGGAGATCATGTCTTTCTGAAGATTTCTCCGAACCGCGGAGTTATCCGATTTGGGAAGAGAGGCAAGCTGAGTCCGAGGTACATTGGGCCGTTTGATGTTCTAGAGAGAGTTGGAGCGGTGGCTTATCGCTTGGCGTTGCCACCGTCGCTGGAGGGAGTTCACGACGTATTTCATGTATCTCAGTTATGTCGATACGTTAGTGATCCGTCCCATGCTGTGGATTTCTCGGAGATCACAATTCGTCCAGATCTATCTTATGATCAGCAACCAGTTGAGATTTTGGATCGACGGCAGAAGCAGCTGAGGAATAAGACTATCAACTTGGTTCGAGTGCAGTGGCGTCATGGTTCCCCTGGGGAGTCCACCTGGGAGTGTGAGGATGATATGAGAGAGCGCTTCCCGCACCTCTTCCCGAGCAGTGCTTGATATTGATTCCGAGGACGGAATCATTTCTAAGGAGGGGAGGATGTAACGGTCGCTTTACGATCGTACCTTGTTCGTACACGTGCTTTTGACCGTGCACGTATTTATTTTAGACTCTGTTTGTTTGTGAACACTTTGGTGTGATATGTCGTTGTGAATGTCTCTGAGAGTATTAAATTGTGGCACTAATTTGGAACGACATTTCTCGGGTCGTTTTCCCACGATTTGATCTTATTCAAAGAGACGTTGTGATTTTCACTTTTGACGTGAGACGTTTCTATTTTTAGTTTCGTCGCTCGACATCGAAATTGAGATCTGTCTTCTTAGTTTTCTTTCTCTCGTCGTCTCGATCACCTCAATATTTATTTCACAATTTTTGGAGTTCATTTGACTTATTTTATATTTTTAGCCAAGCTTAAAATATTTTTAAATACCAAGTTTTAAAATATTTTTGACCCAATAAAATTTTTATTAGATTATAACCCTTCAAAACATTTTTGACCCAAATCCTAGCCCATTCTTGGCCGCACCCAAGCCTTGCGTGAGTAGGAGAGGGAGAGATTGAGTTTTTAATTGATTTTAAATCCTAATCTTAATAGAATTAGCCCTAGACTAAGTCAACCCCCCTACCCTATATAAACAACCCCTAGGTCAACCTATTTTCGCAAGCAAACAAACCCTAGCCGACCCCACAACTCAAAAATCTCGCTTGCGACGTTCGTCGCAATCAGCCCCCGCTGCCGCCCGTGTCCGACCGACAAAAACCCCCTCTTTCCCTCGGTCTGACCGAGGCTAGCCCCCGCATAGCCGCCCGCTCCGCACCCAGTCGCCCGCCGCTTCATTGCAACGCTCGCACCCCGCTCCGACCGAGAGCTTCTCTCGGTCTGACCGAGAGCCCCGCCACTCCGCATCGCTTCCCCGCTCCGCTGCAGCCCAAGCGCCCGACCGACGCTCCCGCTATGTCTGACCGACCCGCTCCCCGTACCTCCGCTTCATTGCAACCCCCGTTCATTGCAACCCCCGCCCCAAGCGCCCGACCGACGATTTCTTCAGCACCGTCCCGCTGTGACCGAGAGCCCCCACCTTGCGACGATCTCTGTAGTGCTGCCACAGCCAGTGCACTGTGTCTGACCGACGGAATTCCTCGCAGCGGCTCGGTCTGACCGAGCGACGTTTGTCGCAACGTTGCCACTTTCGCAACGCTTGCCACCGTGGGCCCCCAAGTTCTCCAGAGGTGTTGTGGGTCCCCCATTGGCCCCTAGCACTACCGTGGGTCCCACCTAGGTGTCTTCTCTTCGTGGATTTGCCGATTACGACGTTGCGATACGTCGTAGCCCGTCGTCGCACGTTCTAGCTTTGGAATCTTGGTTCGTTGATCTGGTTGCTGCCCAGACCATTCGTGCGAGGAATCTATTTTCGAATCTGGACTAGGAGCGCGTTCTTTTATTCCAACCCCTGGCATCGCTACCCGACGCCAGTGTAGCTTTCGTGTCGTGTTGAGGTAACGCTTTGCACCCCTAGGACCCCCAAACCACAGCCTGTTAATCAAGATTAAAATTGAAGTTTTTAAAGTATTTTAATTCCCTAATCAAGATTAATAAAATGGGACTGTAGGCTGGTGGACTTGTGCACGTAGGTTATTTGTGACTCTGGACTCTTTGGACGGTGTTTCTCAGACGTTTGACTTGCAGGCAAGTGAAACTTGCCAACTTTTTCTTAGGGCCATGTTTTAGGCCACATCCTTGCTTTTAGCGTAAAAGAGACTAGACAGTGAAATGATAGCTGTCTAGACGCAACTTTAAGATCTAGCTTGACAACGAAGCTAGATCTGTCACACTGCCATGTCATTCATGCATTGTTATTTGCCATGTTTAAATTCCTTATCTGTACGCACTTAAACTGTTATCTGCCATGCATTGCATCTTACATGTCATCCAAGTTGAATGTTGCATTCGTAGTACACGCTACAATACTTGTACTTCCTTGTTCAGGCTAGGTGCACCCCTATGCCATATTGAAAAACACTTCCTGGCTTGTGATCCAGAAGCGGGCCTCATGTGTTGGTCAAAAGCCAATGCACGATACACGTGGAGGGGTAAGGATAAGCGATCACTTGAGCTTAGGAGTTGGCCCGCGTAGCCACTCTAGCCAAAAGGTGTAATCTCTGTGCACGACGTGCTTACTAGACTTGTCCTTGTACTTGTGCTTGTTCTTACAAAACTTGACATCCATGCCATGATTTAAATGCCATGCTCGTACTTTACTTTACTTGTTGCACTCATGCTATATCTGACATGTCATTGCATCATGCTAGAACTGCTAGGTTGTTTACTTTTACTTTCAGTTGCCTTGCACAAGTCTCTTGTAGACTTGCTGACATGTGCCCCTTGCTCTTTTGGGTGTCACATGTTAGACCCTGAGCCAGAGACTGTAGCTGAGGATGAGGTATTTGCTAACGCTGAGCCGGAGCCCATGTTTGACGAGGAGTTGGTGGACACCGGTGACCAGTCTTAGAGTCTGTTCTAAGTTGCTTTGCTTTAGGTTGCTGTTAGTTGTTGGTGCTTAGCACCATTACTTTGTTTTCTGTACGTTGTACTTTTGTTGGCCATGTTGGGGCCGTTTTAGACTCTTTTCTTTTAGCCTGGTGGCTTTTTCTGCGATGTTGGAACTTATTTTTATGGATATTCTGAGATTGCTTTTGTCTCATTCTCTTTATTATTATCTTTGTTTCGTATCGCAATTGCAAGGACCTGCCATTTAATGTTGATTGACGCTTATCGGACTTGTAGCTTTGCAGCTTCAAGTCTGAGCGGACCTACTCACATCTCGCCTCCATATTTTTGGGAAGCGGGGCGTGACAAACACGAACAAGAAGTGTAGAGGGATGTGCCCTCAGATCATTTTTATTTGATGCAAATGATAATTTAAGCTTAGATAGGGACTATTTTGCATTTGATGCATACCGGATTAAATGTGTTGTATATAGTTTACGACAATATTTAATGATATAAACGCAAGGAAAAGTTCACAGGTAAGACGGGAATGTCCCGGTCTAAACCTAGGATCGAACGGCGTCCAAATTGGACGCCAAATGCCCAAGTTACGCCCAAAATAGCTCAATGGGTCAGGTCAATTCAGACCAGACCAGACTGACCCAGACCAGGCAATCCAGGTCTGGCCTGGGTCCCTGGCCAGCCCTGGGCCTAGGCACCTAAGGCACCAGGTGCCCTGGGCCGGGCCCGCGCCAAGGCCCAGGCGCCTGCCCAGGCACCCAGGGCGGGCGCCCTGGGCCCGGGCCCGGGCCCAGGCGCCCTGGATGCCTGGGCGCCCAGGCCTGGGCCAGGCTCCCAGTCAGCCCACTTTTAAACCATGGGGCCCACATGCTGGGCTCCACAATTAGGTGTAGAACCCGAGGGGCTGTAGGTGTTTTTGACGGCTGATTTTGGACAAAAATCATGCCTTGGGCTGATCTTTCGACGATCATTTGGAGGGTCAAACGGACTCCGATTGACTCGCCATTTTTTCCTATATGTTCACCGTTGAATGCCCTTTGAATTGATAGGTTGTATCAATCATGAATCTCAATGGTGAGGGAGTTAAAATTCACGGAAGTTTGGCCTTTGTGAAAGGCAAACTAAATTGAACTTACTAACTCCAAAATTTAGTCCCACATCGGTTGTAGAGAAAAGGGGAGAGTCAGCCGCCTATATAAATACGGGCCTCCCCCCTTCCTCCAAACTTTTCCCAAGCTCTCGATATGAGCATCTCCCAAAAATGTTGGAGCACGCTCGGATCGAAGCTTAAATTAATTCTTCTTCTCCCTATATTTCTGCCTTACTCCTGAAGGGCTCTAGCAAAGCCACGAAGGAGTTCAAATTCGTATCCGAAATCTTGGCAATGGCTTTCACTCGTGTGAAACTTTCTTCGACGTGTGGTTGGCTCGACGACACGAGGATTGCTCGCCTCGGGATGCGGAGCGGTTCGAGGAGCGGCTCGGCGTGGGACGGGGAGCGGCTCGGAACACGGTGCGGTACACATTACCTGCCCTAGGGCAAGGTTTCGGGTATGTGTTTTATAAGCATTAGTTTAATTTACTCGCAGTAGGTTAGATCCTTCTTGGGATGGTCAGATCCATCCCGAGTCGGCAAAGATCTTGGCTATGGGTATTGTACCTTAAGGCTAAGTTAAAATGTTTAACTACATGTTAATTAGATTAACTTGTTTATTTTTTCGCAGCATATTTTTTGTTTTTGTGGTCCGTCCGACTTAAGACGGGCACGGATTTGTGCCCTAAGGGTCTGCCAAAACCCTTCAGTGGTATCAGAGCTTAGGTTTGCATAACGATCTAGCACTGCGATTTTATTAAGCATTGAAATGCTTTTTAAAATAATTTTAAAATGGTTTAAAGTTATGAGATAATTTTTAAAATGGTTTTAAGTGCCCTTTTAAAATGTTTTAAAATTTATGTGATATTTTTTAAAAATGATTTTAGAAGCTTAAAATTTTTATGCGATAAATATTTTAAGTAGCATGCAAATTTTGTGATCTTTTAAAACAAGTTTTTTTATGAGATAAAATAAAATGGTTTAAAAATCATATTTTTAAATTTAAATGTTAAATTTAAGTATGCATGCTAAAATTGTTTATTTGATAAACATTATTCTATTTCATTATTAAATAGTTGTACACTCTTTTATGCGATAAAATTAGTGTAACTTTATGTTAATGGCAATTGTCACTTATTTGATAACACAAGACAAACCTCTTAGGTTAGCCATTAAGAAACCATTAAAATTTATTAATTGAATTTTAATGACATGCTATATTTTAATAAAACATTAACAACATTTTTAGACCTAATTCCAGATTAGGGCAGTCCCTTAATGAAAATTTTATTTTAATTGTTATAATATTAATTCTCATTAAAGGACTTCGCTTTTAGCGTTGTAAATAAATTTATTAAAATCCTAATAACGATTAGGATAGCACGTGAACCTTATAGTTGATAAGAATTTAATAAAATTAATTAAACAAATCCTAAAATTTTGAATTTAAGGATTCAACTAGTTGATAGGATTAATTAGTTGTTAATAAAAGCTTTTTAGTCTATGGCATGCATATAAAAATGACAAGCTTCATTCAATGGACCATGATATAATCAATGTGCTTGGCTAAGTTTGTTGGATCACCCTAGCTAGTCTAAGGGATAAGTGATCCTGGCTTAGTCAACTCCCTGGCTGTGTTCCGCTGGACCGTAATGATGCGAATCATGACTATATGATACCATGGACTATATCTAAGTCAAATACGTTAATAATATTCTTCAAGATTAACCTTAGCCCTCCTTGTTTTAGGGATTGGTAACTATAGGACCCATGTTCCAGTTGTTGAGATACACTCAAGCTGTGACATGGCAACCTTGTAGAAACCAACTCCTTAAATACATAAGATGAACTCTTGACTTGACCCAAACTGTCGTGTCGTGAATACACCGAGCGCTGGAGTAAGTTGAGCCATAGATGTAGTCTAAGACCTGGCCCAAACCGATGTGTCGTGAATACACCGAACGTCGGGGCAAGTCAGGCTAGACGTAAAAACAAGGGTCCGACTGAACTAGACATTGTGATTTGGATGAGCACACTCATGATCACAAATGGCTAGGGGTACAAACCGATAAGAGAGTCATATCTAATATGATCGATGAAGAGTCATCTTCCGATTACATAGTCAAGCAATTTGTCGTGCATACACCGAGATTGTTAGGCTCAGGGTGATTGGACCTCTTACCCATTAATTTAATTTGATTAAATTGTTCATTATTAAAGCTTAGAACGATCGCAAAATTAGTGAGAGGGTATAGATAGATAAAAGCCAATCTACCTATATTTAATATTGAACATATGCTAAACTAGGGTAAGGTCTAAGTTTACAATAGGAATCAAAATATAATATTTTAATGGAATAAGTTAACTGGTTAAATAGATTGATCAATTGAATATCAAGTTAAATTCTAATTGATAGAATTAAACTATATTCTTGTTGACATTAAAATGACCTTCTAAAGAACAGACTTAAGAAATATGATTTCATTAAGTTCTGGGTCCAACAAATAAATTCACGCTACATGCCACTCGCCTCTATATGGGGCAGCTTGAACATATAGGATATTCGAAGTATGTTTCTCCCTACAACTTGTTGAGCTACACTCAAGGTTGTATGGAAAAACAATTTTGATCCGCAAAGTTCTAGAATTCGATCAAACTTTTTAAGTCGAATATGAGTGCATGAACGGTGCAAGGCTATGTATCCAAACCAGATCTTGAGACAAGCAACTTGTTGAGCTACACTCAAGGTTGCAGAGCTCAGGCGTTTGGATACATGAGATGCTTGCATAGCTGTTCATTTATGTTGGCCTATTTAATATCTAAATGTGATTTAGAAAAAGAAGAAGGCACTCCAAAAAGTCAATCAAGTTAAATAGTTTAATTTATCATTAGTAAAGGCATAAGTAGGATGGTATGAAAAGGTGACATATTTTGATATCACGATTTCATAATTATTGTTATACAAAATGTTAACACATTTTGACGAATGTCGTCACATTGCTTCTGATGCAATGAGTAATATGTATAACGATTATATATATATATATATATATATATATATATATATATATATATATATATATTAAATGTTAATATATAAATACACAAGATAGTAGCAAACTTATATGGAAAAATAGACTAGGCCGTATCGAGAGACTAAACTTCACAAGTCAAATAAAGAGGGGTCTGACCTCTCGTATTATGAAGTCTACGGACACTTGTGAACCTTATCCTCTTAGATATAATGGCCGAAACCCATCTTTAAGACAGTGGGAGAATGAGTTGTCGAACTCAGTCTCGTACATACTGATGTACCCGAGTCTAGATTAACCAAAATAAGTTATTCTTATATTTTATTAAGACACGTGTTCTTGATAAACCACAAGTCTGATAAAATAAAGAACGAAATGAAAAAAGTATTTAAACTGATTCAATTAGATCGAATGGTCAAATACTTAGCTATATAAAATCTTGCATAATTAAAAGAAAATATGATTTTCTCTCAAGACAAGTCTGTTAACACATCGGTGTGTTAAAAGGTATGAATCACACTTAGTTAGACTTGGTGCGGTCCATAGCAAGTGACTCTGAGCTAAGTCCTCCCTCTGGGTTAAGTCCCAGATAGTAATGCCTAGGTTTTGATAATGTTCTATGAGGACATTATCAATAAGATATTCATTAAATCGATCATTAGGAAGTTGTATAATTACTCGAATCTCGTGAGACGAAAAGTCGAGTTAGACATCATAATTGATGATGACTTAGTCAACTTCTAGGATGAAATTCGGAGTAGTAACTCCAATTTATAACTTGATGCAATCAGAATAGGTCTGTGTGCGTAAATAAATTTTGGAATTTAGTCTACGTGCCCAAAGAAAATGTTTCCTCACTTTCTGCAAGTAAATCTTTAAGTTAAAAGATTGGTGCAGAAATAAAATAGTGAAGTACAATCATGTTGGTCGAGAACGGTTTTTACCCTAATTCCTATAAACGGATTATGATGAAACCGTTTTCGCCAGCAGATGTGTACAAATCTACTCGGACCAAACTCGATGTAAATGCTCATGTTGACCATGAAAACTGGAGCATTCACTTATAAGTTCGTTTTGCTAAATATGATTTAGAAGAACCAACTTATATGAATTAGCCAGAAAGTTTTCAAGGTCAGTGGGAGCGTATAAATTACATACGAGGCATCAAAGGGATGGAACATATACTTTGACAAAGTAATCAAAAAGGTTGATACTTTATCAGAAATAGATATGAGCCATTTGAAATGACCAATAATGAATATAAATGATTATCGTAAGGTACGATGAGCTGGATAAGATCCAAGGAAATAAAATATTAGGGATTCTGAAAGACCAAGTGAATTATTTGAATAAGATTCAAATGATTGGTCCAACATGAACATAGAAACCCCTTAAGCATATAGAGTAAACGGTTTAGCAGATCCACTCACGAAGTCTCTACCACATGAAGTCTAGAAACACTTATGTGTAAAAACGGTATAAGATACCGAGATAAATGGGCCTGAATGCAAGTGGGTGATGTAGAGATATGTATGCCCTTAAGGAAATTTTGACTCTGTGTGAATAGCACAAACATCTTGTTCGAAATAACAGTAAGCTGTTTGGTATAGCTTTATCTAAGTTAATCAATAATGTAGTAAACATTAGATATTAACTTAGGTAAAGTCCTGAGACTTTGTGCAAGGTCAAACATATATCGAGATGATTATCTTGATCATGAAGAAATGTTTGACTGTCTGTAGCATAAGTCTAAATGGTTCCGTGGTTGTAGATGTTTCGAGACAAGGATATCGAAACATCGGATAGATCGTTGTGTCTTAGTCTTCACTGTATAGCGGTGACAATGATCTCATAGTCGTTTTGACTTGGCGAAGTCAAAGACGAGACACAGGTGCTCATTAGAGAATGAGTTCACTGAACGATCCACAAGAGTTATCATATGGTTATATTGACCAATCTGTCAATGATAACTCTTAGTGATGATAGGCAAGTTAGTCGTTTGACTTGAGGTCATTTTACGAACCTATGCGTGAACGGTGCCACTTAGATCACTGACCTAGCTTCGAGGCTAGGCCTATCGAAAGGTCGTTGATTGGGTGTCACTTGAAGCGTACGAGGAGAGTAATGATCAAGAGAGGATTCGTCTCTCCCGGTCAATAGGAGTTAGTGTCGTAGAGTTAGTTCGGTCTTTAGTAAAATATCTGATCAGAGTATATTGGAAGAAGTCCAATATTAGTTGACTAAAGATCGATAGAAACTAACCGGATTCAAGTTATTGGGGGTGACAGTTTGACTGTACCCTAGACTTGATCTACACGACATAGTTTAGACGAAGAGACTATAACTACGGAACTCATCACGGACACAGTCAGGGTGGTCCCGACAATACTCATGTCGATGAGTCAACCACATAATTATGATTCTGAAACAGGGACGGCACCCACTACTCGTGGTCACTACCGTATAGAGCTTCGAGCCCAACCTGTAGTAAGGGTCAGGCTGTAGGGTTTCACACAGAGTGCGACCTTCGTCTAGTAATAGGTAGAAACGATTGGGGAGAATATGCATTTGATGCAAGAGATAAAATATTGCAAAATATGTTTGTAATTATCGCCTGCATTTGGGATAAATGATCCTGAGTACAAATGGGAGATGTAGAGGGATGTGCCCTCAGATCATTTGTATTTGATGCAAATAATAATTTAAGCTTAGTTAGGGACTATTTTGCATTTGATGCAAACCATATTAAATGTGTCGTAAATAGTTTACGACAATATTTAATGATATAAATGCAAGAAAAATTTCATGGGTAAGATGGGAATGTCCCGGTCTAAACCTAGGTTCGAACGACGTCCAAATTGGACGCCAAATACCCAAGTTACGCCCAAAACAGCTCAATAGGTCAGGTCAGTTCAGACCAGACAAGACTGACCCAGACCAGCCCATCCGGGTCCGGCCTGGGCACCTAGGGCACCAGGCGCCCTGGGACTGGGCCCGTGCCCAGGCCTAGGCGCCTCAGGGCGGGCGCCTTAGGCCCGGACCCACACCCGGGCCCAGCTGCCCTAAGCGCCGGGTGCCCTGGGCGCCCGGCCCAGGTGCATGTGCCCAGGCCTGGGCCAGGTGCCTAGTCAGCCCACTTTTGAGCAGTGGGGCCCACATGCTGGGCCCCACAATTGGGTGCAAAGCCCTAGGGGCTGTAGGTGTTTTTGACGGCTGATTTTGGAAGAAAATCATGCCTTGGGCTAATCTTTGGGTGATCAATTAGAGGGTCAAATGGACTCCGATTGACTCGTCGTTTTTTCCTATGCGTTCACCGTTGAATGCCTTTCGAATTGATAAGTTGTATCAATCATAAAGCTCAACGGTGAGAGAGTTAAAATTCACGGAAGTTTGGCCTTTGTGAAAGGCAAACTAAATTGAATTTACTAACTCCAAAATTTAGTCCCACATCAGTTGTGGAGAAAAGGGGAGAGTAAACTGCCTATATAAATAGGGGCATCCCCTTCCTCCAAACTTGTCCCAAGCTCTCTATCTGAGCGTCTCCCAAAAACGTTGGAGCATGCTCAGATCGAAGCTTAAATTAATTCTTCTTCTCCCTATATTTCTGCCTACTCCTGAAGGGCTCTAGCAAAGCCACGAAGGAGTTCAGATTCGGATCCGAAATCTTGGCGAAGGCTTTCACTCGCGTGAAGCTTTCTTCAGCGCGTGGTTGGTTCGGCGACATGAGGAGTGCTCGCCTCGGGATGTGGAGCGGTTCAAGGAGCGGCTCGGAAGACGATGCGGTACACCTTACCTGCCCCAGGGCAAGGTTCCGGGTATGTGTTTTATAAGCATTAATTTAATTTAATCGCAGTAGGTTAGATCCTTCTTGGGATGGTCAGATCCATCCCGAGTCGGCAAAGATCTTGGCTAAGGGTCGTGTACCTTAGGGCTAAGTTAAAATGTTTAACTGCATGTTAATTAGATTAACCTGTTTATTTTTCCGCTGCATATTTTTTGTTTCTGTGGCCTGTCTGACTTAGGACGGGCACGGATTTGTGCCCTGAGGGTCCGCCAAAACCCTTCAAGAAGCATGTAAATCACAAGGTGGTGAGGAAAAATGAAAACTCTTCATTTTTTGCTAAGAAGCAAAGTCCTCACTTCATGCATGCTAAGAAAATATTTTCTACACCTAAGCATGCCGCATCCACCCCTCTTGCAAAGGAAAAACCCTTGCCTAGGAAATTCTTGAGTTTATGGATACCCACTAAGGTTAGTGTGCAAGAGAGCGATAGTTACATCAACTCTCTAGTTAGGGATGTGATCACGCTCCTCTTGGGTTTGGTTCCCTAATGTTTAGGTTCCTCACACATATGCATATTGCATGGGTATGGTGCTTCATTGTTTATTTTTAGCATACCCATTATTTGTGTGTGTTTCATGATCTTGAAAATGTTTTCAAATTTATTTTTCAAGAAAATGGGGACCTTGGGGAATACATTGTCATGCATGCATTCATTTATCCATATGTATGAAAATGGGGGAGTTAATATGTTGTATGATTAAAATTATTTTAAAACATATTTTGACTCTCATTTTTGGGTGTCTTTGGGATCATTGCTTCACAATTGGTGTCGTTCAATTGATTAGTTTGGTCTCAAACTCAACCCCTTGGATATTGCCAACATGTTTCATGTTATACTTTTCTTTGGCAATATCATTGTGTATCATTGAAGCTTGATTTTTCCATATCTATTGCTTTGATACACTTTAGACCTATGGCTCCAATTATGTTTAACAATTGGTAAAGATGATTATCTTTCAAGATTCTTTTTCTACAATTGGTATTATCTCAATTGTTAGAGATTGTTTATCTCATACTTTACAATTGGTATTAGATCCTAGAAGTCAAAAATTTGACCATTTCTATGATCTAGGGGGGAGCTTGAGATAGTGATTGATACCCACTAAATTTTTACAATTTGGTATCATACGTTTCTTTACTCTTGCATATTGTCACATCTTTAATTAAGATGACAAGTGGGATATTTTTGATGTCCACCTTTTTGACAATGTCAAGGATGAGAGATATATGCATTATGTAAATCTTGTATTTCATACATATTCATATTGGGAGAGAGATATATCTATGGGGAGAGATATGTGGGATTCTATAAACCATTCATGTGTGCATGATTATTTTCTATTGCAATTGGTTTATGTAATCCATGCCTATTATATGTCACCATGGTTTCTCATTATTTCATTAGGTATAATGAGTAGTCTCAATTGTATGTCTCATTTTGCAATTGGTGCATATAAGTAAGGGGAGCTCATTAGCATTGTGCTTTATTTCTTTATGCTTTACATAATGTGTGTCGTCATCAAAAAGGGGGAGATTGTTGAGTATTGGTGTTTCATACCAATGTTATTTTGATGATGATCACAACATTATGTTGTTGCTAATGACTCTCTTGTTTTAGTCTCATAGTTACATTTCTAAAATATCATTTTTGAGGACTAAACACTTGGTACAAGGATGGACATCAAGTAAAGAAGGGCCAAAGCTTGGAGAAGATGGGGAGCAATCAAGGCATCAAGATTGAAGCCATAGACTCTAAGAAAAGCATTGTAATCCATGTAATTTAATTTATTGCTTTCTCTCTTTTTGAGTCTAGATTTAATGTAATGCCTTGATAGATGGTTTACTCATTCATGTACATGCATTTAACCATCTTAGTGAGCCTTATGATTATCATAGAATCCAACCCAATAGGCTCATCTTGCCCAAAGACTCATTTGGAGTCTCTGGTTCTCCAACAGTTGCCAGATGAAGGTTTTACAGTAGACTGGGTGATTTCCAGTCGCCTGTCGAGCCTTCTACAGTCGACTGTGGTGCACTGCTCAAGTCATCCTTTGATTGACGCATACTTGATCTTTTGGAACAGTCGACTGACAGTCAATTTACAGTCGTCTTTCTTTCAATAGTCGCATGTGGTTAGTTCATTAGTCGACTGTGCACAACTCGTATTGTCTGGGCTTCATCCTAGTTTGTTAGTCAGTCGACTGATTCAGTATTTACAGTCGCCTGTGTTGGATCAGGATCCTAGCCTATATGGGGTGAATAGGCTTATATAAATATTCTCATGCAACCCACGAGAAATCACATGCAGTTAAAAACACAGGCAGAGTAAAAAAGAGGCAATCACAGAGTACGCACAGATTTACCCTGGTTCAGTCGCATCAACGAACTACATCCAGCCCCAAGCAAATACTAGCATTAATAAGTTCTTTCTGTACACATACAATGGGGTCCTAGCTCCAACTCCCCACCTAGACTGTACCACACTCAACAAAGTGCAGAACTCTATCAACCTAGTAAATGCGTATCTTGACTGCACCAACACGTCAAGACCCTCTTATCTAGCCCCAACCAGACAAGTCCTAAAATAGAACACAAGAACCTGGTAAAGTTTCCCCTATAGAGATCGTTACACAAATACACGAATATAAAAGAGTAAAGGGTTTAGAAATGCTCAGTTCGTGTCCGTGTAATCGTCTCTGTCAATCAGCACGGCGTCAGCTTCAGTCTGGCACAATCGGTGTCTCGATATGCCTCCTGGATCTCAAGTTATAGCTCAAATAGCACTCTGGTCTGTACACAAAGCAATTCCAGTTCAAACTTGTTTAACCTCGGTCTGTGCGCACAGCAAAACTTTAATTTTCCACGTCAGCATAAATTCTCGTTCACTTCGCTTTCACGCCATCGCCTCCAGTTCAGCATGTTCCGATTTCATCTCGACTTAGGGCATGCAGCACAGTCTCTTCTCCGATGGCTGAACGATGATGGCAGCGTCCCCCTCAACTTCGACTCCGACAGCTGGATAGGCAAATTCTAAGTGGTCGACGGCGATGGCAGCTTCAAATCCGACGTGCACCAGGTCTACCTCGACTTGCGAATGTTCATGCAGCGGGAGCTCGACGACGGCGACTTCAAGTGCTTCGACTTTCCCGACTGCTCCTCTTCGACGGCGGTCTCAAACTTCGACAGCGACGAGGAAGTTAGGGCATGCAGCGATTCGTCGAAGGCAAGATGATGATTCGACCTTCTCTCGTGAAGCTTATCGATGTTGGCTTCGAGACGACGATGACAGCGAGCGACCAAGTCTCACGATGAGTTGTTCGGCGGTAGTTTTGTTTGCGTGTGTTCTCTTCTTCAACCCTACTAACAGCACGGAGAACTCAAGCTTGGGCTTCGTCGTTGTTCATGAAAACTCCAGATCTCGATGGCAAGTACTCCGACGGCGACTACCTCGTGGCTTCGTGAAGATCTCCTTGGTGATGAATACCCCAGCTTGATGATGATGATGACGCATTGTTGGGTGCCTTCACGTCTCTATGAAGGTATGCAATGAATACAAAGAGGGAAAAGAAATACCTTCGCGTCACTATTTGACTAAGGAGCTAAAAGAATGAAAGTTTCAATTCATTGCTCCTCGCTAAATCTCTATCTCACCTACATGAAAGGTGTTAAGTGTGACCTTGGAATCCAACAAGGTCCACTAGTGTTAGTCATCAAATTTTTAGGAACCCACACTTGTTTGAACTTTATGTTTGTGTTCCTAAACTTACAATAATAAGATGTATGACCAACACTATCACAAGTAAAGCACTTTGCATGCATATTTTTCACAATAGAAGGCACATTGTGGAATTTCTTAAATTTGGTCTTTTCAACGTTTTTCAAACCAAATCCAAGTCCTCTTCTATTATTGCTATATAATTGATTTTCAAGTATGGTATCCAACGAATGTTTACCAATTGAAAATTTTCTTAATGACAACTCTAGACTAGAAACTTTGGATTTTAATAATTTATTCTCATCCACAAGCAAAGTGCATTTACTTATAAAAGCTCTCTTGTTTTCCTCCTCCTTCTTTTCAAATTCAACCACTTTCCTTTTAAGATCGTTATTTAACATGCGCATTTTATCATTAACCTCTCTAATCATATAATCCTTTTCAGTTTCGAGCTTAATTAAATCTTGCTTAAGCATGCTAATATTATTCAATAAGGAAGGACAAGAAAGACAAGTAACTTTTTCAGGCATGCTAGCTTTTTCTTTTTCTAGTGACACAATTTTAGCGTTACATGCAACAAGTTTCGTTTTAAGAATATCCACTTCATCAAAAATGTCACAGTTTTCTTTTTGTAATTTAAAGCTAGAATCCTTATAGTCATTCAACGTGAGCTCTAGCTCATTAATCTCATTTTGCATTCTTTTATAAACATCTAACAAATCAGATTTAGTGAAGGAATTTACCTCATTGTTGTTTGCCATTAAGCAGACGACAGCGGAGTGGGCTACCACCTCTTCATCCTCACCCTCAGCTTCGCTGTCCATGTCCCAAGTTAGCATCTTGGCTTTTCCTTTATCTTTAGCAACCTAAGCAATATCTTGTCTGCATTGCTTCGCGAAGTGTTCGATTTTCCTGCATTTGAAGCATTCAACTCTATTAGCAGAATCTTGTTCAAAAGAATTTTTATCATAATTAAAAGTGTTAGAGCGAATGAACCTTCTATGCATTTCTAATCTTCCTTGAGGAGTTCTGACGTACTTTCTAAAGTTTCTAACCATTAGTGCTATCTCCTCATCATCATCTTCATCTTCGCTAGCTTTCAAAGCAAGTGACTTTGAAGCTTTTTCTTTCTCCTCAGGTTTCTCTCTTTCTTCAATATTTTGCAATTCAAGCTCATGGGACATTAATTTACCTATTAAGTCCTCCACCCTCATCTATGATAGATCCTTCGCTTCTTGGATGGCGGTGACTTTAGGCCTGAAAGAGCTTGGCAGTGCTCTTAATATCTTCCTCACATGTTCAAGGCTAGAATATGACTTACCGAGCGAGCTAGACTTGTATATGATGTTTGTGAACCTCGCAAACATCTCTGATATGGTCTCTGATGGTAGCATGCTAAATCCCTCGTACTATTTGCTTAGAAGTGCAAGTCTAAACTCCTTCACCAGTGACGTTCCCTCGTGTGTCACCTCCAATGTATGCCATATTTCCTGCGCAGTTCGACAATGTGAGATACGATTAAATTCAGATTTATCTAATGAGCAAATGAGAGCATTCATAGCTTTAGCATTAAGAGAATAAAGTCTCCAATCATTATTATCCTATTTATCATCAGGTTTAAGCATCTCAACATTTTCAATTTTAATGACAGGTGGTTTATATCATTTTTCAACAATTTGCCAAGCTTTATAGTCAATAGAAATTAAGTAGATTCTCATCCGATTTTTCCAATAAGCATAATCTACTCCATTAAATCTAAGGGGACGTGATATGGACTAACCCTCAGCAAAAGCACTATCAATGGGATTCATGGTCAATCCTAGGCTTTATCCGAAAACCTGCTCTGATACCACTTGTTGGATCAGGATCCTAGCCTAAAGGGGGGTGAATAGCTTATAAAAATATTCTCATGCAATCCACGAGAAATCACATGCAGTTAAAAACACAGGCAGAGTAAAAAAGAGGCAATCACAGAGTACGCACAGATTTACCCTGGTTCGGTCGCATCAACGACCTACATCCATCTCCAAGGAAATACTAGCATTAATAAGTTCCTTCTGTACACCTATAATGAGGTCCTAGCTCTAACTCCCCACCTAGACTATACCACACTCAAGAACACAAGAACCTGGTAAAGTTTTCCTTATAAAGATCGTTACACAAATACACAAATATAAAAGAGTAAAGGGTTTAGAAATGCTCAGTTCGTGTCCGTGTAGTCGTCTCTATCAATCAGCACGACATCAGTTTCAGTCTGGCGCAAGCGGTGTCTCGATCTAACTCCTGGATCTCAAGTTATAGCTCAAATAGCACTCTGGTCTATGCACAAAGTAATTCCAGTTCAAACTTGTTTAACCTCGGTCTGTGTGCACAACAAATCTTTAATTTTCCACGTCAGCCCAAATTCTCGTTCACTTCGCTTTCACGCCATCGCCTCCACGACAGCATGTTCCGATTTCATCTCGACTTAGGGCATGCAGCACAGGCTCTTCTCCGATGGCTGAACGACGATGGCGGCGTCCCCCTCAACTTCGACTCCGGCAGCTGGATGGGCGGATTCTAAGTGGTCGACGGCGACGGCAGCTTCAACTTCGACGTACAGCAGCTCGACCTCGACGTGTGGACGTTCGTGCAGCGGGAGCTCGATGACGGCTACTTTGAGTGCTTCGACTTTCCCGACTGCTCCTCTTCGACGGTGGTCTCAAACTTCGGCAGTGACGAGGAAGTTAGGGCAGGCAGCGATTCGTCGAAGGCAAGATGATGATGTGACCTTCTCTCGTGAAGCTTATCGATGTTGGCTTCAAGACGACGATGACAGCGAGCGACCAAGTCTAACGGTGAGTTGTTCAGCAGCAGTTTTGTTTGCATGCGTTCTCTTCTTTAATCCTACGAACATCATGGAGAATTCAAGCTTGTGCTTCGTCGTTGTTCACGGAAACTCCAGATCTTGGCGGCAAGTACTCCAGCGGCGACTACCTCATGGCTTCATGAAGATCTCCTTGGTGATGAATACCCAAGCTTGATGATGATGATGACGCATTGTTGGGTTCCTTCACGAAGAGGATGAGGAGCAACATTTGTTCTTACCTTCAAATGGAGTTGCTTTGAAGATGAATTAAAGCTTGGATAATTTGTCTTGGTGATCCTTGAAGAAGATGATATTGGTGTCTTGGCCGTGGGATTCTTATTGCTACGAGATGGCTTTGATGCTGAGAAGGATGGCCTTTAGGAGTTTGCAGCGAGGAGTTTTTGTATGGAGAATCAAAGCTAGCTTCAAGAAGATTTTATTGGAGATGCCAAGTTGTGTGAGTTCCAATTTTTTCTTGTGAAAGACAGGATTGCAGCAGCTTGAAACTTTTGAGTTGGTTGCGTTTGCAGCAAAGAAGATGATGGGCTTTGCAAATAGCTTGCGGCTTGAAGAGATGGAATAAGGTTTTATTGTTTTGGCCAGCTCCTTTTTCTCTATTGTTGTCGCACCCTCTTTTGGGTTCTCTTCAAGGGATTATATAAGGAGGGGTTTTTGTGGCTCAAAGGAAATCCCTAGAGAAAAGGGTTAGGGCTTTGAATTGATATGGAAGAGATTTCTTGAAGATTTGCTTCCAACTTGATTGGTATTCAAATCCTATTAGGAGATATAATGGAATAGCAATGGGATTTGATCTCATCACACTTGAACTTTGTAGGATTTGACTCCATCTCTCTCCATGTCGGACCTAGTCCACCTTGCTATACGAATAGCCATTTCTCTCTCTTTATATTGCTATATGATTAGCAATTCCTCCATCTTTTGACTTAGTCAGCTCTTTGAAGAATTACGTCCTTGCCATTCCTGAAACTCACTTAGCACACATGTTAAATAGCAACACACGTTTGTCATCATCAAACTAAAAATCCTAGAGCGTTGCGTCCAACAGCCTGTCCACTTGACAGTCGCATGTATACTGGCCATCAGTCGCATGTCTATAAACAGTGCGAAAGAGTGCATCTCTCTGTTTTATTCCATCCCCTGCAGCAGTCGCCTGTTGAAGGATTTATAGGCACCTGTCCTGTTTACAGTCGACTGTCAAGGCTCAGATTATAGCCGTTGGGAATTATTTATCCGTTGGACTGTCGACTGTCATTTGTTCATCAGTCGACTGTCGATGATGTTTTTGCTCAAAATCTAGCCGTTGCAGCTTTTTGTTTTTGGCTGTTTTCTTGGCTTTTGAGAGTTTCTATACAGTTCCTAGATATATGAGAGGGCTGAGTTCATAAGAACTTCTTGATGCTATTGAAAATCCTTAGATATTAAATAAGCCACTCTCAAACTCTCTCATTTCCCTCTTAGAGCTCTAAATCTCCTTCATGCATTGAAGTCAAGCTCAAGGAAAATCATCCAAGTGCTCTCAAGCAAATCTCAACACTTGGAGATCCTCTTCCATGCCTTGCATTCATTTATGAGTAAGTACATCTCAAGGCATAGGTACGAGTATTTGTTTTACTTAGTGTTTCTTTGAACTCTAATTCTCTTGGTGGGAATTAGACACTCTCTTTATGGGAGTAATTCTCTTAGTGGGAATTAGATATTCTCTTAGTGGGAATAACTCTCTTTGTGGGAGTTTGGTGTCCTAGTGTAGGGCTAACCCTAATTCTCTGAGTGGGAGTAAGTAATTCTCTAGGTGGGAGTTTGACCCTTGTGTAGGATTGGTTGGGTCCTTGTGTAGGACAAAATCCTCTTGGTAAGGTATCTCCTTGCGAGATTGTATTCACTTCTGTTTGTGGGAAATATAGTGAATATTGGTGTGGCTGGACGTACCCAAGTTTTGGGGAACCAGGGTATATTCTTGTGTTTGTGTTTAATTTGATTGTGGTGATTAATTCCTCTTGCATTTATTATTCCGCATTTGCAAGTTTAATTTTAATTGCACAATTTATTGCCATTACACTATTCACCCCCCTCTAGTGTGTTGTTGGTAGTATTGCAAGGGTTAGGCGATCCTTACAACTCTCAAATGAGAGATATTCGGAGGTGCACCATACAGTAGATGCATCGACGATAAAATATGGCCACCAAATGTCTGTATTCTGATAAGCGATGTGGCATGCAATATGGTATGGCCCCAAAGCATCCACAGGCAACTGAGCTTGCATCAACAATGAACGTGCAATCTATTGCAGTCTCTTTATCAGAGATTCTGTTAACCCATTCTGGGTGTGAACATGTGCTACCGGATGTTCAACTTTGATGCCAGTTGCTTGGCAATAGTCTTGAAAGACTTGAGAAGTTAATTCTCCCGCATTATCAAGACGTTGATTCTTGATATGGTTATCGAGGAAATGAGCCCGCAACTTAATTATTTGTACCAAAAGCTTTGAAAACCTATTAAAACCCTAGGTTGCGAGTGGACAAGAGGCACACATAAGACCATTTTGATGATGCATCTATCAGTACCATAAAGTACCGAAATAAGCTACTTGCGGGGTGAACAGGACCGCAAATATCCACATGTATTCTCTCCAAGAAGCTAGGAGACTCTAATCCCACTCTAAGTAGGGATGATCTCGTTATTAGTTTACCCTGGAAACAAGATAGACATGGAAAATCACCCTTCTGAAGAATCTTCAGGTTCTTCAGTTTATGTCCAAAAGATTGGGTGATGATGCGGTGCATCATCGCCGATCTAGGGTGACCAAGTCTGTTATGCCAAAGTTTGAATTCTGGCAACGAAAAGCACTTCTGGTGCACAGTCAAATTAGCTTCTATAGGTTTAATATGAGTAGGATAGAGACCCGACGGGAGTTCCTTAAATCGTTCTAAGACAGTTTTAAACCGTCCTTTTGACGAGTAACATACAGACATTCATCCTCATGTATATCTATAGTTTCTAAGTGATATCCGTTTAAATGAATACCTTTGAAACTTAATACATTCCTATTTGATTTAGGAGAGAAAAGTGCATATTTTATTATTAGTCTCGTGTTATTTGGAAACCAAATCATTGCTTCACCAGATCCTTCAATTATGTTTGACAGTCCTGAAATAGTGATTACAGGACCATCATAATCATTTAAGCTAATAAAATAGCTTTTTTCGCGAATGATTGTGTGCGTCGAGGTACTGTCCACTAGGCACTCATACTTCATCTATAGATAATGAAATCAAATACTTTAATAAAAGGAAGACATTCCTTTTTGAAAAAGTAAAGATTAAGTAAACTACAGATGAAGTACTGATAACAGATAAATGCATAACAAATAAATATGACATCAGTCTAGGAGGTTTTCATTCTCGAAGTCATCCATTGTGAACTTGGTTGACGGCTGGTTTTCCACCAGATTTGTTTCAACGGGAGACTTCAGGCTCGCCAGATACAAATCTTGGAGGTGTCGTGGAGTACGACAGTTTCTGGACCAATGTCCAGTCATGCAACATCTGTGGCATTTGTCCTCCCAATTATTCTTGGGAATAGACGTCTGTCCAGTGTTCTTTTTCTTCCACTGGAGCTTTTTCTTTCCCTCATTGTTATTGCTCTGGGGGGGGTTATTGTTCTGGGGAGGACATCTGGCCTGCCTCTTAGGGGGTTTTCCTTTGTTGAATTACCCCTTTTGTTTATTCTTCTTCTTCTGGGAAGAAACTCTGTGAGCCTCAGGGAGAGAAGCTGAGCCTGCAGGGCGAAGGTTATGTGTGGCTAGTAGCAAGTCTCTGTTTTGCTCTGCCATGAGAAGGCAGGAATGCAGGTCAGAGTACTTGGTGAACTTGCGTTCACAGTACTGTTGCAAGAGGATTGCATCCTTCTCATGGAAGGATGTGTAAGTTTTTTCTAGCATGCGTTCTTCCATCACTTGTTCACCACACAACTTCAGGCGTGAGGTGATATTGTGAAATGCTGAGTTATACTCGGTAACGGACTTGAATTCCTAAAATCGGAGAGTTTTCCACTCATAACATGCACGTGGGAGGATCACATCTTTCTGATGCTTATACATGTCCTCCAGTGCAGTCCACAACTCTAGTGGATCTTCTACAGTGAGATATTCGGCCTTCAGGGTCCGATCAATATATCGCCTGATATAGATTATGGCTTTCGCCTTATCTACATCAGAGACTATTAGTGTAAAAGCTGCCTCAGCAGGGCCTGTTGCTTTGTGCACAGGAGTAGAAATTGTGGCCATTAGACCTTGTGCGTGCAAGTGGAACTTCAGGTCCACATGCCAGCTCAGATAATTCTTTCCAGCCGCATCGAGAACTTCAAAATCGACGCCGCTATTTTTGCCATATTATCTATGCATTTAAAATAACATGAAGTAATAATAAAGCATATTAAAAATTCATGTAAAATTAATAAATTAGTTGCGCGGATCGGCTAGTCATCAGATAATAAAGTCCAAAGTCCATAAGTTATACAGTCCAGAGAATACAAAAGACTAAAATGGTAAAGTACAACTTGGAAACCCATTGGAGTCCCTGCAACTTTGCAATTTGACCTCCATCTTCAAGGAAAGATACTCCGGTCTTTGGCTTATACAAATATATCCTCACTACAATTTCTCTCAAAAAAGAAAAGAAAATGCGAGGAATATAAAATGGTGACTAACTGGCTGATCCAAAACCACAACGTAATTTATTAAACATCCACGCAATTTATAAATCATGCAACAAACACAGGCATAAATAATTGCGCAACATCACAAGCAAGTAATTTATATTGAAAAATTAAACTATTTAATAATTACTTGGGCCAGGTGGAGACATATCATGCACCGTTAGGTTAGATAACTAAGGGCAGGGCGATCTCAGGATCTTTCATAATTATTAAACATAAAAATACTAATTAATCCAAATGTAATAACAATGCAAATAGTGATGTTATTGATATTATATGGACCAAAAACAAAAATCATCCCAAAAGTAATATATTAATGCAACACATCAATTATCCAGATATTTTCAGAATTTCCAGTAATTTTCTGGTATTTTCCGATATTTATACAGATTCAATTGAACTTTTCTGAGTTAAATCTATATTTAAAACAAAATGATAATATACACCAATTATTAAATAAAAGCCCTTAGGCTTGCTGTGGGCTTCAGTCCAAATAGCCAATAAAAGATATGTAATAGTTTTATTGTTAATAAAGGAGTTAAGGGGTTATTGCTAACAGCCCATATGTGAAATGTTGCATTATATATTTCTAACCCAAACCCTAGGGTTTAGGATTAGATCCAGCCCCTAAAATGAAATATAAAACAATTTCATCATCTCTCCTTCTCAATTTTGTCGACAAAGACTATTATATATTCTCAATTCCGATCTTTCGTGCCAATACAGAAATTGATTTCGCCGAGCTGCAGGAGGACCCCCCCATAACGGGGGAAATTTCACTGGGCGGTGCTTCTGGACTACCCACCTCCCCTCCCCGAACTGGGCGGCAACGAGGAGCCCCCCCCCCCCCCCCCCCCCCCCCTGCGAACAGGGGGGTGGCGCATCGGAGGAACCCCCCAAACAGGGGGGCGGCGCATCAGACGGTGAGAATCCCCCCCTGACAGGGGGAAGGCCCGGCAACGAGCCCCCCTGACAGACCGTCGAGGGCGTCGAGCCCCCCCCCCCCCCCCCGACAAGGGGGAGGAGCGGAAGATGTGCCGCCCGACAGGGGGGCGGTGTGGCGAGAATCCCCCCCACGATAGGGGCAGCGGCACGGCGAGGATCCCCCCCGACAGAGGGGGGCAAGATGAAAAGCCCCCCCCCCCCCCCCCCCCCCCCCGGAACAGGGGGCGGCGTGGGGATGAGCCCCCCAAACAGGGGGGGCGGCACGGCGAGCCGCCCCCCAACAGGGGGGGCGGCGGCTCGTCGCATGCGAGGAGCCCCCCAGGGGGGATTATGGGATATTTTTCTTGTTTTTTTCCTTTTTTTAATTTTATTTTTTATATTAAAAACTCTGTCATAACACCCCAAAATTGGGGAAAATAGGATTCGTTTTTATAATGATCAAGTACACCAAAAATCAAAAGGTTTGCTTAAGATTTTTTTCTCACCTCAATTAACGAGTTGTATGTACTTGATTTTTAGCAAAAATGGATAATATTTTGCGTAATCCATATTTACGAGCCAAGGAATATACCTCTAGATCAATGATCTAGGAAAGAACCAATAGAATATGTAGATAGAAAAACTAAAATTTCTGCTCCCGCAACGCCTTGCTGGTAATCAATCGATCATCATCGGATCTTTGCCGCAACAAACAAGATTCTTTTGCAAGGGGAAAATTATGTGGGGAAAATGAAAATTTTATGGCTCAAAATTTTTTCCCAGAGCATAATCGTGCTGATAACATGTTTGGAACCAGTCACCATGGCTATCACCCATGGTCTCCTTTTATTGAATTCATAATAGGATAGGGGAGACCATATGTCTCTAGTAGTCCAAAGGTTCACCCTACTAACATGTTAGTGGGGTGTTATGGTGGATAAATGAGGGAGGGGAGACCATAAGTCTCACTCTCTCATAACATAAACATTCATTTAGCTCTTATAACATTTTTTTCAATACAGATAAAAATGGTTAATCAAATAAGTCGTCTTTTTCGAAGTCATCAACAGTGAACTGAACTGGAACAGGGGTGGTCACCAGATTTGTTTCGGATTTCTACTTCAACCTTTCTTTGTACAAATCTTGTAGGTGACGCAGAGATCTGCACACTCTAGACCAATGTCCTTTCATGCAATAGCTATGGCACTGGTCTTCCCATTCCTTTCTAGGTTGGGGTGCATCATTTCTGTAGTTGTCATTTCTGCGCCAAGTGAACTTCCGCCTCCCTTTATTTTTGCTGGTGGACTTGTCCTCTGGCCTTTTTATTTGGTCCCCCCCCCTGTGATTTTTCTTTTTGTTTATTATCTTTCTTCTTTTTAGAAGAAGATGTGTTGTAAGCTTCTGGGAGGAGGCGGTGCCAGGAGGCGCATGTTATGAGTGGTGAGTAGAAGCTCTCTATTTGTTCAGCTATAAGTAAATATGACAGTAGCTCAGAATACTTAATGAACTTTTGTTCACGATATTGCTGCATTAGTATTGCATCCTTTTCATGAAAATACGTGTGCGTCTTTTTCAGCATGCGATCTTCTGAGACATTCTCACAACACAAGTTCATGCGTGAGGTGATACTAAAAAGAGCTGAGTTGTACTCAACTATGGACTTAAAGTCCTGAAGTCTCAGGTTCTCCCACTCATAACGTGCACTTGGAAGTATAACATCTTTCTGATATTTATATCTATCCTCAAGGGCAGTCCATTGCTCCAGTGGATCCTCGACCATAAGCTATTCAGCCTTTTAGGTCTTGTCCACGTGGCGACGAATATATATGATAGCTTGTGCCTTATCAATATATGTCGCCTTTCCATCTTTTATAATTGTAGAAATAAGGGATTTAGCTCGCAGGCGAAATTTAACATCAAGCTGCCAGCTCAAATAATTTTTTCCTGATGCATCCAGCACTTCGAAATCAACGCTTGTGATTTTTGCCATTTTATCTAGAAAAGCACAATTTTGCATGAATTAATAATACTTAAAAACATTTTCATGCAGAGGCAATTTTAAATAAAAAGCTAATTGTGTGGATCAACCATTTCCACATAAAATAATAATGTCCCAAAGTTCATATTACAGTCCATTTTACAAAAATGAAAGCAAAAATTACAACTTTGGAAACCACTTGTGACCCATTTGAAAATCTTCTGCTTCAAGAGTGGTATCCGCCTCCATAGAAATGATCCTCAGTCTTGAGCATTATATATTTTTCCTCACTACAATTTCTCTCAAAGAAAAAGAAAAGTGCAGGAAAAGTAAAATATATGACTAAACAGCCGATCCAAAATCACAATTAGCCATTCATGCAAAATCTGTGCTTATCAAACATGTTCATAACACATCACATGCATCACAAATTCAGAATAGGATAAAAACATGAATTATAATACTTAATAATTATTTAGACCAAGAGACGATGTCATATACCGTTAGGTTAGATAACTAATGGCAGAGCAGTCACATGATCTTTATAATTATTAATTTAATGCCGTACAACATAGCATAAGTTTATCTTAGAAAATATGGTAGAAAATGAGATGCAATGCATATAAATATGATTCAAAAATGTGTATCATATATTAAAATATGCAATTATTTGGTTATGCAAAAGGGGCTTATTCAAATAAATCTGAATGGTGCCCAAATATATTATTTATTGTAAAATGAAAGAATTTTTACTTTTTATGCTACAAAAGATCCCATAAATCCCCATTTTCCCCCATAAAAATCCGCAATTCATCCACATATTTATCCATATTTTTATTCATTTTTGGCCCTTTAATATCCCCATTTACCCCCCTTTCATTTCATTTTCTTTTTTTCCTCAAAAAAATTTAGGATACGGGCCTGAAGCCCACAGTGTGGGCTGCGGACGTGGGCTTCAGGCACGCAGCCTTGATTATAGATTTTTTTTCTTATTTAAAATCCTCGGCCTGCAGGCCTGAATTCAGCCCTGTAGTCGCTGTTCTATTTCTTTTTTTGTGTCTTGTGGGCGGAAGCCCACAAGTCACTGTGGGCTTCGGCCCACTGCGTTAAGAGGATTTTTTTTTTGTTTTCTTGTGGGCCGAAGTCCACAAGTCGATGTGGGCTTCGGTCCACAGCATTAAAAATACAATTTTTTTTGGCGCCCGAAGGCCCAAGAAATTGCAGTGAGCGGCTACGGTTTTGCGCCCCCCCACAGATATGGTTTGGGGGTGGCTGCCACCCCCCCCCCCCCACGGTGGGGAAAAGGACGTGGCCACCGACGGCGGAGGGGGGGGGCACCTGAGGCGAGGTTCCGTCAAAAGAAACTTGTTTCAAAATATTTTTGAGGGACCCAAATTGGTTAACGACGCCGCTTAGCGACCGCATGCCTCCTTCTAGGGGAGGAGGGGGGATAGGTGCGGCGAAGCGCCACAGGGGTACCCACGGCGGCCGGCGGCATGGGTGCCGTCGGCGGGGCCGTGAGTTGGGGGGTGAAATGTTTTTTTCTTCTTGGCGTGGTGCGGAGGAATTATAAAAATAGGGTTTTTATGATATTTTTTCAGAATCAACGGTAAAAATCCTTCGTTTTAAATCTAGGAAGAGTAAAAATCGATTTTTCTAGTCCGAACTTTCGGGATCGACGTTGTATGCATCATGATCATGATTTAAAATAATATTTGAAGTAATACCTCTAAATCTGTCCTCCAGATCTAGCGACGGTTGATGAAACCTACGCGTGGAGGTTGATGAGGCACGCGCGTGATGGATCTACCGTCTTCTCCTCGCTTTCGCAACAAACGGCTCTTCGGAAAACTTAGAGAATCGTGTTGATAATGTTACGTACCCCGGGGGAAGACCATATGCCTTTATTTTTAGTAGATGGAAGAGTCATATATGGATGAGATACAATAGATACGGTCTTATCTATTGATAAGATGCAATCTTATTCTATTTACAACAATTTTGGATTATTTTTTTGGGTTTGAAAATGATGTCAGGTAAAAGATAATAAGATTTAGCATTTAATTGTTTTTTTGCATTTAAAGAATTTTTACAAGCTGCAAACAAACACACAAAGTGTTATTCGAAGCATTTAAAGCCCCCTTGAAGTACTTCATATTTTTAGAAAGAGACCTTTGAGGACTTTGGCCAATTTCATGAAAGCAAACAACCTTTAATGTGAGAGCCCATCATGGCTCTTGGTAGCTTTCTGAAATTCAGGAGGAAAAGGAGACGCAGAATGTTCAAAATTAAATTCCTTTCCGTGCCAAATACGGCCAAAATCCCTTTCACCGATTCTCTTTTCGTAGTTTGGATGAATTTAGCACACCACTTCCATTACTGGGAGCATAAATGAATCAACTCTGGTCGCAGCACGTGTTTGAAACGTAGCTTGCATGACCAGTAGCCTATTGCTCCGGTGACAAGTTCAGCAGCGAGTGAGTTGATGTAACGTTACTCAATGGGTCTTTAATTGCAATAATTGCTGTCTCATCCAGCATTGCGAGAGAGCAATAACGGAAAAAAAAGAAAATATTAGGTTTAAATAAATTAATTGTTAACACTGTGAGTTGAATCCATGATCAAGTGGAATGATAACCGCATTTAACTAAAAGCATTAACCAAATGTTCATCCTATATGAAATTGATGAACCTAATATAACATATTAAAGATTTCTATGTTCTCCACGTATCATTTGAATTACGTATATTGCTACAAGATGTCTCGTAATATTATAAAAGACCAATCTGCTTGCTTTTCTGGGTCAATGACCGATCTGGTTTCGACAACAAATTTGGTAATTCATAAATCAATATTAGGAATACGTGTATTAGTTCTTATAGAAGCCAAATACGATGGCCGAAAATTCCACTTTTCGCGCTTGATTTGATTTGATTTGATTCTTATCTTATGTTTGAACCATGTATGTGGTCAATTACGATAAGAAAACGGGGCTTACTATTTCAAGTATATCACTGTTAGGTTTATAACCAGAATTAGGACAAATTTCTTTAATCTACCAGAAATTTTTATCCATTATTGATCGTCCCGGAATTAAACCCTGAACGATATCGTTTTACCGCAAGCGCACGGTACAGCGGCGAGCGGGTATCGAATACGGGAAAGCGATACTATACCACCCTATCGATCCCAGGTTGGTTAGGCTTGCGGATTTATTTAGGTGGAGATGAATTACGAAGTGTCGTAATGGTGATGGATGCGTAGGTCGTGTCACTCAACGTCGCAAACTGACTTCACACAAAGAGAGAAGTAAAACAAAGTGAAAACGAATGAGGAAAATATCACTAGGGTGTCGGAATCCCCGCTAGGACTTTCAGGCTTGGATCTCATGTTAAGTATCCTTTCCTTGCACGATGAATGAGAGTAGGTGTAACGGTCGGTTTCCGATCGTACCTTCTTTGTGCACGTGCTCTTAATCGTGCACGTGTTTATTTTTAGACTCTATTTGATTTTGAACATTATTGTGTGATATGTCGTTGTGATCGTCTCTGAGGGTATTAGATTGTGGAACTATTTTGAAACGACATTTCTTGAGTCGTTCTTCCGCAATTCTATCTTATTTGATGTGATGTCACGACTTTCTGTTTTGACGCGAGACGTTTCTATTTTTAGTTGTCGAAATTTAGATCCGTCTTCTTGGTTCTATTTCTTTAGTCGTCCCGATCACCTCATAATTATTTTACAATTTTTAGGCTTAATTTGACCGATTTTCCATTTTTGAGTAAGTTTTAAATAATTTTAAAACCTATTTTTATAAGTGTTTTAATTATAATAAAATTTATATATTATAATGACGCTCTAAATAATTTTCTGACCAAGTTTCAAAATTTTTGGCCTCACACAACTTGCGTGAGGGAGAGGAGAGTAAATTTGTTTTATATTAATTATTTTAAATATTTTAATTACTTTTCTTAAAACCCTAGACCTAACCCTAACTCTTTTCTATTTAAATAAACCCTAGGCTAAGTTATTTTCACAGCCACACAAACCCTAGCCGTCAAAAACACTTCCCAAAGTTCGTCGCAACGTTGCAGCAGCCGCTGCCGTGCACGACCGACAGCCGCCCCCGCATTTCCTGTGCACGACCGACGCCCGCTCCCGCACCCTCTCACCGCTCCGCACCGCTGCAACGTTGCAACGTTAAAACCCGCAGCGCCCCGCTCCGACGGAGGAGATCGCCCGCTCCGACCGAAGCCAGCGCCCACACCTCGCTCCGCTCCGCACCCCGCTTCGTTGCAACCCCCGCTCAAGTGCCCGACCGACAGAACTCCCCGCACCGACCGAGAGCCCGCTCCGCATCGCCCCCAAGCGCTGCACGCCTGCACCCGCTATGTCCGACAGAGAGATCCGCTCGGTCTGACCGAGGGAACCCCTCGCACCGCACCAAGGCCCGCCTCCGCTGCGCTGCAAGCCGCCGGACCGAGAGTTTCTCTCGGTCTGACCGAGAGAAACCCCCGCACCGGCTGTGTCTGACCGACGGTCGAACGTCGCAACTTTGATTCTTCCACACCAACTCCTGTGGTGGGCCCCCCAAGTTCTCCAGAAGTGTTGTGGGTCCCCCTTTGACCCCAGCACTACTGTGGGCCCCACTTGGGTGTTCTACTTCGTGGGATTACCGTCTACGACGTTACGACACGTCGTAGGCCGTCGTCGCAAGTTCCATCTTTCGAGAAATCGTGCGTGGACCAGATTTGACGCGGAGGAGTTCTCCGTTTAGACACGACTTCCATTCTACGACGAACTCCGGTAAAGGTTGGTTCCCCCGAACTCGTAGAAACCCCCACAATAGCTGATTGAACCCTAAATTAAAAGTCGACAACTTGAACTAAAATTTATTTCCAGCACCAGTAAAACATTGTACGAACATAGAAAATCGACGAATGGACTTTGTTGACTGTGCACATATGATAGATCGTCGATTAGGCTGAAACATCAAAATGTGATTTTTGACGAATAGGATAGTCCCGATAACCTAGAAATGAACAAAAATAGGATGTGATGAAATTGAGACCTGACACCGTCACCGTGGCGATATTTCAGACGGACTTCCGCGGACGAGACGCTTGGGCGAGACGCTTCAGGAGGACGACACATTCGCGCATCGCAGGCAAGTGTATCCCACTTGCACTTTTGGCCGTGCTTAGGCCTTAGTTGGTTAGAACTGATAACTGTGAACAAATAGAACCGGACGTGAAATGATAGCGTCCGGGACGACCCCTGACGGATCAGACTTGACGACGAAGTCTGAGCCTGACAACAACAACTTTTGACATCGTAGAGCTATCATGTGTGTGCGTGTGTGTGGACACCCTAGAATAACTCGTCCCGTCTTGTCACGTCCCGTCCCGTCCCGTCTTGCACAGCCTGCGGGCAATAGGGCACTCTCGAAGCTAGAGAGAGTGATCCCTTGTACTGATACACAGCCCAGAGGGCAATAGGGCACTCACCAAGCTAGAGTGGGTGATCCCTTGTCGTGATACACAGTCCAGAAGGCAATAGGGCACTCGCCAAGCTAGAGCGAGTGATCCTTTGTCGTGCTTGTCTTGTCTAGTCATTCCTGGGGTTTGGGGTTGGGTTGAGCGTGCGCACGGCAAGAGGGTCTGATCCCCCTTGAACCGTAAGGCGTGAACCCTTTCGTGTCTCACTCGTCTTGTCTTGTCTTGTCTTGTCCCGTCCCGTCCCGACTTGTCTTGACACCTGTAAGTTAGTCCCATAGTTGGTAGCACACGCTACGACTGCTACTTGTTACGCTTTACTTTCCTGCTGTGTTACTTCTTTTTGTTACTCGGTTATAACCCCAACATGCTAATCAACCAGTAAATCATTGTCTAAAAGTTGATACACTTGCAGTAGAGTCTGACCACTTTTTGTAGACTTTACCTGACGTACAGTTTCCTTCTTTGGTGCTGTACGTCAGGTGGTGAGCAGGAGTACGTCGACGAGGCGGACTTGTCTACAGACGGGGAGCCGAAGGACGTTGATCCGGAGTACGACCCAGAGGAGGACCAGAGTTAGAGGCCTCTTGTTGTTGTTTCGGAGTTTCATATTTCAGCTTTGTTGGGTGCGTAGCACCTTTTTTCTTTCTTGTTTAGGTTGGGTGCTTGCACCAGTAGTTTCCTTTTCTGCAGTTGTAGCCGTTTCCGGCATTTTAGACTTTCCGTACTTTGGATGTTATATTTGGAATAAAATGAAATGATATCTCTTTTCAGTACTTTTTTTGTTCCGTACTAACATGTAGGGACCTGTTCCTTCGTTTTGTAATACCATAGACGCTTATTGGGTCTGGGCTCTCAGCCCCGGCCTAAGCGGGCCTTAGTCACGGTTCGCCTCCGTACTTTTGGGAAGCGGGACGTGACAGGTTTTAGTGGTGGCCTATGCAGGTCCCACTCTTTCTGCAAGTTCGGAACAATCGAAGTATTGAACTTCATTTTATTCTCATCCAGCAATTGTAAAAGTCTAATTTATGTCTTTCGGTCAATAGGATGGTAGAACGACGTAATACCCGATCGGGGAGCTCAGGAGATGGAATTCAGGAAGACCAGGGCGGAGAGTTCCGTCAGTTTCTGGGTGTGATGAGGGAGATGTTGGATGTTCAACATCAGTTGGTTCAGCAGTCTCAGCGTGCTGCTCAGGCTGCTCCAGTTGCACCACCACCACCTCCACCTGCCCCTCGAGCTGCTCCAGGAGTGAAGCAGTTCAATGAGCTCCAACCGAGGACATTTTCGAGGAAGGAGGGACCCCTAGCTGCTGATGAATGGATCCAGAGCACGGAGGAGAAGTTAGTTGCTGCGAAGATTCCCGATGATACCCGAGTGGAGATAGCAAAGATGCAACTGATGGAGAATGCAAGGAACTGGTGGCGCATCGAGGAGAGGCGTCTTGAGAAGCCAGTGGATTGGAAGACCTTCAGATCGATGTTCAAGGACAAGTATTTCACCAAGTCTGCTAGGAGGGAGCTGCTGAGCAAGTTCATAGATCTGAAGCAGTGAGATATGACTGTCGAGGAGTATGAAGCTGAGTTCGAGATGCTGAGTCGTTTTGCCCCGCATATGGCGAGGAAGGAGGAGAAGCGAGCTGATCGCTTTCGTCAGGGACTACGTCTGAAAATCCAGGCTTCAATGTCTTCGGCAGGTTTCACGACTATGAGGGAGGTGCTAGATGCTGCGAAGAATCATGAGATCATAGCTCTTCTGCCGACCCTTCAGCTGATAGAGGGAAGCGTCCTATGGAGCAGTACGGGCCACCTGCTAGGCCGGCGATGAGGCCAGTTCAGACGGTACCATTCAAGAGGCCTGGAGCACCAGTTCAGATTCAGGGCAAGGGCCCATGCCACTTCTGCGGAAAGCCTGGACATGTTCAGGCCAACTGCGGGAAGAAGATGGGACTATGCTTAGTTTGTGGAGATGCCTCGCATGCTGCAAAGGAGTGTCCGAGAGCTCGTCATGCTATTGTTGGAGCACCAGCCCCGCTACAGATGAGAGCGCCTGCTCCAGTTCAGAGAGGACTTGCTGTTTGTGGACCACCCTTGGTGCCATAGAGGCAGATGTTTCAGCGAGCAGCGCAACCCCATAGGCCGGCGTACACCATGACAGCTGTTGAGACTGAGGAGCTGGACGGAGTTATTGCAGGTAACTCTTTAATTCTAGTCTTTCATTTCGTAGTTTAGATCTTCTTATTAGTGTTGCTTGCTTGACTTGTTTGTTAGAGTAGCTTGGTTTGACCATAGATCTCTTATATCTTAGGCACCATTCTAGTGTCCTCTCACCCGGCCTTGGCTTTGTTCGACTCCGGTGCATCTATGTGCATCATATCCCGGAGGTTCGTAACAAAGCACTCCATTCCCACCCATACACTCCCTAAGTGTTGGGACATCACTACAGGGAACGGAGTGGTGACAGTGAACTTGGGATATCGATCGATTTCTTTGGTGGTCAGTGGACACGAGCTCTTTGCAGATTTCATTGTCCACGATCTGCCACATTTTGATGTCGTTCTTGGCATCGATTGGTTGGGAGATTTCCACGCCTCGATCGACTGTCACAGCAAGAGGGTGGTGTTCTGGATTCCAGGCCATCCGGAGTTCGAGTTCCGCAGCAGAGATGAGTCGTTTGGGCCCATCAGATATCGGGCCAAGCCGGAGGTGCCGGTTGTTGCAGCCATGCAGAGGATATCTCAGCAGTCGTCAGAGACTTCGACGACGTCTTCCCAGAGGATATCTCAGGTTTGCCACCCGACAGAGCTTTAGAGTTTGGAATTGATCTTATGCCAGGTGCGTAACCGATATTGAAGGCGACGTACCGTATGGCTCCCGCTGAGCTCGAGGAGCTGTGGGCAGTTAGATGAGTTGCTGCAGAAGGGTTTCATCCACCCTAGTGTGTCACCGTGGGGTGCACCAGTTTTGCTCGTGAAGAAAAAGGATGGGTCCCGCAGGATGTGCGTGGACTATCGAGGGCTGAATGGTGTCACCGTGAAGAATAAGTATCCGCTACCGCGCATCGACGATATCTTTGATCAGCTTGGAGGTTCGAGAGTCTTCTCGAAGTTGGACTTGAGGAGCGGATACCATCAGTTGAAGGTGAAGAAGGATGATGTTCCGAAGACAGCATTCCGGACGAAGTATGGGCATTATGAGTTCGTGGTCATGCCATTCGGTGTGACCAATGCTCCAGCTGTGTTCATGAATTTGATGAACTTGATTTTCTATGACTTCCTGGATAAGTTTGTCGTTATCTTCATTGATGACATTCTTATTTAGTCGAAGTCTGAGGAGGAGCACAGCTGTCATCTGAGGACAGTGCTGGAGACGCTGAGGCGACACAAGCTTTATGCCAAGTATAGCAAGTGTGATTTCTGGCTGGACAGAGTCGCATTCCTGGGGCACGTGGTGTCTGGTGATGGCATATCTGTGGATCTGAAGAAGGTCAGAGCAGTCAGAGATTGGCCGACTCCGCAGTCAGCATCAGACATCAGGAGCTTCCTTGGTTTAGCAGGCTATTATCGGCGGTTCATCAAGGATTTCTCGAAGATTGCGGAGCCGATGACCAAGCTGACGAGGAAGGACGTGGAGTTTCTTTGGTCAGATGCGTGTGAGGAGGCCTTCAGTATCTTGAAGGCGAGATTGACCATAGCACCGGTGTTGGCAGTACTGGATCGAAGCGAAGGCTTCGAAGTATATTGTGATGCATCAGGGAAGGGCCTAGGATGCGTCTTGCATCAGCATGGCCACGTGGTCGCGTATGCTTCTCGTCAGTTGAAGACTCATGAGAAGAATTACCCGACGCACGATCTGGAGTTGGCAGCAGTGATCTTTGCACTGAAGATTTGGAGGCACTTCTTGCTAGGTGAGAGTGTGAAGATTTTCACCGATCACAAGAGCTTGAAGTACATCTTTACACAGAAGGAGCTCAACATGCGTCAGAGGGATGGTTAGAGCTCATGGCTGACTACGAGATTGATTTGCAGTATCATCCCGGGAAGGTGAACGTAGTGCCCGATGCTTTGAGTCGACTTCCCGCTGCGATGATGCATACTGTCGACTGGAGGATTCAGCAAGAGCTGAGAGAGATGGATTTGGAGGTCATCCTACCTGGTGTGGTTCTTTCATTCATGAATTTACAGATTCAGTCCACGATCGTGGATCGGATCAAGGCAGCATAGGCAGGAGATCTGAAACTGCAGAGGATCAGGAGGCAGGTTGAAGCTGGACTACGGACGGAGTTCGTGATTCAAGAGGATGGTTCACTGCGGTACGACAGTAGGCTCTGTGTACCTGCAGGTGATGTTCGTGAGGAGCTGTTGAGCGAGGCTCATAGCTCGCCATATTCTATACATCCTGGAGGCACCAAGATGTATAAGGACCTCCGTATGAACTACTGGTGGATTGGCATTAAGAGGAGTATGGCACGGAGTGTTGCCAAGTGTTTGATATGCCAACAGGTGAAGGCTGAGCACCATCGTGCTGCTGGGTTGCTGCAACCGCTTCCTATTCCGGAGTGGAAGTGGCAATATATTACAATGGATTTTGTGAATGGTTTACCTCGGACCCCGAGGCAGAACGACGCAGTCTGGGTGATCGTAGATCGATTGACCAAGTCTGCGCACTTTATCCCATTCCGAGTGGGCCAGTCTACGGAAGCTTTGGCGAGGAAATATCTGGAGGTAAAATTTCTTTTACTTCTCTTTTAATTTCCTCTTGAGTTGGTTGTGATGTTGACCGTGTACGTGCAGGAGATTGTACGCTTACATGGGGTCCCTGTGAGCATTGTGTCTGATCGAGACACGAGGTTCACATCTCAGTTCTGGAGAAGTCTGCAGGAGAATCTAGGTACGAGTTTGAGTTTCAGCACGGCGTACCACCCGCAGACTGATGGCCAGTCCGAGAGGACTATTCAGATTCTGGAGGATATGCTGCGAGCTTGTACGCTCGATTTGAAGGGATCGTGTGTCACGCCCCGCTTCCCAAAAACACGGAGGCGAAGCGTGACGAAGGCCCGCTTAGGCCGGGGCTAAGAGCCCAGACCCAATAAGCGTCTGTGGTTTTCCATAGCGAAGGTACAGGTCCCTGCAAGTTAGTACGAAATAACAAAAGTACTGAAAGGAAACATTTCATTTTATTCCAAAATTATCGTCAAAGTACTGAGAGTCTAAAACGCCCGAAGGCTACAACTGTAGAAACGGAAACTACTGGTGCAAGCACCCAACCTAGACAAGAAAGCAACAGGTGCTACCCACCCAATCTAAACTGGAACAGAAATCTGGATCAGCAACAGGAGGCCTCTAACTCTAGTCCTCCTCCGGGTCGTACTCCGGATCAACGTCCTCCGGCTCTCCGTCAGCTGGCAAGTCCGCCTCGTCAACGTACTCTGGCTCAACACCTGACGTACAGCACCAAAAGAAGGAACTGTACGTCAGGTCAGGTCTACAAAAAGGGTTAGACCAAACTGCAAGTGTATCAACTTTTAGACAACGTTTTACTGGTTGATTAGCATGCTGGGGTTACAACAAGTACAAGAGAAGTAACGTAGCAGGAAAGTAAAAACGTAGCAGGCAGTAGTCGTAGCGTGTGCTACCGACTACGGGACTAGCCTAAAGGTGTCAGGACAAGACGAAGACAGACAAGACAAGTAGGACACGACACGACACGGCACGGCACGACACGACACGAAGGGTTCACGCCTTACGGTTTGAGGGGGATCAGACCCTCTCACCGTGCGCACGCTCAACCCTACCCCAAAACCCCAGAACTCAGGACAGGAAGCACGGAGATCACTTTCGCAAGGAAAGCACCTGAAACGCCTGTAGGCTTTTTGTATCACGGAGATCACTTCCGCTCGGGAAGCATCTGAAACGCCAGAAGGCTTTTTGTATCACGGAGATCACTTCCGCTCGAGAAGCATCTGAAACGCCCGAAGGCTTTTTGTAACACGGAGATCACTTCCGCTCGGGAAGCATCTGAAACGCCCGAAGGCTTTTTGTAACACGGTGACAAGACACGACCAGTGTGTATAACAGTGACAAGACACGACCAGTGTACGGGAGAGTTATTCTAGGGTGTCCACACGCACGCACACACATGATAGTCCTACATCATCAAAAGTTGTTGTTGTCAGGCTCAGACTTCGTCGTCAAGTCGGAGCCGTCACGGGTCGTCCCGGACGCTATCATTTCACGTCCGGTTCTCATCACACACAATCTTACAGTTCTACAAACTAGAACTAAGGCACAGTCAAATCGCAAGTGGGTACACTTGCCTGGAATAGCGAGTGCGTCGTCTGTCCGGGGCGTCTCGTCCAGTCGTCGCGTCCGCGGTAGTCCGTCTGAAAAGAGATCACGGCGACGGTGTCAAGTCGCGATTTTCGTCAAATCCTATTTAGGTTCATTTCTAAGTTGAACGTGGCTACCCTAACCGTCACGAGTCAAGTTGTCCGATCAGCCTATCCGACGGTTCTATCCTATGTGCACAGTCAAAAGTCCAAACGTCGGTCTACGGTTACACATCGATTTAAGAGAGCAGAAAATAAATTTACTGAGTTAAGTTGCCAGTTTTAGTTAGGTTCTCAGTTTTGCTACTGTGGGGGTTCTGCTACGAGATAGGGGAACCAACCTGTCTGGAGTCTGGGGTAGAGCGGACGTAGAGTCTGAACGGCGACTGATCTGATTGGCACGGCTACGGATCGTCTCCTAGCGGTGTCTCGGCTACAGGCAGCGTAGCCAGACACGTTCCGGGCAGCGGACGGGACGCGTGAACAGCGAGCAGTGCGTCGGGTAGGCGTACTACGGCTTCCGGAGAACTTGCAACGGCAACCGATATGAACGGTTCGTCGTACCCAACGCCTACGACGTCGGGAGTCGTAGGAAGAGTTCGGGATGTTGATGAATACTCCCAGAAGGTGTAGGAGGCTGTCAGAGGGCTCCAACAGCGAGGAGAGGCGGCGAGATCTCGGCGGCACGTCGGTACGACGCCAAACACGTAAAACAGCGAGCAACCACGCTGTTACGGGGTTTTCGCAGCCTGGGGTCGCTGTCAACGGGGAGAGGGGGGCAGAGGGGGTTCACGGCGATGGCGTGGGGCTCCGGCGGCGGCGGCAGCGACGGCGGTGGCCGTCGCAAGCTGCTGCGGCTGCTGCGCGCGATTCCGACGGCTTCCGGCGGTGGTTCGGGTTCCAGTCGAGAGAGAGAAGGTCGGGGGTGTTGATGGAGGTGATCGGCGGCGGCTAGGATCTCCGGCGTGGGCTCAGGTGGGAGAGGAAGGTGGCGTTGCGTGAGTGGGGGGGGGGGGGGGGGGTTTTAGGGCCGGCGCTTGATGAGTTGTGTGCGGCTGTGAAGAAAAACGTGAGAAGCCCTAGATTCTTAAGTAGGGGTGGGGCCCACGTGACTAGAAGGGGGGTACACGTGAGGGGGCTGCCTATTAGGGTTAGCTAGGGTTTAATAGGGTTAAGTTTGTTAGGGGTAATCTTGTAATTAACGGGCTCTACTAGTGCACATAGGTCAAACGGTGCCCAAAAATTATAAGAAAAATACCGGGGCGACCGGGGCGACGAGAGCAAGGAGTCAGAAGAGACGGATTACAATTTCGATGACGAGAAACGAAATTAAAAATAAAAACGCCTCAAGTCAAAAGTGCGTTACGCGACGTCTCCTCGGAAAAGGTCAAATCGTGGGCGAACGGCCCGTGAAATGATGTTGTAAGTCAACACGGCAAATGCAGTACCCTCAGAGAGAGTCACAACGACATATCACACGATAGGGTTCGGAAACAAACAAAGTCTAGAATAAATACGTGCACGGTCAAGCACACGTGCACGAAGAACTTACGATCGGAAACCGACCGTTACATCCTCCCCAACTTAGAAATGATTCCGTCCTCGGAATCAACATCAAGCATCGCTCGGGAAATGATGCGGAAAGCGCTCCCTCATCTCATCTTCACGCTCCCAGGTGGACTCTCCAGGTGATCCGTGACGCCACATCACTCTCACCAGGTCGACTATCTTATTTCTCAACTGCTTCTGTCGACGGTCCAAAATCTGCACAGGCTGCTGGTCATATGTCAGATCCGGGCGAACTGTAATCTCTGAGAAGTCCACAGTGTGCGATGGATCACTGACGTACCGACGTAACTGAGATACGTGGAATACGTCATGAACACCCTCCAAAGATGGTGGCAGAGCAAGGCGGTAGGCCACTGCTCCCACACGCTCTAGCACATCAAACGGCCCAATATACCTCGGGCTCAGCTTTCCCTTCTTCCCGAAACGAATAACTCCGCGGTTCGGAGAAATATTCAGGAAGACGTGATCACCAGGCTGAAACTCCAAAGGTCTCCTCTTGGCATCTGCCCAATGCTTGAAGCGATCCTGTGCAACTCTAAGCTTCTCCCTGATGTCCCTCACGACATCCACAGCTTCCACTATCATCTCTGGACCCAACAGCTCCCGATCACCGATGTCATCCCAGCTCAGTGGTGAACGACATTTCCTTCCATATAGGGCAGCAAATGGCGCCATGCCAATGCTCGCCTGGTAGTTGTTGTTATATGAAAACTCCACCAAGTGAAGATGGTCCTCCCATGACCCCTTCAGATCGAGCGTACAAGCTCGCAGCATATCCTCCAGGATCTGAATAGTCCTCTCGAACTGGCCATCAGTCTGTGGGTGGTACGCCGTGATGAAACTCAGACTCGTACCCAAATTCTCCTGCAGACTTATCCAGAACTGAGATGTGAACCTCGTGTCTCGGTCAGACACAATGCTCACAGGGACTCCATGTAAGCGTACAATCTCCTGCACGTACACGGTCTACATCACGGCCATTTCAAAGAGAAAATCAAAGTGGAAGTAAAAGTAGAAACGAAATTTTACCTCCAGATATTTCCTCGCCAAAGCTTCCGTAGACTGGCCCACTCGAAAAGGGATAAAATGCGCGGACTTGGTCAACCGATCCACGATCACCCAAACTGCGTCGTTCTGCCTCGGGGTCCGAGGTAAACTAGTCACGAAGTCCATCGTAATATGTTGCCACTTCCACTCCGGAATAGGAAGCGGTTGTAGCAACCCGGCAGTACGATGGTGCTCAGCCTTCACCTGTTGGCATATCAGGCACTTGGCAACGCTCCGTGCCACGCTCCTCTTCATGCCAATCCACCAATAATTCAGACGGAGGTCCTTAAACATCTTGGTGCCTCTGACCGGCGCCCCGTTTGCGTCGCGGCGGCGCGGTGTCGTTTACCGCAAGTTTCACGGTTAGTGTAGGGTGCGGGAATATCGAACTCAGGGAGGCGAGGTTGTGCTTGGGTCAGGTAGGACCTAAATCACCCCGAGGGGCGAGCTAGCCCGAATCGGTGGTTGGTTGTCACAAAAGGGGATAAAAGCGTAAGAACGAAAAGAAAGTAAACCCGGGACTTTGGTTTCCAACCCGACGAGAGACTCTCGCTGATACGGCCTACGGGTATGGATAGCGATCGGGATTAGGGTCTAATGGTGGGACGTTGCCTCTGAAAGTGGTACCGGCGTCCCATGGGCCCGATATTCCGGTCGGTGCCCAGGATGATACACCGGACTTCCCGGATTCGATCAGTGGGCACTCCCGTGTCCATTAACACTGATCGATCCCGGGAGCACTAAGTCCGCAACGATATCTCCCAACGTCTCATCCTGCCGCTCCCGCGTGCTAGGATTTGGCGTCTACGCTAAAGGCGTGAGCTATGGCTAGGGAGTCAACCGCCAAGTTTATTCCCCCTTGGCCCGACGGTCAAAGGCGGTCTTTTTCCCGCCGATGACAATGAAACGCCCCGCGTAACCGTTAGATTCCTACTCCCTATCGATTTCCTAACCCTATGGACGCATCAGGAAGAGCCCCCGAAGGGGTTTCCACCAAAATCCCAGATTTGGGAACTACTCACAAAATTTCATGAAAAAGCAATCTAAATGAAATTTAACCGTTGAAATCATAATCGGACAATTGCAATGCGGAAGTAAAGGAGTAATAAAGACAATACTAAAATTTTAGAAAGATCTGAAAACTTACAAAAGAGTAACAATTACAGCCGTCACAAGGAAATAAAACAGTAGAAAAACAGCAACTCCCGTTTCTGGAACCCTAGGGGCTCTATATATAGGCCGTCGCATCAACCGATCGGTTGACAAGTCAACCGATCGGTTGATCCGTTACAAATAAATATCAGAAAACGGCGAGTTTTCACCCGATCACATGAACCGATCGGGTGAGTTCTTGAGCGACCGGTTGGATCTTGGAGCGGTCGGGTGAATCGCCCGGTTCGACGTCCGTGTCTTCAGCTCATCTTTCTCAGCTACAGATGAACCGATCGGGTGAGAGTCACCCGATCGGTTGGCGCTTTGCTTCGAGAAAACAGAGAATAGCCCCCGCTGAACCGGTCTGTGAACCGGTCGGGTGACTTCGTTGTGAGCTGCGGCGGAGACCGGTTGGTGCACGCGTGCATCACCCGATCGGTTGGAGACGACCAACCGACCGGGTGAGGGGCTGAAAGATGAATACTTCGCCGTTTGACCCCTGGATCACGCGTGACTTCTCCCGTTGCTCCGGGGACTTGGGATATCATCGTAAAACGTCCCCTACGTGGTCGAACTCCTGTAATCATGGACAAACAAAGAAAAGTGAAAGAAAACGGGAAAATATACGAAAACGAATAAGAGACGGCGGAAAACACGGAGAAACACAAAAGAAAACGTGCGTGAATATATAAAATATAAGCGCACGTCAAAATCCCCCAAGCTGAACTCTTCCTCGTCCTCGAGGAAGACGAGTGAGAGTAGGAGCTCGGAAGGGGAAAATAGAGAGGAAGAAAGAAAAAGAAAACTCTAAGCCCTAGATCGCCCATCAGAGCCAACAAAATCAAAAACCACTCACCTAGCAAGCAAACGCCAAATCACACCACTAAACCTAGGAAAGCGAGTCCAAATAAGTGTCGTGGGTCCACGCAGTGAAGCGCGAGTGAGCGTGTTCGTGTGCTAGCAAATGGTGATGCTTTCTGTGATGTGCTACGAGGCTCGATATACACAAATCCAAGATATGACCCAAATATCGAATCGAATTGAATTAAGCGGCGAATATAAGTTCAAGCATGCATGAGAATAGAGAGAATAGAAGCGTATCATGCATCGGGGACTCCACAACTAGGGTTAAGGAAATCACGCCACTATAGCCTAGATACTAGCTAAAAGGTTCCCAAGCCAAGTGTTTTCGATAACGACGGGGGTTGAGATGATGTGGAGAAGAACACTCGGTGCAAATTCTCGCCTTCCCTTTATTCTTGGCAAGTATGAAAATATTCACACGGGAATTTTTTTTGGGGTTTTGGGTATTTGCATATTTTTTTAACTTTTTGGCTATACAATCTTTTTCTTTTCTTTTCTTTTTGGGTTTTTCTTTTCTTTTCTCCTTTTTTTTGGATTTTTGGGATATTGGCTATATACATGTGTACTCTCACAAGTGGGGAGAACGGTACACGACGAGGGGATTTGCACCAAGTAAAACAAAAAAGAAGTCGAAATCTAAACACTCGGGCAAAGGAGACTATTGTTGCTAAATAGAGCTTAGGCTAAATGGGGTATCCTAGTCCTTAGTTGTGGAATCCCGACGCATGCGAATTGAAGTATACGATATAAATAGCATGCATATAGAAGCAGACATTAGAAGCAAACCGCATATTCAAATCGGAGCATGACAATCTAGGGGTCATTCCTGAACCGGTATATAAAGTAAAACCACAAAGCAGAAGCGCACCAAATGCTAGTCACGACACACGACTCACAAAAAGCTAAGTGGACCCACGATGCGTGAAATGCAAGAGGACTCGAAATCCTAGGGTTAGTGAGTGTGATTATCGATGCAATGCTAGGTGTGTGTGACTTTGTGGAGATTCATCATAGGATTCATTTCTAGGAGAAAGAGCTAAAGAAAGAAGGAAAAAGAAAAAAAAGAAAAACACGATGGAAAACGACTCAAATAACGTAGAAAAACAACACAAATGACGCACGAAGTGCGACTCCCCCAAGCTGAAACTTGCATTGCCCTCAATGCAATAAGGGTGAGTACGGGAGGGCAATAAAAATGGGGGGGGGGATACGCACAGACACGAAAAGAAATGAAAACGAGGAAAACACATAGATAAAACTGAAAAAGAAAGAAAAAACAAGATCGAGATCAAACAAAACGAAAAATAAAAATAAAAATAAAATAAAATCACACGACACGACACTCAAAAAGTGAAAAGCAGGCACACACAAAAATGAGAAAAACAAACAAGACACGACAGCACACCAAAGTAGACTTCCCCCAAGCTAGACTAGAAAGTGCTAGCGAAATGATATGATCAATGAAATCCAGATATGAGCAAGGGGGAGTCAAAAACAAAAGGGGGTGAATCTAGAAAACAACACGTAAATAGTCCCCTCCCTCCGACAGAGACAAAGCGGGGGTCCCGAAAAGACAGATGGGCACAAAAATGGGGGGGGGGGGGGCAAAAGCGGGAGAGAAAAATCAAGCAGGGGCACCACCCTCTGGGGGTGGTGATGGGGGCCTGCGCTGGGGGACCAGGGGTCGTGGGGGGTGGAATGTGGAGCTCGGAGACGTCGGGTGGGTCTTCGCGGATGTGGCGAACGAAGCTTTGAAGGAAGGGGAGGTCACGGTCGACGGATTCCTGGGTTATCCGACCACCCTGACCAGCAAGGAGGACCATGGCCGTGAATCGGTCGGCATGGTCATCGGATTGGAATTGCATCCCATATTCGGGATCGTAACCGGGAGGTGGGGAAGTGGTGCGTGGTGTGGTGGATGGGTTAGAGGTGGTGGGCTGTGTGCGACGGGTACGACGGGTGGGCCTAGGGTTCGAAGAGCTAGCGTCGGTGGGTTTAATACGGCGGGGAGGCATTGTGTAGGTGTTGTTTGTGCGCGTAGGTGTGTGAAAGTACAACGAATTCAACACAAACACAAAATACGACCAACAAGCAAACAGAATATTTGGGAAAAGATTAAAATTAAGTAAAGGTGCGAGTTTACCCAAAATGAGATGAAGATAGTTGCTCGTGGATGCCCCGATGATGCTCGATTGGAGCACGATGTGGAGCCACAGCGATCTCTTCAACAAGATCCGAAGCGGGGGGGGGGGGGGGGAATGGGGGAAATCTAGGGTTTGTGTGTAGGGAGATGACGGGGGAATGGAGAGAAATGATGGTGGATGGGTAGGGAAATGGTTGGAGAAGAAGTTCGAGGCTGATCTTGGGGAAGAAAGCAGGAAGGCGCACGACGGGAGATGAAACGGCAGAGGTTCGGGCGATCGGGCGAGGGAGAAAACGAACGGGTGTCGGGGGTGGTTATATAGGGTTTTAAGTCGAACCGATCGGGTGACTTGTCACCCGATCGGTTGACTGTTAGGTCGAAAATTTTGCCGAAGAAATGCTACAGGCGAACCGATCGGTTGACTTGTCAACCGATCGGTTGGCCGCTCCACTAAATTTCCCGAGAACTTAGGGCTTCTCACCCGGTCAGATCAACCGATCGCGCTCGAACTCAACCGATCGGTTGATATTCCCCAAAATTTTCCGAGAGTTCTCCCCAGCTCACCCGGTCTGCCACCCGGTCTCTTCATTACTCAACCGATCGGGTCATATGGGGACAGATCTCGGCGTGTATCTGATACGTCCCAACCGATCGGGTGAGTCGTCACCCGATCGGTTGAGGCTTGTTTCCTGCAAAAACCAAGAAATTTGATTAAGTCCCCGAACGGATGTTCTCGCGGCTGATTTTATTTATAGAAATAGATAAAATAAAGTAAAAAAATAACGCTAAAAATTTGAGAAAAAGTTCAGAACATGGGTTGCCTCCCATGAAGCGCACTTGTTTAACGTCGTTGGCTCGACGCCCGCAAGAGATGCTCATGGTGGCTGATACGGGTGATGCCCAAACTTCGGCATCTCTTCCTCGCTGGGGCTGAAGGCGCTTGGAGTAGTCAGCGGCTGGAAAAATACTTGCTCGACTACCCTCCCTTTGTTCTTGAGATCCGGGGGCTTTTCCTTGGTGTTGGCGCTTCCCGCCATCTTCTTCAGGATCCGGACCTCGTCTTTAGTGAGGTCCGTGAGCTCTTTCCCCGTTCTCCTCGCAGGAGGAGTCTTGGGGAACCCGGGAGGGGTCGTTCTCGCTGCACTCGGTCTTCCAGCAGCTTCTTTGTCTTCGGGGCCTTCTTCATCTTCAGAATTCCCCAAGTCATCGGGGGGGGGGGGTTTCTCAGGAGAATCTCCCAGGAGCTCTCCTCTACAGCCTTTTCTTCTTCTATCTCAAGCAAATTACACCGGAGGTCATCAGGAGGGTCGGGGTGCTTCATGGATAGTCCCAGGTCAAACTCAACTTTCTCTCCGCTGACGTTCAAGGAGAGTTTTCCGTTCTTCACATCTATAAGAACGCCAGCAGTGGCCATGAAAGGCCGTCCCAGGATAATGGGGGTGTGTGCGTCTTCGGGCATGTCCATGACTACAAAGTCCACAGGCACATGCACCCCTCTCACATTCACGGGGAGATCATCAACAATTCCCACCGGATATTTGACCGACCGGTCAGCTAGTTGTAGGGTCATCCCGGTGGGCTCCAGATCACCCATTCCTATTCTCCTGTACATCGACAAGGGCATCAAGCTAACACTCGCTCCTAGATCGACGAGTGCACGATTAATCTTCACAGCCCCGATCGTGCAAGGAATAGAGAAGCTCCCCGGGTCCTTGAGCTTCGGCGGGTTATCCCTCTGGATAAGAGCGCTACATTCCGCCGTCAGCACCACTTTCTCTTTTCTTGACCCTTTGGTCACCAAATCTTTCAAGAATTTTGCATAGGAGGGGATTGTCTCGATTACCTCCAAGAAGGGGATTTGCAGGCTTAGGTCCTTGACCATGGCGAAGAACTTCCCATATTTCTCATCAATTTTCGCCTGAGCCAACCGTTGTGGAAATGGCACAACGGGTTTATACACTCTTGGGCTCTCTTCCTCCTTCTTCTTCTCTTCTTAAGACACTCCCTCCGGAGTCATGGGATTTGATGACGAAGCACCGGTGTCATTTAATTTTTCAGTCGGTCTCTCAACGACCAATGGTGCTTTCGGGTTGCTAGGGGGCACTCTAGTAGGAATTTGTGTCCCGCTTCTCAGAACGATAGCGGACACATTCGCGTGCTCGTGCATGAGTGCCGATGTTTGTGTTGCTCCCCTCGGGTTCACCTCCGGTTGTGGCGGCAATTGGTTTTGTGACCTAGCAAGGTTCGCCACCTGTAACCCCAGCTGGGTTACTTGGTCCGTGAGGGTCCGCTGGCCCATTTCCAGCTTCTGGTTGATCCTCTCCTGGTTGGTAATATATTGAGTCAAGAGAGACTCAGCCGGAGAGACGGCCCTCTGTTGGCCATACTGCTGCTGCTGGAACGGCTGCTGATTCCTGGGGGCATAAGTTTGTTGCTGAGGTTGCTGCTGAAACGGTTGCAGCTGACCCTGATTCTGCGGTGGTCTAGCCGGCTGATAAATTTGTTGCTGCGGCTGCTGAGGCGGCGAGGGCTGAAATGGTGGCCGGTAACTGAAATTTGGGTGGTTCCGGTTGTTGGGAGAGTAGGCCGGGTTGGAATTTGTCCTTGGCGGATATGGCGCATTCCCCGTGGGGTTGTAAAATAGTGCGCTCGCCTGATCCAACGGTGGTGAGATGTCACCACTATCGAATTCCCCAAGGAATTCAGACTCTACCGCAGAAACTTGCTGTGTACCGGCCCCACCGGCTCCTACCATCAGTGCGGAGATCTGGGTCGAAAGCAAGTCAAACTTGCTTGAAAGTTTGTCGACGTCCTTGACTCTGTGTATACCCCCAGTTCTTGGTGTGGCTCTCTCGTCACACCACCGCTCATTGTTGGATGCCATATTTTCCAGAATATTCCCGGCATCTTCCTCGCTTCTAGACATGAAGGAACCCCCAGCCGCGGCGTCCATAGAAGATTTCAAGTCGTCCCTCAACCCATTGTAGAACAGATTAATAATCTGCCACTTCGGAAGCTCATGGTGAGGGCATCTTCTTTGCATCTCTTTATATCTCGTCCAAGCTTCATGCAAGGACTCGTGGCTGGCCTGGGAGAAGGAGGAGATTTCACTCCTCAACTTCATGGTCTTCCCCGGAGGAAAGAACTTTGTCAGAAAAGCGTTGGAGAGCTTCTCCCAGGTGTTGAAAGTGTTGGGGTCCTTCCCCCTTAGCCATTGCTTTGCTTTGTCTCGCAGGGAGAAGGGGAACAGCTTCAGACGGATAGCCTCTGTCGTGACACCATTGATCCGGAAGGTGTCACACTTCTCCAAGAAGAAGTCTAGATGCTCGATCGGGCTCTCCATGGGTGCACCCGCAAACTGATCCTGCTGGATCCATGTCACCAATGACGGCTTTAGCTCAAAGCTCTGGGCCGTGAAAGCTGGAGGACGGATGGCGGAAGTGGACTCGATAGATGGCATCGAGTATTCCAGCAGAGACTTCTGAGGTGGGGTGTTCTCCTCCATGGATTCGGGATCTTCCCTTCTCCGCTTCTCGGCGGCCAAGCGCCTAAGGGTGGCGTTAATCTCTGGATCGAGGGGGATCAAGTCGTCGAGACTCCTTGAACTCCTGCGCATGAAAAACAACAAACACCCGTGAAGCGACAAGTGGGAAAGAGACAGATAAAATAAGAAATAAAAATAAGAAAAATAAAAAGAAAAAGGAGAATGCGAAAATTATCGCGAGGTAGGGATGTGAGCTAGACACGAGGGTTCAAGAGATCCTAAAATATCAAGCACGTTGCCTCCCCGGCAACGGCGCCATAAACTTGACCGGCGCCCCGCTTGCGTCGCGGCGTCGCGGTGTCGTTTACCGCAAGTTTCACGGTTAGTGTAGGGTGCGGGAATATCGAACTCAGGGATGCGAGGTTGTGCTTGGGTCAGGTAGGACCTAAATCACCCCGAGGGGCGAGCTAGCCCGAATCGGTGGTTGGTTGTCACAAAAGGGGATAAAAGCGTAAGAACGAAAAGAAAGTAAACCCGGGACTTTGGTTTCCAACCCGACGAGAGACTCTCGCTGATACGGCCTACGGGTATGGATTGCGATCGGGATTAGGGTCTAATGGTGGGACGTTGCCTCTGAAAGTGGTACCGGCGTCACATGGGTCTGATATTCCGGTCGGTGCCCAGGATGATACACCGGACTTCCCGGATTCGATCAGTGGGCACTCCCGTGTCCATTAACACTGATCGATCCCGGGAGCACTAAGTCCGCAACGATATCTCCCAACGTCTCATCCTGCCGCTCCCGCGTGCTAGGATTTGGCGTCTACGCTAAAGGCGTGAGCTATGGCTAGGGAGTCAACCGCCAAGTTTATTCCCCCTTGGCCCGACGGTCAAAGGCGGTCTTTTTCCCGCCGATGACAATGAAACGTCCCGCGTAACCGTTAGATTCCTACTCCCTATCGATTTCCTAACCCTATGGATGCATCAGGAAGAGCCCCCGAAGGGGTTTCCACCAAAATCCCAGATTTGGGAACTACTCACAAAAATTCATGAAAAAGCAATCTAAATGAAATTTAACCGTAGAAATCATAATCGGACAATTGCAATGCGGAAGTAAAGGAGTAATAAAGACAATACTAAAATTTTAGAAAGATCTGAAAACTTACAAAAGAGTAACAATTACAGCCGTCACAAGGAAATAAAACAGTAGAAAAACAGCAACTCCCGTTTCTGGAACCCTAGGGGCTCTATATATAGGCCGTCGCATCAACCGATCGGTTGACAAGTCAACCGATCGGTTGATCCGTTACAAATAAATATCAGAAAACGGCGAGTTTTCACCCGATCACATGAACCGATCGGGTGAGTTCTTGAACGACTGGTTGGATCTTGGAGTTGGAGCGGTCGGGTGAATCGCCCGGTTCGACGTCCGTGTCTTCAGCTCATCTTTCTCAGCTACAGATGAACCGATCGGGTGAGAGTCACCCGATCGGTTGGCGCTTTGCTTCGAGAAAACAGAGAATAGCCCCCGCTGAACCGGTCTGTGAACCGGTCGGGTGACTTCGTTGTGAGCTGCGGCGGAGACCGGTTGGTGCACGCGTGCATCACCCGATCGGTTGGAGACGACCAACCGACCGGGTGAGGGGCTGAAAGATGAATACTTCTCCGTTTGACCCCCTGGATCACGCGTGACTTCTCCCGTTGCTCCGGGGACTTGGGATATCATCGTAAAACGTCCCCTACGTGGTCGAACTCCTGCAATCATGGACAAACAAAGAAAAGTGAAAGAAAACGGGAAAATATACGAAAACGAATAAGAGACGGCGGAAAACACGGAGAAACACAAAAGAAAATGTGCGTGAATATATAAAATATAAGCGCACGTCAGCCTCCAGGATGTATAGAATAAGGCGAGCTATGAGCCTCGCTCAACAGCTGCTCGCGGACATCACCTGCAGGTACACAGAGTCTACTGCCGTACCGCAGTGAACCATCCTCATGAATCACGAACTCAGTCCGTAGGCCAGCTTCAACCTGCCTCTTGATCCTCTGCAGCTTCGGATCTCCTGCCTGAGCTGCCTTGATCCGATCCACGATCGTGGACTGAATCTGCAAATTCATGAATGAATGGACTACACCAGGTAGGACAACCTCCAAATCCATCTCCCTCAGCTCCTGCTGAATCCTCCAATCGGCTGTATGCATCATAGCGGCAGGGAGTCTACTCAAGGCATCAGGCACAACGTTCACCTTCCCCGGATGATACTGCAAGTCTATCTCGTAGTCAGCCATGAGCTCTAACCATCGCCTCTGACGCATGTTGAGCTCCTTCTGCGTAAAGATGTACTTCAAGCTCTTGTGATCGGTGAAAATCTTCACACTCTCACCTAGCAAGAAGTGCCTCCAAATCTTCAGTGCAAAAATCACTGCAGCCAACTCCAGATCGTGCGTCGGGTAATTCTTCTCATGAGTCCTCAACTGACGAGAAGCGTACGTGACCACGTGGCCATGCTGATGCAAGACGCACCCTAGGCCCTTCCCTGATGCATCACAATAAACCTCGAAGCCTCCGCTTCGATCCGGTACTGCCAACACCGGTGCCGTGGTCAATCTCACCTTCAGGATACTGAAAGCCTCCTCACAAGCATCTGACCAGAGAAAATCCACATCCTTCCTTGTCAGCTTCGTCATCGGCTCCGCAATCTTTGAGAAATCCTTGATGAACCGCCGATAATAGCCTGCTAAACCCAGAAAACTCCTGATGTCTGATGCTGACTGCGGAGTCGGCCAATCTCTGACTGCTCTGACCTTCTCCGGATCCACAGATATGCCATCACCGGACACCACGTGTCCCAGGAATGCGACTCTGTCCAGCCAGAACTCGCACTTGCTATACTTGGCATAAAGCTTATGTCTCCTCAGCGTCTCCAGCACTGTCCTCAGATGACAGCTGTGCTCCTCCTCAGACTTCGAATAAATAAGAATGTCATCAATGAAGATGACAATAAACTTGTCCAGGAAGTCGTAGAATATTAAATTCATCAAATTCATGAACACAGCCGGCGCATTGGTCACGCCAAACGGCATGACCACGAACTCATAATGTCTGTATTTTGTCCGGAAAGCCGTCTTCTGAACATCGTCCTTCTTCACCCTCAATTGGTGGTATCCACTCCTCAAGTCCAACTTCGAGAAGACTCTCGAACCTCCAAGCTGGTCAAAGATGTCGTCGATGCGCGGCAGCGGATACTTATTCTTCACAGTGACAACATTCAATCCTCGATAGTCCACGCACATCCTGCGGGACCCATCCTTCTTCTTCACGAGTAGAACTGGTGCGCCCCATGGCGACACACTAGGGTGGATGAAACCCTTCTGCAACAACTCATCCAACTGCTTTTGCAGCTCCTCGAGCTCAGCGGGAGCCATACGGTACGGCGCCTTCGATATCGGTTGCGCTCCCGGCATAAGATCAATTCCAAACTCTAAAGCTCTGTCGGGTGGCAAACCTGAGATATCCTCTGGGAAGACGTCGTCGAAGTCTCTGACGACTGCTGGTCGCTCAATCTCCATCTCCATCGACATAGCTGCAACAATCGGCACCTCTCGCTTGGCCCGAAATCTGATGGGCCCAAGCGACTCATCCCTGTTGCGGAACTCAAACTCCGGATGACCTGGAATCCGGAACACCACCCTATTGCTGTGACAGTCGATCGAGGCGTGGAAATCTCCCAACCAATCGATGCCAAGAACGACATCGAAATGAGGCAGATCGTGGACAATGAAATCTGCAAAGAGCTCGTGTCCACTGATCACTAAAGAAATCGATCGACATCCCAAATTTACAGTCACCACTCCGTTCCCTGTGGTAATGTCCCAACACTTGGGAAGTGTATGGGTGGGGATAGTGTGCTTTGTTGCAAACCTCCGGGATATGATGCACATAGATGCACCGGAGTCAAACAAATCCAAGGCTGGGTGAGAGGACACTAGAATTGTGCCTAAGATATAAGGGAACTACGGTCAAATCAACTACTCTAACAACAAGTCAACCAAGCAACACAAATAAAAGATCTAACTATGAAATGAAAAACTAGGATCAAGAGTTACCTGCTATAACTCCATCCAGCTCCTCAGTCTCAACAGCAGTCATGGTATACGCCGGCCTCTGGGGCTGTGCTGCTCTCTGGTACATCTGCCTCTGTGGCGGCAAAGGTGGTCCACGAGCAGCAGGTCCTCTCTGAACTGGAGCAGGTGCTCTCATCTGCAACGGGGCTGGCGCTCCAACTGCGGCATGACGAGCTCTCGGGCAGTCCTTCGCAGCATGCGAGGCATCTCCACAAACTAAACACAGTCCCAGCTTCCTCCTACAATCCTTCTGAACATGTCCTGTCTTCCCGCAGTAATGGCATGGTCCCTTACTCTGAATCTGAACTGGTGCTCCAGGCCTCTTGAATGGTACTGTCTGAACTGGCCTCATCGCCGGCCTAGCAGGTGGCCGGTACTGCTCCATAGGACGCTTCCCCTTATCAGCTGGAGGGTCAGGTAGAAGCGAAATAAGCTCATGATTCTTCGCAGCATCCAGCACCTCCCTCATAGTCGTGAAATTCACCGAAGACATCGAAGCCTGAATCTTCGGACGCAGTCCCTGACGAAAGCGATCCGCTCGCTTCTCCTCCTTCTTCACCATATGCGGAGCAAAGCGACTCAACATCTCGAACTCCGCCTCATATTCCTCGACGGTCATGGTCTCCTGCTTCAGATCTATAAACCTGCTCAGCAGCTCCCTCCTAGTAGTCTTGGTGAAGTACTTCGTCCTGAACATAGACCTGAAAACCTTCCAATCCACTGGCTTCTCCAGACGCCTCTCCTCAAGGCGCCACCACTTCCTCGCATTCTCCGTCAGCTGCATCTTCGCTATCTCCACTCGGGTATCGTCTGGAATCTTCGCAGCAACTAACTTCTCTTCCGTGCTCTGGATCCACTCGTCAGCAGCTAGGGGTCCCTCCTTCCCCGAAAATGTCCTCGGCTGGAGCTCGTTGAACTGCTTCACTCCTGGAGCAGCTCGAGGGGCAGGTGGAGGTGGCGGTGGTGCAACTGGAGCAGCCTGGGCAGCACGCTGGGACTGCTGAACCAACTGATGCTGCACCTCCAGCATCTCTCTCATCACGCCCAGAACCTGACGGAAGTCTCCACTCTGGTCTTCCGAAATCCCATCTCCAGAGCTCCCCGATCGGGTAACACGTCGTCCTGCCATCCTATTGACAGAAAGACACAGATTAGACTCGTACAATTTTCGGATGATAATAATAAAATGAAATTTAATACTTCAATTATTTCGTACTCGCAGGTTCGAGACCTGCATGGGCCACCACTAAAACCTGTCACGCCCCGCTTCCCAAAAACACGGAGGCGAAGCGTGACGAAGGCCCGCTTAGGCCGGGGCTAAGAGCCCAGACCCAATAAGCGTCTGTGGTTTTCCATAGCGAAGGTACAGGTCCCTGCAAGTTAGTACGAAATAACAAAAGTACTGAAAGGAAACATTTCATTTTATTCCAAAATTATCGTCAAAGTACTGAGAGTCTAAAACGCCCGAAGGCTACAACTGCAGAAACGGAAACTACTGGTGCAAGCACCCAACCTAGACAAGAAAGCAATAGGTGCTACCCACCCAATCTAAACTGGAACAGAAATCTGGATCAGCAACAGGAGGCCTCTAACTCTGGTCCTCCTCCGGGTCGTACTCCGGATCAACGTCCTCCGGCTCTCCGTCAGCTGGCAAGTCCGCCTCGTCAACGTACTCTGGCTCAACACCTGACGTACATCACCAAAAGAAGGAACTGTACGTCAGGTCAGGTCTACAAAAAGGGTTAGACCAAACTGCAAGTGTATCAACTTTTAGACAATGTTTTACTGGTTGATTAGCATGCTGGGGTTACAACAAGTACAAGAGAAGTAACGTAGCAGGAACGTAAAAACGTAGCAGGCAGTAGTCGTAGCGTGTGCTACCGACTACGGGACTAGCCTAAAGGTGTCAGGACAAGACGAAGACAGACAAGACAAGTAGGACACGACACGACACGGCACGGCACGACACGACACGAAGGGTTCACGCCTTACGGTTCGAGGGGGATCAGACCCTCTCACCGTGCGCACGCTCAACCCTACCCCAAAACCCCAGAACTCAGGACAGGAAGCACGGAGATCACTTTCGCAAGGAAAGCACCTGAAACGCCCGTAGGCTTTTTGTATCACGGAGATCACTTCCGCTCGGGAAGCATCTGAAACGCCAGAAGGCTTTTTGTATCACGGAGATCACTTCCGCTCGGGAAGCATCTGAAACGCCCGAAGGCTTTTTGTAACACGGAGATCACTTCCGCTCGGGAAGCATCTGAAACGCCCGAAGGCTTTTTGTAACACGGTGACAAGACACGACCAGTGTGTATAACAGTGACAAGACACGACCAGTGTACGGGAGAGTTATTCTAGGGTGTCCACACGCACGCACACACATGATAGTCCTACAGCATCAAAAGTTGTTGTTGTCAGGCTCAGACTTCGTCGTCAAGTCGGAGCCGTCACGGGTCGTCCCGGACGCTATCATTTCACGTCCGGTTCTCATCACACACAATCTAACAGTTCTACAAACTAGAACTAAGGCACAGTCAAATCGCAAGTGGGTACACTTGCCTGGAATAACGAGTGCATCGTCTGTTCGGGGCGTCTCGTCCAGTCGTCGCGTCCGCGGTAGTCCGTCTGAAAAGAGATCACGGCGATGGTGTCAAGTCGCGATTTTCGTCAAATCCTATTTAGGTTCATTTCTAAGTTGAACGTGGCTACCCTAACCGTCACGAGTCAAGTTGTCCGATCAGCCTATTCGACGGTTCTATCCTATGTGCACAGTCAAAAGTCCAAACGTCGGTCTACGGTTACACATCGATTTAAGAGAGCAGAAAATAAATTTACTGAGTTAAGTTGCCAGTTTTAGTTAGGTTCTCAGTTTTGCTACTGTGGGGGTTCTGCTACGAGATAGGGAAACCAACCTGTCCGGAGTCTGGGGTAGAGCGGACGTAGATTCTGAACGTCGACTGATTTGATTGGCACGACTACGGATCGTCTCCTAGCGGTGTCTCGGCTACGGGCAGCGTAGCCAGACACGTTCCGGGCAGCGGACGGGACGCGTGAACAGCGAGCAGTGCGTCGGGTAGGCGTACTACGGCTTCCGGAGAACTTGCAACGGCAACCGATATGAACGGTTCGTCGTACCCAACGCCTACGACGTCGGGAGTCGTAGGAAGAGTTCGGGATGTCGATGAATAATCCCAGAAGGTGTAGGAGGCTGTCGGAGGGCTCCAACAGCGAGGAGAGGCGGCGAGATCTCGGCGGCGCGTCGGTACGACGCCAAACACGCAAAACAGCGAGCAACCACGCTGTTACGGGGTTTTCGCGGCCTGGGGTCGCTGTCAACGGTGAGAGGGGGGCAGAGGGGGTTCACGGCGATGGCGTGGGGCTCCGACGGCGGCGGCAGTGGCGGCGGTGGCCGTCGCAAGCTGCTGTGGCTGCTGCGCGCGATTCCGGCGGCTTCCAGCGGTGGTTCGGGTTCCAGTCGAGAGAGAGAAGGTCGGGGGTGTTGATGGAGGTGATCGACGGCGGCTAGGATCTCTGGCGTGGGCTCAGGTGGGAGAGGAAGGTGGCGTTGCGTGAGTGGGGGGGGTTTTAGGGCCGGCGCTTGATGAGTTGTGTGCGGCTGTGAAGAAAAACGTGAGAAGCCCTAGATTCTTAAGTAGGGGTGGGGCCCACGTGACTAGAAGGGGGGTACACGTGAGGGGGCTGCCTATTAGGGTTAGCTAGGGTTTAATAGGGTTAAGTTTGTTAGGGGTAATCTCGTAATTAACGGGCTCTACTAGTGCACATAGGTCAAACGGTGCCCAAAAATTATAAGAAAAATACCGGGGCGACCGGGGCGACGAGAGCAAGGAGTCAGAAGAGACGGATTACAATTTCGATGACGAGAAACGAAATTAAAAATAAAAACGCCTCAAGTCAAAAGTGCGTTACGCGACGTCTCCTCGGAAAAGGTCAAATCGTGGGCGAACGGCCCGTGAAATGATGTTGCAAGTCAACACGGCAAATGCAGTACCCTCAGAGAGAGTCACAACGACATATCACACGATAGGGTTCGGAAACAAACAAAGTCTAGAATAAATACGTGCACGGTCAAGCACACGTGCATGAAGAACTTACGATCGGAAACCGACCGTTACATCGTGGGAGGACCATCTTCACCTGGTGGAGTTTTCATATAACAACAGCTACCAGGCGAGCATTGGCATGGCGCCGTTTGCTGCCTTATATGGAAGGAAATGTCGATCGCCACTGAGCTAGGATGACATCGGAGATCGGGACCTGTTGGGTCCAGAGATGATAGTGGAAGCTGTGGATGTCGTGAGGGACATCAGGGAGAAGCTTAGAGTTGCACAGGATCGCTTCAAGCATTGGGCAGATGCCAAAAGGAGACCCTTGGAGTTTCAGCCTGGAGATCACGTCTTCCTAAAGATTTCTCTGAACCGCGGAGTTATTCGTTTTGGGAAGAAGGGAAAGCTGAGTCCAAGGTATATTGGGCCATTTGATGTGTTAGAGCGTGTGGGAGCAGTGGCCTACCGCCTTGCTCTACCACCGTCTTTGGATGGAGTTCATGACGTATTCCACGTATCACAGCTACATCGGTACGTCAGTGATCTGCCGCACACGGTTGATTTCTCAGAGATTACGGTTCGCCCGGACTTGACATATGACCAGCAGCCAGTGCAGATCTTGGACCGTCGACAGAAGCAGTTGAGGAATAAGATAGTCGACCTGGTGAGAGTGATGTGGCGTCACGGATCACCTGGAGAGTCCACCTGGGAGCGTGAGGATGATATGAGAGAGCGCTTCCCGCATCTTTTCCCCAGCGATGCTTGCTGTTGATTCCGAGGACGGAATCATTACTAAGTTGGGGAGGATGTAACGGTCGGTTTCCGATCGTACCTTCTTTGTGCACGTGCTCTTGATCGTGCACGTGTTTATTTTTAGACTCTATTTGATTTTGAACACTATTGTGTGATATGTCGTTGTGATCGTCTCTGAGGGTATTAGATTGTGGAACTATTTTCGAACGACATATCTTGAGTCGTTCTTCCGCAATTCTATCTTATTTGATGTGACGTTACGACTTTCTGTTTTGACGCGAGACGTTTCTATTTTTAGTTTGGTCTCTCGACGTCGAAATTTAGATCCATCTTATTGGTTCTCTTTCTTTCGTCGTCCCGATCATCCCATAATTATGTTACAATTTTTAGGCTTAATTTGACCTATTTTCCATTTTTGAGTAAGTTTTAAATAATTTTAAATCCTATTTTTATAAGTGTTTTAATTATAATAAAATTCCTATATTATAATAACGCTCTAAATAATTTTTTGACCAAGTTTCAAAATTTTTGGCCGCACACAACTTGCGTGAGGGAGAGGAGAGTAAATTTGTTTTATATTAATTATTTTAAATATTTTAATTACTTTTCTTAAAACCCTAGACCTAACCCTAACTCTTTTCTAATTAAATAAACCCTAGGCTAAGTTATTTTCGCAGCCACACAAACCATAGCCGTCAAAAACACTTCCCAAAGTTCGTCGCAACGTTACATCAGCCGCTGCCGTGCACGACCGACTGCCGCCCCCGCATTTCCGGTGAACGACCGACGGCCGCTCCCGCACCCGCTCACCGCTCCGCAACGTTGCAACGTTGCAATGTTGCAACCCGCAGTGCCCCGCTCCGACCGAGGAGATCGCCCGCTCCGACCGAAGCCAGCGCCCGCACCTCGCTCCGCTCCGCACCCCGCTTCGTTGCAACCCCCGCTCAAGTGCCCGACCGACAGAACTCCCCGCACCGACCGAGAGCCTGCTCCGCATCGCCCCCAAGCGCTGCACGCCCGCACCCGCTGTGTCCGACCGAGAGATCCGCTTGGTCTGACCGAGGGAACCCCTCGCACCGCACCAAGGCCCGCCTCCGCTGCGCTGCAAGCCGCCCGACCGAGAGTTTCTCTCGGTCTGACCGAGAGAAACCCCCGCACCGGCTGTGTCTGACCGATGGCTGAACGTTGCAACTTTGATTCTTCCACACCAACTCCTGTGGTGGGCCCCCCAAGTTCTCCAGAAGTGTTGTGGGTCCCCCTTTGACCCCTAGCACTGCTGTGGGCCCCACTTGGGTGTTCTACTTCGTGGGATTGCCGTCTACGACGTTACGACACGTCGTAGGCCGTCGTCGCAAGTTCCAGCTTTTGGGAAATCGTGCGTGGACCAGATTTGACACTGAGGAGTTCTCCGTTTAGACACGACTTCCATTATGCGACGAACTCCGGTAAAGGTTGGTTCCCCCGAACTCGTAGAAACCCCCATAATAGCTGATTGAACCCTAAATTAAAAGTCGACAACTTGAACTAAAATTTATTTCCAGCACCAGTAAAACATTGTACGAACATAGAAAATCGACGAACGGACTTTGTTGACTGTGCACATAGGATAGATCGTCGATTAGGCTGAAACATCAAAATGTGATTTTTGACGAATAGGATAGTCCCGATAACCTAGAAATGAACCCTAATAGGATGTGATGAAATTGAGACCTGACACCGTCACCGTGGCGATATTTCAGACGGACTTCCGCGGACGAGACGCTTGGACGAGATGCTTCGGGAGGAC
>CM061135.1:68122100-68227969 GCA_030789695.1 Scilla litardierei | reverse complement strand
AAATCGGTTCACTTCCTCCGAGGAAGCAGAGGAGCCGGCCAGGGCCAATACGAAGAGCACCCCATCCCGCCGCGAAGACACGAGGCGAGAGAAATCTAACTTGGGAACCCCCACCGGGAATCCCGAGACAAGAGGCCTAGGGAGAAGAGCCCTCGAAGCAAGGAGCGTCCTACCTACGCTAAGTCCGTCGTCCCTAAGACAGAAGTCCTCGCCTATGCCCCGCGAGAAGAGCTGATACAAAAGGCTGCGAAGAAGGACAAATACGAGAAAAGGGACGACCTCAAATTCTGTAATCACAATGATTATGGGCACGACACAAACGACTACTGGACCCTCAAGAAGGAGATCGACGCCCTAGTCAAACGGGGACACCCCAAAGGCCCGGCCAGTGATCCATCCAGCAAGGAAGGATCCTCGAAGCAGAAGGGCAAGATGACGGGATCGCCCGTCACTAAGGTGGTTAACTAAAGAACCATCTGACAACCCCTGGCGAATAACACGGCAATGAATGGCGACAGTTCCGACGTCGATCGGAAAATACATGTACGCCTTTTCCGTTTTTTATTTTTCGCTAATAAAGCATGTTTTCTTTATCAAATAAAGCTTTGCATCTTTGAGCCTTCATAAAATTTGTAGAGATTACCCAACCAAAAAACTTCTCTCGAAAAAGGACCCGATCCTCAAGAGGGGTTGGAGAAACCGAAATTACGGTAATACGAACAGTCGTCAGCCGTAAATCGAAGGGGCCACCCCTTCGTCACTGAACGACTATCGAACGGTCGTCAGCCGTAAGTCGAATGGGCCACCCCTTCGCCACTGAACGACTATCGAACGGTCGTCAGCCGTAAGTCGAAGTGGCCACCCATTCGCCACTGAACGACTCCCGAACAGTCGTCAGCCGTAAGTCGAAGGGGCCACCCCTTCGCCACTGAACAACTCCAGAACGGTAGTCAGCCGTAAGTCGAAGGGGCCACCCCTTCGCCATTGAACGACTCCCGAACGAGCGTCAGCCGTAAATCGAAGGGACCACCCCTTCGCCACTGAACGACTCCCGAACGAGCGTCAGCCGTAAGTCGAAGGGGTCACCCCTTCGCCCGCCACTGAATGACTCTCGAACGAAAGGGCCACCCTTTTGCTACTAAACGATCCAGGTCCCTATATCGTCAGACCATGAATCAGGCGGATCTCACCCTTTCCACAAGACGTGGTGGTCAAATTCTAAATGTAATTCGACGGTCTACCCTCGAAGCAGCGCCTAACCCATCGAAATGGGCCATCAGGCATTAATACCACCACGAGGCGTGAGCAACAAACAAGGAGAGGCAACGGCATACGAGAATACACAAGCCAATTCTATTGTCACTCTTCATTATAAAAAGTTGTTACCATTTACGTCACCCCCTTACATTCAAACAATTTCAGGCGAGCCAGATCTTACGACGGCCGCTCAGGCCCTTGGTTTCCCTCCAACACGGTCATGAGCCCTGGCTCCCACGTAGCAACTACTCCTACTCCGTCGTCGGCCGTGGTGGTGGCCTCGTCCACGGGAGCTGCCTCATCCACGTCTCGGCTTGACTCATAATCGCCATGGCTCGACTCATCCTCGCCATGGTCTGGAAAAACCACCAGGATCTTGTCGATCTCCAAGGAGAGGTCAGGAAATCGGTTCTTCATCTCCAACCGCCATCGCTCGTAACCCCGCTCATATAGCACGTCAAATTCGAGAAACGTGTTCGTGAAATCCCGGATCGACCTCTCTGAAATGACGTCAGCTTCAACCTTCTCCTCCAGCAGAGCATTCTCTGATCGCTCTCTTAAGGCGATCTGTTCCGTTTCCCTCTTACGAGACTCGCTGAGCTCCCGTTCGAGTTTCTCGACGATCAATGACCTCATCTCGGAGAGGCGGCAGACTTTTTCCAACTTAGCCTGGGACTTCTCCACCCTTGATTTAACGGCCTCCAAAGTGACACCGTAATTGGCCACCTCTGAAGCTCGGCGGCGCAACGCCGCGGTCGCCACAAGAGCTTGCATACAACGATCAATGATCAGCTTGAACGCGGATGATAACATCGATAGAGGTCCAGATGATCGTTTACTTGGACGCTGACGTGGACGGCTATTGACGGAAGCCGCTCGTAGTCGACCCTTTCCACGACCGCCCTGTCCCGCAGAAGGGTCGCATTCTCAGCGATGCAGGAAGCGGCCCTACAATCGAGAAGAGCGGATTCCCCAAGCCTCAATGGGAATCTCGCCCTGACAAGCTCCTCCTTGGTACAGTCGAAGGGGGCCTGAGAAGATCGACCCTCCAACAGCATCGGTCGGTACTCCCCAGGGGATGACTTCAGGCAACCCCACGGAAGGAGACAGACCCCCAAGGCCAGGAGTCCTGGTGCACACAGAGATCCGGTTAAACCTGAGTCTCCGTCGAACCTTTCTCGTGGGGTTCATCACCCCTAGGTCGAGACGCCTGCTTCACGGTTGCGTTAGACCCAGACGGCTCCGAGTCACTTAGGAGAAGAACCATCCGCCTTTTCTGGCCTCCCTCCCGTGCAACCACCTCAAACTCGGAGGACTCTTTCTTCTTCCTCTGCTGAGGGCGAGCCTCCTGGGCAATCCCCCCAGTGATCATGGGTCAAGCTCTGGACGGCTGAGTCGAAGACCTCGATACGGTCGGGGCCCGGGGCGACGACATCCTCGCCTCTGCCTCTCGGAAGGAAGCTTCGATCGCAACCTTTAGTGCTGGATCTACCTGATAATCCGCACTGATCATCCCTATTAGAGCAACAAACGAGTTAGTCCGAGCGACGAAGGTCGAACAATTGGCGAGCATAGACGAACCAACCTTTCGCCCACACGGTCCGACGCAACACTTCATCCGACCATAGCCACTCAACCGACCTCATCCCCTCCGACAGACTCTTCAGAGTGTCGGTAGCTTTCTTCTCCTCAACAGTCAACGGCTTATCCTTGGTAGGTCTCAAATCAGGGGCTCCCAAACTGGTGCAGAAGCTCACCTCCCCTGGAAGACCACAAATACGAACTCGTCCTTCCACTTGGGGTTGGAGGTGGGGAGATCTTCCAGCAACTTCCTCCCCCGACGAGCCATTATTGTATACCACTCTGGGGCCTTAAGGGGAGGGATCCAGAAGAAGTGGTTGAATAGGCACAGGGATGGCTCGATTCCCTTCGTCACACACAGAACTATGAAGGCCATCAGCATTCCCACACCATTCGGCATCAGTTGGCAGAGGGAAATGTTCAAGATACACAGGAAATACCGCAGGAAAGGATGCATGGAAAACCGAAGGCCCCGTTCGAAAGTTTTGACATAAACAATCACTTCCCGGTCGTCGGGACGATGAGCCCTCTCGTCCCTCTCGGGCAGTCGGATCTGATAGTCGAGGCGAACATACTTCCTCTGAAGCGCATCGATTTGGCAGCCTTAACCTTAGTCCTCAAATTCGCCAGCAAGCCCAGCTCCATAATCCCTCATGATCCTTCTGGATGGCGGTGACCACATTCTTTTCAGAGGTAGATGAGGACGCCATTGCTTTCAAGAGAAGGAGAATCCAAATCGAGAGAATGGAGAAGATATCCCCGCAATCCTCCACTAGAACCGTCATATATAGGAGAAGCGGCGACCACATGATGGAACACGCATCGAAGATCCAAGGACCGGTGCGTCTTGGATTTCGAATCGACAAACCATTCGAATCGACGAGGCGAGCGCTTTGGCGCCCAGAACTCGAGTGTTATTTTCTCGACTGTCGCGTCCCATTAAATGCGATGTAACGTCGCTTGACCTCAGCAGATGGATCATTCAAGGTCGTACGACGGGGGACCATTGTTGAGTCATTGGGCCGGCACTCGAGGAAACTCGGTCGACAAATGGCCAAGGCCCATCAGGCCCACCAGAGAAGTCCGATGTCGACTAAGTCAAAGCGCAAATGGCCAGCCGACCGTTGGGTCCGTCTCGCGCGAACGTGGGATTAAGGGCGGGTTCGAAAATCTCGGGAACGTGGGTAACGCTTACTTCCATTCATGGTGGAAGATCGTGGCCTTATTATAGGGGGCAGTTATCTCTCCAACGTCTCCAAGAGGATCCCGAACCTCTATAAATAGGGGGAAGGGTCCCTCTTTCAAGGTACGAGATCTATATCTTCAAGGTACGAGATCTAAGACATAGAACTCTATCTTCTCACTTTACAACTTTATTCGAGCTTGCGTCATTAGTCTAGAGACGAACCTCCGTGGGTCGATCTCAACTACGCCAAGCTCCCTCTCTTCCTTAAGTTCCCTACTAACTTAAGCATCGGAGGGGATTTGGGTCGGAACCCAGATCCGACCCCTCTAATGACTCCATGCGGTGCAGACCGACGATCGCTATCCAACATCGAAAGCCGACATTTGACCCTTTCACCTCGAATGATCGACACAACGGTCGCTCGTGATTCGATCGAAGGTCGTATTACCATCAGCTACAATCATCCGACCCTGGTTCTTCCAACCAAGGGTCTCACCTCAACTGCTGACAAGGCTCCAGCTCAGCGTTTCGAGTCTCTGTCAGCTTGACAACTGTACCGGTCAATTTTGGCCTTAACAGTTGCGTTGTAGGAAATTTTTCCTACATTGACAGCATAGAAATAGTAATATTTTATATATAGAATAATAAGTATTATATAACATATGAGAGATCTCTGTCATATACGATGATGTGACACATTCTCCATCGCAAAAAGCATAGGAGAAAAATATACACCACATGTGACCTTTTGTATTATATGAAGAAGAATATGACACATTATAAGTATAAAAGTGAGATATCTTATGTATCAAATTATACCTACTATTCTCGTATATATATCTATAGAACAAGGAAAATGAGCCAAAGATCAAAAACTCAACTACATAATTTTTTATGATGGTCTGCAGCATTCATTATGATCTCGTATATCAAAAACTAAATAAACCTAAAATCTAGTAAATCTTTGCTCTTTGCTCGACGATCTAAGGGTGAAAAGGTTCTATTTTTGTAAAATCATATAATTTTTAATGATTTGATGTATATACAAATAACACAGTGTTCACTATTTTTTTGTGTATTTGAGTTTTAGCATATGACGACCAAAAAATGATGTGCGTCATCGAAAAAAGAAATGGTGAATTTTTTATGCCAATTTTAAATGCCGATATAAACACCAGCTCATCTCCCTTATTCTCATATCTATATATGATGTTAATGTGTGTGGGTTGTTGGCACAAAATAATTCCTATTGTAGCAACAAAAACCCATTTTGTTAATTTTTTTTAATTCGATCGGCTCGTTATAAAAAGTTCTATTGTTATAAAACCGTTGAATTCGTAACGATCGAATCGAGTGGCAAACAAGGATGGATTAAGTTGATTTTTAATATGTGGACAATCTACGATGTATAGGACACATTCAGAAGATAAAAATAGTGTATATGCGCTGCCAGCGTAGAAAATTTCCATACATTGTCAGTAAATATACACTATTCTTTTATATTGAAGCGATAAAATGAGATGATGACATGTGATTCTTATTGTGAGATTGTGAAACCAATTAACCAAATCGATGATCAACTCCGTACAACTTAATTTGCACATGTTCATCTTTTTGCCACAAGATCTCTATCTACAAAAAGTTGGTGTGTCTAAAGCCTTCAAAAAGATGCATTCAGTGTTTGCAAAATGGGTGGCTTTCATGTTGCCTAGAAGTGTACAAACATCGGAAGGAGTTGATCCATAGGTTTTAGGATTTAAAATAACCTAATTTTTAGGTATAAATTTATTGATATGTTAATCACGATGGATGTTGTTGATTTACCAATTGGGCTAACCGATTGGGATATCTCATGACAAGGATCTCATCTCACCCTCATTTTATTATTACCATGTTGGTAGTGTGTGTGCGCGCGCGCGCGCGCGCGCGTAGAGAGAGAGAGGCATTCATTCACGATTTTCTAACCCCATGGAATTTGATTGTACATGACAAAGAAATAATATCCATTTTAACAAAATCTAATTCAACAAACCTAATTGCAAATGAATTCAGCTCCTTACGTTGTCATCAGAACTGAAAGTGCCACATTTCCTTTTGATATGTAAGTTGCAACATTTGATGCCTGGCCGCCAGGGCAGCATGAGACCAAAATAAGGCCGGTTGCAAGAGGAGCGGACAGTTTTAAAGTCTGCAAACAAATAAATATTAGATTTAGAACAATAACCACATGCTCCATTGGGTGGAGCAGCTAACAGAATTGCCAACTTGCATACTGGAATCCAAGATGATCTACTCCGCATATCCTGATCCCACTCTGATTAATGTCTACGATAACTAATAAATACCACTTGCATCTAAATATTATAACATGTTTTGCATCATTTCCTTTCACATATATCATTAAATATATGCATCTATCATCTTTTAAAATAACCACTTCGGCCATGAATAGAATTCTGGTATGCTTTTTGTATATGCACATAACTTCTCATACCACTTTTGGTACAAATCTTTAATTTCGGATGTAAGAGTTTCACATAGACATCAAACATTTTCGGTAACAGCCACTAATTGCCACCCACTTAACAATGTTGCATGTACTGCTATCCTAATGCAGCACTAGAAGGGTAAAAGAACCTGTATAGCATAGATATTAGGGGTTTGCATGGTTTTAAAATCATTCCCACAAATACTGGCATTCCGCATTGAAGGAGGTCCCATGTTTTGCTTGACCATTTACATCAACCCAAACATAATGATCTTACAGATATGTCCCAAAGTAATAACATATATGAGAATAATGCTATTATATGGCATTGGAGGGAATTTTCTCCCATGGCATTCAAAAAGTCAACTCACAACCCCTTGATTGGATGTTGAGCATCCAATGGATCTACATGTCCTAAAATCTTTTTAGATGGATTCATTAAGATTTCTTTGACAACAAGAAGCACTTGTCACTTCCTATTTAAAATTACTCTTTCTATATGTGGCAACTGTCAAATAACTCTCGAAGGAAATCACTGCATGTAGTTGATCATTTATATTCTAAATAATTAGAAAGTAGAATTTAGGTTTTGCCCCATATGTACACATTCATCGCAAAAAAATGCACGACAATAAGTCAATGTATATGATAAATATTCCTTATTTGGATTTTAAAGAAGACCTTTTGCCACTTTCTTTAAATATCTATCATTGTGTTTCAATTAGTTAATCAGTTTACAAAATCTATCATTTAGTATAAATTCTTGAAGAAGATATTTTGTTTTTAAAAATGCTCAACATAGCTTAAAACTAGTATCACAATGTCCAATGAATTTCTGATTAGAAGCTAAGGATGTAAATGTTGCAGTTTTAAATGTAATAAGAAACAACTAAAGAGAATATAGATGCATGTTCCGCATCATAGGCTGTTGGACACTTACCATTGCAATAAAGAACCCTAGCAAAGGTTTGATTAGATACTGGGCAAGAAATCCTACACCCACCTGTATTTTGTCAAACAACAAATGCATATATCAACAAACATGTCCTTTATAAAACAACTGTTAACTTGTTCAATATGTATGACTTCTTACCGTCCATGGATTTCTCATACATCTCCTGAAATCCTCAAAGGTCAAAGTGAGACCCATTGAAAGCATAAGGAAACCCAAGCCAACAGTGAAAAGATCTGTTTCCAACCAAGTAACCTGAAGGACAACCCAGGCAGTCAAGTGGTCAAATTGCATAAAATTTTGGCTATACACCAAAACACTTAAGTGGATTGAGCAAAAATAAAATAAAATAAAAAATAAAAAATAAAAAAACATGGTTATAAAGTTCATAGAACCGTCTTGACAGTCTTATGGACTTACCGCTGATGGCTTGTATATACCAATTATTGTGCCTAAAATGACCTGCCATGCAAAGAAGCTGTTATCTTAAGGATATCATAAATGGAATTGGACTCCTAAAAGTTAACCATTTATATGCAGCACAATATAACCAAATAGATAGCGACCAACCCAAACAGGGAAGAGGGTAGTGAGCAATTCAACGATTCTCTCATATTGGCTCATCCCGGTATAAGTACTAGTAGGAACATCACCACATAAATTTGCTTCGGCTTTGCACAGAAATTGTTGGGACCTGCATTGACATAAAGATGTATTTTGGCTTTAAAATCTGCTTCCGTCCTGCACAACAGGACTATAATGCAAACAACACAGAATTGGCTTCCAACTTCCAGGTTACATTTTTAGTATTTGCAGTGCTCTTAGCTCCCTTTGACTGAAAAAGGGAAGCTTTAGATCTGTGCGCAAGATGACAATAGCACAAGCATCTCCTTGCGCACCAAACCAAAACTTAATAAGGCAAGTCACATCGTTAAAGTATATAGTGAGTAGCCACAAGAGAATTTCTAAGAGATCACATTAGGGCCCAGAAATGAATTTTGATGAAACACAGACTCCAACATGACCCTTGCTTAATAGTGAGGTTCCCTATTACCAATCCAAGAATCAATTCAAATGTCATTACCATTTCATCCAAAAATGTTCTCATCCAAACAAGCCGACAAACAAACACCAAATCAAAACCAAATAAATTTAAATCCATTAAGTATACCTTTTGACCGGTACAGTAGACAAAGCCTTGGGCAAAACAATGGCAGCACTCAGAGCTCTCCCTTCAACGATCGGCCGTAACCCATTTCCCATACCTAATTCTCGTCGACAAAAACAGCAGCATAATTAGCTCACTTTACCCAAATCAGAAACTTCTCCACAATTAATCAAAGTCCCATGAGAGATGGAAAGAGGACCGAGGTGGGTTAGGTGTCTTCTGGCAGGAGAGCAGGAGGCCCTAGCGTGGTGGCCATTGATCGCTGCAAAGGTGCAATCTTTGTGGAGTAATCGAGACATGGATGCCATTGAAGAGGCCATGATGAGCTGTAGTGAAAGGTCTCGGAGACTGAGCGAGGGGGGGGCTGGGTTGTGCTCACCAAAGAATGGACTTTTCGGGTCGGTGATTACAAGAAGACAGCCCGATTTTTCAATTTTCTTGGGATTAAATTTTTCTGTTATTGATCGACGATTTATATGGGAGATAGAGATTTGCTGTAACTGCCGTTGGATTTTTCTCGCGTGCCTTGAAATGGGCGGCATACGTTGCGCTTGTATTGTAATTTTAAGGAGAATTGTTCCTACGGAATTATTAAAAAATTACTCGGTCAGTCGGTCCACATAGGGGTGGCAAACGGATCGGGTCGGGTTGGGTTCGGTTCGGGTTAGGTTTGACCCGATCTGAATAAGGGTAAACCCGAACCCGACCCGAATTAAATTCGAGTCAGAGATCGGATACCCGTACCCGACCCGGCCGTAACCCGGGTGACCCGTATCCGACCCGGTTTGTCTTACGGGTCGGGTTTAGTGTAAAAGAGTGATTATTTTACAAAAAAGGTCGGGTTCGGGTCGGGTCCGGGTCGGGTTTGGGGTGAAAAGAGTAAAAATACGGGTTGAATTCGGGTCAACCGGGTCGAGGGGTCAAACCCGTACCCGACCCGGATTTTTATCCGGGTCGGTCGGGTTGACCCGAATTCGACCCGACCCGGATTGGCCCCTACCCATACCCGACCCAAGAGGCCGGGTTCGGGTCGGGTCGGGTCGGGTCGGGTCTATTTTGCCACCCCTAGGTCCACATGTCATACAAGTTTGGATATCAAAGTTTGTTTTTGCTCGGCCGGAAAACTGAAAATGTCAATAAGCCAAAACATCCTTAAAACCCTCAGCTTCTTAGCTCGGCAGTAGTTCAAATCCTTTTTCGTTGTATCAAAAAAAAACATCCTAAATCAGTTTATCCGCTTTCAATTTATCCGCTTTCTTCGTCTTCAATGAAATTTGCTCAATGCACACACCACACGGGATGAGGAGCTCGTTAAAGGGGGGGGTTCATTGGGACGGGGGATCGTCGCCCTCCACGGAGGTCGTTGAATGGAGAGTTCGTTGTGGAATCGAAGAGTTGTGGCTGATTTGATTTGAGTTGCAAAAGAAGGGAGCCCGTGATTTGAGGAGGAAGGGACTTGCGCTGAAGGTGGTTTTCGAGGATTTGCTCAGGTTTATTTGTTGGCAAGTTGATTAATTTAGTGGGATTTTGGGTGCAATTTGATTTAGGGGTTTTTGATGGTAAATGTAGGAAAAAAAACTTTAGGTGTGTCCTTTAGTTCGTATTTGTGGTGAAAAAATGTACTTCATGTTATGAATCATCATCTTGGGGACGAACCTCCAGCTCTTTATTTATAGTAGATGAGGAGCGTACAGAGATAAGATAAAATAGATATGGTCTTATTTATAAGATAAGCTGTGATCCTAACCAACTCAATAATATCCATTCACAACTCTCCCCCCTATCCAGCCATAGGTGTGGACTCTGCTCATGAATACTTCAGGATTCTGAGTGTAGTAGGAGTCTCACATGTGGTGGATACTTCAGGATCCTGAGTTGATGAGGTTTGCCTTGTTAAAACCTTTAGCTATGAAAAACCCCGTGGGAAAAACCATTGTTAAGGAAAAAGAGTACAAACACTCTCTAACTCCCCCTGATCTGTGCAAGCACTCATGCTTTCAAATCTCTTAGGCGTATCTCATCACTCTTATTAACAACATTCCCCCTTATCCAGCCATAGGTGTGCTTAGTTTCGTCGCCTCTGATGTGGTCTCCTCAAAGGGAGGTAAGCTAGTCTTCAGACTATGTGGTCAGCTCCACAATATCAACCTCTATCCCAGTCGTCACTGGGATTTGATGTATCACCAGGCGTCCTCAAATACACCATTCGTGTATTTCTGGAATGGTGAGGATCTCGGAATGATAGGATGATATTGCCTTCATAATTTGCTTTGCAGATCTGCAGTAGATGGCCATCCCACAGTGGGTACCCAGTCTGTGATTTCTCAGTATATGGATCGGACCTGTAACCTGCATTTGCATAAACATTGAGGATGATACTTTACTATGTAAGCCCAAATCTTTCGACCCTTGGAGGAAGCGCAGAAGATGCTTAACTCCGGTCTAATGGCCCTTTTAGGTGCCTAACTATCCCTGGCTAATGAGTTTACTGCAACTGATATATCGGGACGCATGCAGTTAGCCAGGAGTGCCTAATTGCACTTAGATAAGGGAGTTCAGGACCAATTATATCATCCCCCTCTTCTAGCGATCGGAAGGTGTCTTTTTGTACATCGATAGAGTGTACTACCATAGGTGTACTTTGGATGACAATGGTCCTTGTAATTTCTCCAACGCGCTTCTGGGCATATGTAATAGTATTCTATTAAGATAATAAATCTGTGAGCCATGACTTAATTTATTTTTGCCTAGGTCTTTCATTTCATGTTTAATAGTCAGGCTTGAACAGATATTTCGGTTTTCTCTTCAGGAGATCCGATTAGATTTAAGTTGTTTACAACTATGATCTCAAATCATGTCCTCTGCTTAGATGCAAAGGCAACCCTTAGTGGGAAGCATTGCTTTATCAAGTGATTCTCTTGGTTGTACATTATTTGTTATTCTTATTATTCTTCTTCAATAAAATAGACATCCGAAGTCTATTCAGGCATTTAAGGAAATGTGAAATTTATCTTTAACAAGATATCCATAAAGGTATACCGGCACAACATATAATAGCAGCATATCCAAAATTTTCTTTGCCAAATCGTAAGGTATTCGCATTGGATAACTTAGGGAATCTGATGCATCATTTATGGGTCATGCTTATTTTAATTTGTTCATTCCCTAGTTTCAGCGAAAATATCCTTAAGCTATAGGTTGTACATTATAGCATACGATTTTATACTTATTTTTTTACTGTATGTGTGCAATACTTATTTTACCCATAGGTTTGACACCTTTTGGTGTCTGGACTTCAGGTCCGAATATTTCACGTTCATAAGTGAGTCCAGCTCATCTTTTATTGCCTCGTTCCATATTTGGCCAATCTCTACGTTTGCATTTTATCAATAGAGTATGAAACGATATTTTATAAATATCATCGCTTTTGCGATGTATATGGCAATATGATACATGAATACATTATCGACAATTATATTCTTTCTATCCAACACCTCCCCAGTACGTACAACATTTACTTTCATTTCAGTTTTTCCTGGCAGTTCCTCTGCAGTGGATTCCTGGAGGATGAGGGTGTGGACATAAGCTCATTGTCCTGTGGTAGTATTGTCTCAAGGTCTCCAAGAGTTTTCTTTCTTTCTTTTGTTTTTTTTCTTGGATTTCTATCCTTGGAGCCTAGTGGTCTGCCTCTTTTCTGTTGAGTAACAACCACTTCTGCTGCTGGTGGATTGCATCCATTCTTGGGGATGTCAATCTTAGCTGGAGTATTTGCAGCAGGGATGTGTGATCTGACAATCTTCTGGTTGTCGGTAAATGAGTCCGGTAACTGGTGAACAGTGTTCTGAATGTGGATGATCTTCATGATCTCATATTCAGATTGTTTCGTTACCGGATCATAATGGGTCAAATATTTTGTATCTCATGTTATAATTTTCTTTGCACCAGATTTCTCAGTGTCTGTGCCCATTTTGGGGAAACTTCTCTCATCAAAATCACAGTCTTCAAGATGTTCCTTAAATGCGTCCCCCGTTTGTGATGTGCCTTAAATGCGTCCCCCGTTTGGGGTCTAGGTATCTTATAATTGAGGGTGAGTCAAAATCCTACATAGATACCTACACGACGTTGAGAACCCATTTTTGTCCTCTGTGGTGGTGCAAAGGGGATTTAAACTGCGCAACCGAAGATTCTCAAGTGAGAAGTGTTCGGTGGCATTCCATATGCAAGTTGCATTAGAGAGAGACTCTAACCTCTAGAGGGTCTTATTTTCTTTAACGATGCAGCATGCAAAATTGCATATCCCCATGCATCCACCGGCAACTGGGATTTCATTAACAATGGATGTGCAATTTATTGGAGTCTTTTTATCAGTGACTCTGCCAACCTGTTCTGGGTATGAACATGCGGCACTGGATGTTCAATTTCTATTCCCATTGCCTGGCAGTACTCTTGAAATGACCAGGATGTAAATTCCCCACCATTATCCAGATATATTTTCTTCATTTGGTTGTCTGGAAAATGCGCCCATAACTTTATTATTTATGTCAATAGATTTGAAAAAGCTAGGTTGCGGGTCGATAGTAGACACACATACGAATATTTTGAGGATGCATTTATCAGTACTATAATGTACCGAAATAGCCCACTAGGGGGTGTGGATTTGTCCACATCTATCTTCTTATATTCTTTTGAGGAAGCATGGAGATTCTTTGTCAACCTTTAGTAGAGATGGCCTTGTAATTTGTTTTCCTTTATAGCAAGGGATGCAAGGGAATTCTCCTTTCTGAAGAATCTTCTGGTTCTTCAAGTTATGCCCATGGGATCGAGATAAGATGCGGTGCATCATCACAGATCCAGGGTGGCCAAGTCTATCATGCCAAAGTAAAAACTTGGCTGATGTCGGGCACTTCAGGTGCTCCATCAAATTAGCTTCCTCTCTCCGAATCTTTGTATGGTAGATGCCTGATGAAAGGCTCTCAAAACGTTCAAGTATGGATTTTACTCCTTTTTCTTGAGACGTTACATACAGTAATACTTTTTCATTTACATTTGCTGTTTCCAAATGGAATCCGTTTAAATGGATATCCTTGAAACTTAGAAAGTTTCTATTGGAATTCGGAGAGAATAGTGCACCCTTTATTTTTATTTCTATGTCATTTGGGAGCAACAACGTTGCGTTCCCGGGACCTTCAATGTGGCCCTTATATTGGGCTTTGTATTGAAAGATCGTATGTGTTTATTGTCTACTAATCAGTCATGAGAGCAGTTCATCTATTAAAAGATGAATTATATAGGCATATTTTCAGAAAAACATTTTCATTCAAAACAAATTCATTAATTCAAATTGCTCTCATGACTTAAATTGTTCTAAAACAAATACAAAGATAAATGGCTAATCTAGCAGGTCATCACTTTCAAAGTCGTCCGCTGTGAATTTGACTGGAGCATTTGTGATCACCAGGTTTGTTTCAGCTTTCTTTTCTTGTTTTCTTTATACGGTTCCTGGAGATCCTGCGGAGTTCAGCACACTCTAGACCAGTGGTCTTTCATGCCACAACTATGGCACTGGTCTTCTCATTCCATCTTGGGTGGGGGTGCATCATTTCTATTGGTGTCATTTCTGCCACAGGTGAACTTCTGCCTCCATTCATTTCTTTGCTGCTGGACTTGGCTTCTGGCCCTTTTGTTCTATCCCTCTTTCTGTGGTTTTTCTTTACTTTTGTTGTCTCTCTTCTTTTTAGAAGAAGATACATTGTGAGCTTCTGGAAGGTAGGCAATGCCAGGGAGCGCATGTTGTGAGTGGCGAGGAGAAGCTCTTTGTTTTGTTCAGCCATGAGTAAACATGACAACAGCTCAGAATACTTGGTGAATTTGCGTTCACGGTATTGCTGCATTAGTATCGCATCTTTCTCATGGAAAGACGTGTACGTCTTTTCCAGCATGCGATCTTCTGAGACTTTTTCACCATATAACTTCAGGCGTGAGGTGATGCTAAAAAGAGCTGAGTAGTACTCAGCTATGGACTTGAAGTCCTGCAGTCTCAGGTTCTCCCACTCATATCGTGCCATTGGTAGTATAACATCTTTCTGATGTTTATATCTATTCTCAAGGGCAGTCCACAGCTCAAGTGGATCTTCGACCGTAAGGTATTCAGCCTTTAGGGTGTTGTCCACATGACGACGAATATAGATAATGGCTTGCGCCTTTTCTATATCGCTTACATTTCATCTTTAGTCACAACAGAAATGATGGACGTAGCCCGCAGGTGAAATTTCACATTGAGCTGCCAGCTCAGATAATTTCTTCTTGATGCATCCAGCACTTCGAAATCGACACTTGCGATTTTGGCCATTTTATCTAGCAGTGCACAAATTTGCATGAATTAATAATTTATACATTAAACATTTTCATGCGGATGCAATTTTTAAATGAAGAGCTAATTGTGTGGATCAGCCAGTCCCACATAAAAAATAAAGTCCAAAGTCTATATTACAGTCCCTATTACACAAATGAAAGCAAAAAAGAAATTACAACTTTGGAAACCCAGTGGGCCTCATTTATAAAATCTTCAGCTTCAAGTGTGGCATCCGTCTCCATGGAAAGTAGTCGTCGGTCTTGGACATTACATAATTTTCTAACTATAATTTCTCTCAAAAAGAAAAGAAAAGTGCAAAAAAGTAAAATGTGGGACTTAAACAGCCGATCCAAAACCACAATTAGCCATCCTTGCAAAAATTTGTGCTCATCAAACATTTTCATCAGACATTTTCATCACAGGTATCACAGGCATCATATTCATAGAAGGATAAACAATTTAAGTACTTAATAATTATTAGACCACTGGGCAACGTCATACACCGTTAGGTTAGGTGACTAACTGTAGAGCTGTCGCATGATCTTCCTAATTATTAAGTTAATATTGCACAACAGAATATCAGTTTATCCACAGAATAAGCCATTTAAAAGTGATGCAGATCATATAATTATGATCCTAAAAGGCATCATATAATGCAAAAAGTTGTGCCAGTTGGGATTATTCAAAAGAGTTTGAAAAGTGCCCAAATTGACATGTTCTTCATGAAAAGGAAGAAGTTTTCCTTTTTATTTACCCCCAATAAACCCCAAAAAATCCCCAAATGTCACATAAGATCCCATTTTAGTCCCATGATTTTTTTGTAATTTTTATGCCCACAAAAGCCTTTTTAATCTTTATTATAGCCCCTCCACCTTTTATTTCTTTTCTATTTTTAATATGGGCCTGCGGGCGGGCCCGCGCCAAAAAATGTTTCATTTATTTTATTTATTTTATTTATTTTATTTTTTTGTGTGGGCTAAAGCCCGCAGATGGAATGTGGGCGTCAGGCCCGCATTCTTTTTTTTTGTTGGGCCCAAAAACGCAACATGCAGTGTGAAGGGGCGGCATTTAGGGTTTAACCGTCGCTGCCCCTTCCAATTGTAGTGGGTCTCACCGTCGATAGGCGATGCTCGGGGTGAAGCCCCTGTCGCGAGGTGGGGGGAGGTGGACTAGCAGCAGCCCCCGCCATGAGGCAGGGGGTGTCGCCGGATGGCGGCCCCTGCCGTGAGGCGAGGGGGCTTTGGGATGACAGCCCCCTCCGAAGGACGGGGGGCGACAGGGTCGGCAACCCCCTCGCTGTGAGGCGGTGGACGATGGGGGACGGTAGTTTCGCCGTGAGCGGTTACCGTGAGAGGGGGGTTACGCACTTTCGGGGCGATAATAAAACAACGGCGGCCGGCGGCAAAGCCGACGGCGATGCCGTGGGGTTCAAAATTATTTTTATTTATTTATTTTTCAGATAAAACATGATCAAAACATGATATTTAGAGGATAAAAATCGTCGATTTAGGCAATTAGCTCTATTTACACTCCGATCTTGCAAGATCCATGGAGAAAACAATCATGCACATTATAAAAATTAGATTTTTAGCGAGAAATACCTCTAGATCCGTCCTCCGGATCTAGCGACGGTTGAATGAAGCCTACGTGTGAATGACGGCGCCTGTTTGAGGTAGATGACACAGTGTGCATGGATCTCCCACCTTTCCTTCGCTTTCGCAACGATCAGTATTTTTGTGTGGACATTTTATTTAGAGGCTCGTGCTGATAATGTGTTATTAATCATCTTCTGGGGGAAGAACCCCCAGATCTTTATTTATAGTAGAGGAGGAGCGTACAGAGATAAGATACAATAGATACGGTCTTATCTATAAGATAAGTCGTGATCCTAACCAACTTAATAATATCCATTCACAACACTTCATCATTTTTTGCTGATTTGATTAATTCGATTTTTCAGGGATTTTTAAAAAATCTATTGATTATATGTAGTTGATATTATTTTGAAAATAAATTTGATGATTATTAACTAAAATTAATGTATAATATATGTTGCGGGGTAGAATTCGCTCACAATGAATTTATATTGTTGTGGGGAATCAATGGCACAATGATTACAAGTATTTGGGAGTGACGGCGAGGCTAATCACGATTTGAGGACGATTTGTAGGTGAGGATCTCGAGGTCGACCGTCAATCAGAGTAGGTCGCCCGTTGTTTGGTAAATGCCACTCGTCCATTGGTAAAGGACGTTGCAGGTCGCTCGTCCGCTGGTAGCTGGGGCAAAATTCCTACAAGAAGAGCAACTTGTCAGATAGGCTGGGTCAGCTGTCAGCCCGCAGCCCCTCTGATGCTTAAGTCAGTTGATGGCTGATGAGAGAATGTCGAACACGAAGGGCAATCTTAGAGGCAGATCGGCACTTGCATGGCGAACTAGTGTGGAAGGCGCGAATATGTGGAGGATATTCGACCTTGAATGTAAATAGATGTGTTAGGAGTTTCTTACAGATTAATCAACCAACCAACCTCCTTCTCGCTTGGAGGAGAGGGTGTATTTATAGGTTGCTGGAGTCGGTTGCTTTTGCTGAGCTGATAGTGTTAGAGTGTCAGGGATTCGACCGTCGATGTCAGGGCTGAACGCATCAGGCACGCTTTTGTCAAGCCTTCAAAGCCGTAAATGTCAGGTGCGCTTTTGTTAGGCTGTCTGGCGGTGAAACATCTAGGCATGCTTTCGACAGGCTGTCAGGTGGCGAAGCGGCCAGTTGCGCTTTTGTCAGACTTTGTCTGTAGTGAAACTGGCAGTGGTGTTAGTGGCGGGTCGCCTCCCTTATTGTGCGGACTGCTTCGGGGCGGAGAGGTAGGCGAACTGCATCTGGGGCAAGCTACTCTGGGGTGATCTGCTCTAGGGCAAGCTACTTGGGGTGAGCTAGCGTAGAACTTGTATGATTTGTCGGAGGACTCGTCTCTCCATTCGAATGGCGAGCTTGCCACTCTGTTTGGACGAGTTTCTCCGAAACTCGGCGAACTGGGTCTCATTGTGGAGATTTGACAGGCCATGACTTGGGCTTTGAACATGCGGGCCTAGATTGATTGGGCCGATCTTGAGGTCGTAACAATTTCCCCCATCATTCGAGTTCGAAATGGGAAGTCCGATCGGCTCGGATGACGCACTTCACTATATTGGATGATAGCTGTAGGATTAAATGAGAGTCGACCACTGAATCACTGAAGTCATCATGATGATTCGGTAGCGGGAAGATATCGAGGTGCCCCTGCCACTTGGAGCACGACACGTGCCGCGTACGACTTTGGGGAGAAGCTGAGGCGACGCCTCTGCTTTATATCTTCCCACGTGGCCCACCATCAACGGTTGAGATCGACCGACACCCTTTATAAAATAGAGAGGGGGGAAATGGTGGAGGGTTCCTGCTTTCGAATCTCAAAGGGTTTCTCTTTTCTCTTCTCCTCTCTGCTCTCGAGAATTCTCGTCGTCGGTCATCACTTCGTCGAAGCTCTGTTGCTCTTCTTCTTCTCTAGGTAACATCTTGACCTATCAATGGCTTCTGTTTCTTCAACTTTCAATACGAATGCAGAGGGGTGCTCTAGAGAGCCTGGAGTGGGAGTGATGCGGCAGCGGAGGAGACGATGGTGTGGCCAGAGGAGTAGAAAGCACATCTTGTAATGCCCTACCAGCTACTGCACAAGTACTAGAGGGGGGGTGAATAGTACTTTAAAATAATAAGGCGTATAATTCCAAATTAAATTGCAAACAACCACCAAATCAATTTGCGGAAGCTTAAATTGAATGACAACAATGAAATTAACAAAGCAAACAAACGATGTTAATGGGTTCGGATCCACCCAAGTCTCCTCGACTTGTTCCCGGTGATCCTACGTCCCAACCACCCGGATCCCCTCCGGATACTTGAGTTAGAAACCCTAACTCAAGATTTCCACTATGAATATCTTGTGAAAAACCTTCACAAGATCAAATCATACATGCAATGGCAAAGTGAATCCCACAACCCGGGATCACAAACTTCTCTCACAACCGAGAGAGCCAATAAGCAATATAAAGAGTTTAAATGAAATAAATACTCTTACCACAAAATCCTATACCTTGAGTTTTTCTTACCCAATAGGTGGAATGAAGGATTTGAGGAAGATGAAGTCACCAAGCCCTAGCACCAAGGAAATGAGCAGCAATGGGTGCCTAGGGAAGAGTTGGAGACTTGGATCAAGCAATAGCTTGAAGAGCTCACCAAGAACAAGCTTCTCTCTAGATCTAGAAATGAGAGAGAATGGGTTTCTTGTGAGGAAGAGAGCTTTAGATTTGAGGGAGAATAGCTATCTCTTTAGAACTCAATGAATCTCTTAATGGCAGCTCTATTGAAGATAGAAATGACCTAGGTTCGTATTTATAGGAACCCAAAAACATAAGTTAGGTCAATCTCCAACGGAAAGAAATCTGGGAGAATTAGTCGGTCAAAGAACAATCACTGACCGACTAGTTCATCAACTAGTCGGTCAGTCACAAAGCATGGACCGACTAAGAGCAGATCTGAGAAGAGATAGAATTTCAGACCTAGAAAACTAGTCGGTCCAAGAAGACTTTCTGACCGACTAGTTTCACAACTAGTCGGTCATCCAATGAACGTAGACCGACTAAGAGGCAAAACAACATAGTCTGAAGGCAAGTTGACTTAGTCGGTCCAAGAACAAAAGTTGACCGACTAGATAGACAACTAGTCGGTCATCAAACGTTCTTAGACCGACTAACGAAAAACAGTAGCTTAGGAGAATTTTAGAGTGAACAGTAAGTCACAACTAGTCGGTCAAAGAAGCATCACTGACCGACTAGTTCACAAACTAGTCGGTCGGTGAGTCAACGTAGACCGACTAACTGTAAACAGTAAAGTCCAAGAAATTAACTGACAGAAACTAGTCGGTCCAAGAACAGTGGCCGACCGACTAGATCACCATCTAGTCGGTCAGTACTTGTTCTTGTACCAACTAACATGCACAACAAAGTCCGAATCGAAGCGCGACGCTTCGAGGAAGTTAGAGTGAACTTGTGCAAGAATCCTAGAGCTACGAAATGAGCGTAATGAAGATAGAAACGTAAGATATACTCAAGGCTTAACATTCTATCAATCGAAACTAAAAGACTATAAATAAAACCTTAATAAACGGTCTTCAATAGCTTCGATTGAATCTTCATATTTTCCAAAGCGTCGCAAGAGCTTCAACGAAGCTTTAGGCATGAATATGAGCTTTTGGAAGTGTTGAGATGTCGCTTTGAATATTCGCGTGAAATTGGCGACGATCTCCAATACTGCGCTCACAAATTGTTAGTTCATGAATTATTTATGTTTGCTCATCATCCAAAACCAAATCCGGGGAGTCCAATATTCAACATTCTCCCCCTTTTTGGTGATGACAAACCAACATAAATAATAATCAAGGATAATAATACAAATGTAAAATACTTACTCCCCTTGCATTGATGATACGTTAATTCCAAAATGAATATAAATGAATTGTATCAAGCAGACGAGTAAGATAAATAAAGTGAATTGATTTTTGAAATATCGGATTTTGAAAATCCTTATTTGTATCTTAACTCCCCCTGAATCTAACATATCAAACTAGATTCTTGGAAATTGAGTTAAATTTTCATTTGCGCTATTTATTATCATTATCTCTCCCCCTTTGGCATTATCCCAAAAATGGGGGGCATATAACGACAACAATTAGGAAATGTAAAATCCAACATCGGGAGTCGTAGACAAAGACAATGGACCAACTTGACACCAAGGGAAAATTGTGGAAATCAAAATAAGGTGTGCCAAATTTTCCATTATCAATAAAAATCAATGATAAGCAAAATCATCAAAAATACCAAATGTTTATTCATTTCTTGAATAAAGAAACATACTCTTCAATATTCAATATTCTTGGTTAATATTCAATTATAGAATTTAAACACATTAAACCAAGTTTTTATGCGTCGAGCGACGAAGTAACATTTCAAATGAATTCAACGAATATTCAAATTTGCACGACGAATAAAAGACAAAGTGAACGATGATGAACATATATATATATAGAGACAACATGAGTACATCCAAAAAATATCACATCGAATAAATGAGATACATCATATCAAGCGCTACAGATCATCAAAAAGAAATACATCATCATCATCATAAAATCCAACACCGACAACCAGAAAGCACAAAAAAAATACATCAAAGCATCTCTGAACCCCATCCTAACCCAAAACACTCTCACTAAACATATATCATCCAGAATGCAGTGGAGAGTCCTCGGAACAGACAATCACGAGGAGGAGGCAGGATCTGCAGCGTCCGTGGGTCCAGTCGACGGAGTGGACTCAGGCTCTGCAGGGAGCAGAGGTGTCTCAACAGATGGAATCGTCGGGGCAGGAGTCGAGATCTCAGCAACAGGCGCAACAGCAGCATGAGTCTCGACAGAAGCAGCAGCAGCAAATACATGAGCAGGCTCGGAAACTGGGTCAGCAGCAGGCTCAGAAGGCTGAAGAACTGCAGCAGATGGCTCTGGAACACCGAAAGAGGTGGCAACTCCAGGAGCCGAAGAGGAAGTACCAGCAGCAGCAGTACCAGCAGAAGTGCCCTCGGGGGCACGAGTCGAAGCACGACAGAGCTCCTCAATGTCCTCCTCAGCCATCTCATCAAACTCCTCATCCTCAGACACGGAAGGAGGAAGCTCAACACCCATCTGACGAGCCATACGGCAGACTACCTCCTCGGTACGAGCCAAGCGGGACTCGTGACGACGAAGTATCCGTAGGACATCATCAAGGGTGGCAACGGGAGTGGCAGAGGCACTGGCAGAGGCAGGGACAGACGCAGAAGGTGTCGTCCTCTGAACGTGACGAAGAGCCGCAAGAGATTTCTTGACGGCCGTCGCATTCAGGGGAGGACCAAGGGGACGCTCATCGTCACGAGGCAACGTGACACGAAAATGACGAAACACGAGGGTCAACATGCATGGGAATGGGATATGAGCTGATTTATTGGACTTTCGAATACACTCGAAAGAGTCAATCTTATCGAGTATAATTCGAGCCCAATTAATCGAGCTCCCCATGAAGATCGCATAGATAAGCTTCAAAAATGGCTGGGAAGGTAAAGATGAGGAGCCGTACTTGGGAAGCAAGCACGACTTCAGAATCAGATTGAGGACCCACGCATTAGGCTTGAAAGATTTAGAAGGCACGCCAATCATGGCAGGAGGGATCTGATGGAAAATCTCTGAAAGCATAGCCTGATCAAGAGAAGAAATATCATCTATCGAAATATCAGAAGGAAGAAGGCCAGACGAAGAGATACCCAAAATCTCTCCTAAGATTTCCGCAGTGAGGACTATAGGAGTCCCCAAAACGGTCGTCTCAATAGAGTGGGTCTGATCGTACTGACCCCGGATCCTATTGGCATAGAAAAGCTTCACTAATCTAGGGTAGGGGTGAGGATTCGCCTTCGGGTCATATCGAAGGTAATCGAGAAGACCCGACGACGACAGAAGTTCAGCTAACCCTATGAAGTCGCTAAACTGGACGAAATGCTCCAGAAGCAGCGGGCAATGTTCGATACGGTTATACGCCGCGAGACACAAAGGGTCATCGCGACATAAGGAAATATCGACACCGCCCACCGGCATCGGACCCTTTCCCTTAGGCTTTCGAGTAGACGAACGAGGGTGGGTGCTAGACTCGGGATGACTAGGAGGAGTGGGTTCCCTATGAGTCTCAGTCTCGGGGTTATACTCCGTATCGGAATCGGTAGGAGTATGAAACGAAGATGCAGAAGCAAGAATTTTGGCCTTGGGCTTAGGCTTGGGTTTGGGTTTCGGTTGACCTCTAGGTTTAGCGGTCGTCGTCCTCTTCTTCTTGAGAGGAGGCGAAGACGACGAAGGATGGGTGGACTTGGCTCTACGCTTCGGAGGGGTTGGATGCTCGGGATCCGAAGAGATTGGATCAACGGTCATCGGAGAGGGGCTAGAGGGAGTGATCGGAATGCGTGTTCTTGCCATAGTCGAAGCAAGACACGGGACAAGGAGATCAAACGAAGAAGCCCTAGCCGAAAAAAAATAAACAAACCCTAAGAACCCTAAGAACCCGAGCAAGCCCTAGCTCTAGGAAATGAAATCTAACCCTAGGAGGAGAGGAGATCACCTAGAATGAGGGGCCGACGGAGGAGATCGACGGAGATGGCCGGAAAAATGGCCGGAGATCGATCGGAAGTCGAAGGGTTTCGAGGGAGGTCGGGGTTTTGAGCGGAGAGAGAAAAGATTTCGATCGATTAGAATGAAAATCGATCGACTAAACTGAGTTTAAGTCGGTCGATTTCGCAAAAGACCAAACAGCCCCTGGCACAACTAGTCGGTCACAGTTCAAGCACTGACCGACTAGATCACGATCTAGTCGGTCGGTCAATGAGCTTGAACCGACTAGTTGCAAACAGTGGCTGAATCCAAGAGTTACTGACAAGATTTAGTCGGTCTGTGTTCATTTACTGACCGACTAGATCTCAATCTAGTCGGTCGGTCACTGAGCATGAACCGACTAAAGAGTTCAAGATGGAAAGGAAACTCAATAAGCTTGAGTTAGTCGGTGTAAGTTCTTCTACTAACCGACTAGATGAACATCTAGTCGGTTGGTGGTTGAACTGATACCGACTAACAAAGTCCAAAAAATGATAATCAAGTTCTCTCCTCAAAACACTTGGACGATATATCGCAAAACTCTCAATACTCATCTAAACTACCCCATTAAACGTCGAAATCTTAAATAGACATTGAGATACGATTTCGATCATAAATTCAAACAAATCACATAAAATTCTCAAAAATTCTATAAATCTATCATGATTGAAATAACGCGAAATATAGAAGCATGCAAGATAATTGAATGAAATATGAATCCTATATCTCGGATTCACCCATAATCCCCAATTCTCGACGCAACCGCACAAAGGAGTCCTCCTTTAGGGGTTTCGTGAAAATATCGGCGATTTGCTTTTGGGTTTCAACGTACACTAAAATGATGTCCTTTTTAGCAACATGATCATCTAAGAAATGGTGTCGGACATCTATGTGTTTCGATCGGGAATGGTGCACCGGATTCTTTGAAAGACAAATAGCACTTTGGTTATCCACCATGATAGGGCTAGTATCACAATGAATACCAAAATCCTTCAATGTGTGTCTCATCCAAAGAACCTGGGCACAAGCGGCACCGGCGGCAATATATTCCGCCTCGGTGGTTGAAAGTGAAACCGAATTTTGCTTCTTGGAAAACCAAGAGACAAGAGAATTTCCTAGAAAATGGCAAGTGCCACTAGTACTTTTCCTGTCGGATTTGCATCCCGCATAATCAGCGTCACTATATGAGACTAACTCATATGTGCTAGATCTCGGATAAAGTAATCCAAAATCTAATGTGTAACTTAGATAGCGAAAAATACGCTTTACCGCTACTAAGTGAGACTCCTTAGGTTGAGACTGATAACGAGCACATATACATACGGCAAACATAATATCGGGCCTACTTGCGGTAAGATAAAGCAAACTACCTATCATACCTCGATATAGACGAATGTCTACATCCTTACCGCCCGTATCCTTGTCAAGATGCGTAGTCGTGCTCATCGGAGTCTTTTTCCCGGAGGCATTCTCCATTCCAAATCGCTTTAGCAACTCCACCGTGTACTTCGTTTGGTGGATGAAGATTGCATCGTTCATTTGGCGAATTTGGAGACCTAAGAAATATTTGAGTTCGCCCATGTGGCTCATCTCAAATTGTTCCTTCATAACATTAGAAAACTCTTCGCAAAGAGTGAAGTTAGTAGCACCGAAAATGATATCATCAACATAAATTTGTACTAATAATATATCATTATTCGCATGCTTAATAAAAAGTGTTGAATCGGCTTCGCCCATTTTAAAATTCAAATCCAAAAGAAAATTCTTTAGGCGATCATACCAAGCTCGAGGAGCTTGTCTCAAACCATAAAGAGCTTTCTTTAGTTTAAAAACGTGATTTGGAAATTTTTCATTTATGAAGCCCGGAGGTTGAGAAACGTAAACTTCCTCAACTACATCTCCGTTTAAAAATGCACTTTTAACATCCATTTGAAATAATTTAAAATTCTTATGGCATGCAAAAGACAAAAGTAATCTAATTGATTCTAATCTAGCTACCGGAGCGAAGGATTCTTCGAAATCAATACCTTCCTCTTGTCGATAGCCTTGAGCTACTAACCGAGCTTTGTTCCGGACGACGACTTGGTTTTCGTCGGTTTTGTTCTTGAAAATCCACTTTGTCCCTATGACGGTGTGGTTCTTCGAAGGCAATGGAACAAGCTCCCACACTTCATTCCTTTCGAATTGAATGAGCTCCTCCTCCATGGCAAGGATCCAAGCACTATCTTCGCATGCTTCAACTATATTCTTTGGCTCTATCGATGAGGCAAAGGCACAATTGGCGAAGTGGTGAACTTGCGATCTTGTCTTGACACTATCTTGAATATTGCCAATTACTTGCTCATGGGGATGGTCGCGAATGACATGAAGTCGCTTGGGAATACCTTGATCACTTGGAACATTCTCAACAACTTCATTAGTCGGGTTAGTCTCAATAGAATCAATAGACTTAGAATTATCAAATGAATCACATAAAACATCCATAGAATCATTATCATTTGAAATTCTAGTTGGAACAAATCCTTCATTAAATGAGACATGAAGCGACTCCTCGATCGTCGAGGTTCGTTTGTTGAATATCCGGTAGGCTTTGCTACGCGAAGAATATCCCACAAAAATCCCCTCATCGGATCTCGGATCGAATTTGTCCAAACTACCATATGTGTTCTTAATAAAACATTTCGAACCAAAAACACGAAAATGTTTAACTTGAGGCAACCTATCAAACAACAATTCATAACAAGTTTGTTTAGTGCCGGGCCTCAAAAGTATTCTATTAAACACATAGCAAGCGGTGTGTACCGCTTCCGCCCAAAATTGATGGCCAAGTTGGCTATCATCAAGCATAGTGCGAGCACACTCCACTAGCGTCCTATTCTTTCTCTCAACTACACCATTTTGAGGCGGTGCACGAGGGAAAGAGAAGGTGTGAGTAATACCAACTTCATCACAAAATGTCTCAAAAGACTCATTCTCAAATTCACCTCCATGATCACTACGAATAGTGACAATGGTGTTTCCTAAGAGATTTTGTACTTTCTTAACAAAAATTGTGAAGTTTTCAAAAGCTTCATTTTTATTGCACAAGAAAAATACCCAAGTAAATCTTGAATAGTCATCTACGATGACAAGTCCATACCTTGCATTTCCTAAGGAAGCTACTCTAGTTGGCCCAAATAAATCTAGATGTAATAGCTCTAGTGGCCGTTTTGTAGAGATGCTTTTCTTAGGTTTAAATGAAGATTTAGGAAGCTTGCCGCGTTGACAACAATCACAAAAACTTTTCTTTTCAAAAACAAGCTTCGGAAAACCTTTAATAGAATTCAATTTTGAAAGCTTATATAGTGTTCCAAAGTTCACATGTCCAAAGCGTCGATGCCATAAGTGTTGTTCACTTGTGTTGGCAACGAGACATTGTTCATATGACTTAGGAAGATCCAAAATATAAATGTCTTTACGACGAGTTCCGGAAAATAATAATTTTTCATTATCCTTTCTTAAAATATGACACAATCCTTTCGCAAAGCTAACTTTGTAACCTTTGTCACAAAGTTGACTTATTGAAATAAGATTATGATTTAAACCACTAACAAGATACACATCACTAATTAATGGTTTAGAAGGGTTACCTACATTACCAACACCTATGATGGTTCCGCTCTCGTTGCCTCCAAATACGACGCGGTTTCCATTCACAATGGGAACCACTCCGGAGAGCAATCGAGCGTCACCCGTCATGTGTTTGGAACACCCGCTATCGAGTATCCAATTCCCTTTGGAGCTAAATTTAAATTTGTTGCTCCTTCCCTTTTTCTTTTCCTTGAGTACCTAAAGATAGAAACTTCCATATCATGGTACCCAAGGTCATTGGGTCCAAGGGATTAGACCTTTGGAAGCCAAGTCCAAGTGGACTTAGACTTCCCCACATAATTCTTACTATGCACAACATCCGAAAAATAAGCATTCATGTACATTTGTTTTTCGTCCATGCTTGTGTCCTTTGGGCTCCAAATAGTGAATATTTTGGGAGCCATCATCCTATTGGGTGTATGCATGCGACGTTGATTTCTACGTGATGCATGTTGTGGATAGGCATACGGGACATGATGGAATGGTGCACGACGAGAATTATTCATATGATGAGGTGGGTGTACATATGCATGTGTGGGAACACGTGCGTGAGGGTGTCTCACTTGGTGTGCACGTGCCCGGGAATGTGTTGCATAAAAATCATCATAAGTGTGAGACGGTGGAGTAGGACGTGTGTTCCTACGTGGCATGGAATTGGTGTACATAAAAGCATGCCCCTTCTTTGGAGGTCCACCCAATGTGGGTTTCTTTCCGAAAGAGGGTGTGGACGAGGTGAAAGCACCATTGGTAGATGAACTACCAATAGAGTGTTTGCTCCCACTCGTTGAGGCTTCGGAAGTTGGCCTAACAAAAGTAGTGACCGACTTGGAAGAATTTCCCATCATATACCCCAAGCCAATGTGGTGTTTGGCCGGAAGTAAATCTTTTAGGATATTATCCAAATGGCCTTTACCCTTGTTGAATTCGTTGATTCGGCCCAATGTGTTCTCATATTTCTCTTTGAGAGAACGCAAGGAAGTATCCAAAGTGGATATTTGCGAAGTGAGCACATAAACACGAGATTTAAGATTCTCGTTCTCAATACTCAAAGTCGAGTTTTGAGAAGTTAAATCCGCTATCTCATGTTCTTCCGCATCCTCAATGCTAACATGTTCAAGTTTAGATTTGAGATTTACAATCTCATTTCTTAATTCTTCAACAACGGTGTCGTTGTTGGTGATGATAGTCTTAGGCGATGTTTGAATGCTAGCTAGGTCATCTTTTACCTTAGTATATCTATTTACTAACTTAGTATATTTTGACCAAAGTTGAGTGTTAGCATCCCTAAGATCATCCATCGTTACCTCATCGCTTTCTTCATCACTATCATCGGAAGAGGAGGATCCTTGATCGTGCTCCTCTCTTGCCATGAAACACATGTGTGCTTGCTCCACGTGCTCATCGTCCGACTCTCCGCTTGAGGAATCCTCGGAGTCGGTGAAGGTAGCTCCGACAAGTCCCTTCTTGTTTCCTTTCGTGTACTTCTTGGACTTGTCATACTTTGGCGCCTTCCACTTCTCCTTTTGCTTGTTTTGAGGACAATCCGCTTTGATGTGTCCTGGCTTATTGCATTTAAAGCACAAAGGTGGAGAGGCGTTAGTAGATGTAAACTTAGATTTTTGTTTGAAGTTACCCTTTCGGAAGAAGCGATTGAACTTCTTTGCCATGAGTGCAATGGATTCCATGTCCATTTCTTCTTCCGAGTTCTCATCATCGGTAGAGGTGGATGAAGCCGCCTTGAATGCAATCGCCTTTTTCTTAGGCGCATCTAGGTTCAAATATGACTTCATCTTTTCTTGTAGCTTCACCTTGCTATCTTTGCGTACCTCATATGACATCAAAGTACCCATTAGTTGAACTACGGTATATTTGTCCATGTCATTACCTTCCTCGATGGCGAAGGTACGTTTTTCCCAAGAAGAGGGAAGTCCTTCAATAAGCTTTAAGCACTTCTCCTTTTGAGTGTAGATCTTGCCGAGGGCCTCTAACTCGTTTATTATGTCAACGAAACGAGCGTAATATTCTTTCATCTTCTCGCCCTGTTGCATATGAAACATTTCGTAATCTTTGGTTACGACTACGAGTTTAGAGTCTCTTACCCTACTCGTCCCTTCATGTAGAATGAGGAGGGAGTTCCAAATTTGATATGCACTCTTACATGTGCATATCTTATTGAAATCCTCGGGCTCCAATGCACATTGCAAGGCGTTCATTGCCTTGGCATTGCTTACCTCCGCGGCGACCTCCGCGGTAGTCCATTTCTCAAAATCTTCTTCTTCGGGTACAATATACTCCTTCATTGTAGTTCTCCATAAAGATGCACTTCGGAGGAAGGTTTCCATCCGACACTTCCAGTACCCGTAGTTGGTACCGTTGAAGAATGGAGGCCTCGTAGAGGAATGTCCTTCCATCACGGAAGATGCTCCTTCACGGTTCCTGAAGGTGTCATAGTTGGAAGGTGGACGCACGGTCTTGTTGTCGTTGGCAGACATAGCTGAGAATCTGGCTCTGATACCAAATGTAATGCCCTACCAGCTACTGCACAAGTACTAGAGGGGGGGTGAATAGTACTTTAAAATAATAAGGCGTATAATTCCAAATTAAATTGCAAACAACCACCAAATCAATTTGCGGAAGCTTAAATTGAATGACAACAATGAAATTAACAAAGCAAACAAACGATGTTAATGGGTTCGGATCCACCCAAGTCTCCCCGACTTGTTCCCGGTGATCCTACGTCCCAACCACCCGGATCCCCTCCGGATACTTGAGTTAGAAACCCTAACTCAAGATTTCCACTATGAATATCTTGTGAAAAACCTTCACAAGATCAAATCATACATGCAATGGCAAAGTGAATCCCACAACCCGGGATCACAAACTTCTCTCACAACCGAGAGAGCCAATAAGCAATATAAAGAGTTTAAATGAAATAAATACTCTTACCACAAAATCCTATACCTTGAGTTTTTCTTACCCAATAGGTGGAATGAAGGATTTGAGGAAGATGAAGTCACCAAGCCCTAGCACCAAGGAAATGAGCAGCAATGGGTGCCTAGGGAAGAGTTGGAGACTTGGATCAAGCAATAGCTTGAAGAGCTCACCAAGAACAAGCTTCTCTCTAGATCTAGAAATGAGAGAGAATGGGTTTCTTGTGAGGAAGAGAGCTTTAGATTTGAGGGAGAATAGCTATCTCTTTAGAACTCAATGAATCTCTTAATGGCAGCTCTATTGAAGATAGAAATGACCTAGGTTCGTATTTATAGGAACCCAAAAACATAAGTTAGGTCAATCTCCAACGGAAAGAAATCTGGGAGAATTAGTCGGTCAAAGAACAATCACTGACCGACTAGTTCATCAACTAGTCGGTCAGTCACAAAGCATGGACCGACTAAGAGCAGATCTGAGAAGAGATAGAATTTCAGACCTAGAAAACTAGTCGGTCCAAGAAGACTTTCTGACCGACTAGTTTCACAACTAGTCGGTCATCCAATGAACGTAGACCGACTAAGAGGCAAAACAACATAGTCTGAAGGCAAGTTGACTTAGTCGGTCCAAGAACAAAAGTTGACCGACTAGATAGACAACTAGTCGGTCATCAAACGTTCTTAGACCGACTAACGAAAAACAGTAGCTTAGGAGAATTTTAGAGTGAACAGTAAGTCACAACTAGTCGGTCAAAGAAGCATCACTGACCGACTAGTTCACAAACTAGTCGGTCGGTGAGTCAACGTAGACCGACTAACTGTAAACAGTAAAGTCCAAGAAATTAACTGACAGAAACTAGTCGGTCCAAGAACAGTGGCCGACCGACTAGATCACCATCTAGTCGGTCAGTACTTGTTCTTGTACCAACTAACATGCACAACAAAGTCCGAATCGAAGCGCGACGCTTCGAGGAAGTTAGAGTGAACTTGTGCAAGAATCCTAGAGCTACGAAATGAGCGTAATGAAGATAGAAACGTAAGATATACTCAAGGCTTAACATTCTATCAATCGAAACTAAAAGACTATAAATAAAACCTTAATAAACGGTCTTCAATAGCTTCGATTGAATCTTCATATTTTCCAAAGCGTCGCAAGAGCTTCAACGAAGCTTTAGGCATGAATATGAGCTTTTGGAAGTGTTGAGATGTCGCTTTGAATATTCGCGTGAAATTGGCGACGATCTCCAATACTGCGCTCACAAATTGTTAGTTCATGAATTATTTATGTTTGCTCATCATCCAAAACCAAATCCGGGGAGTCCAATATTCAACACATCTTGCTGTTCCTTCATCGTCGACGGTGCGGGGGGAGCCTAGGAGCAGAGAGCGAGGGCTCGGATCGGGCTTCAACAGAGTCAGGGGCACGATTCTGGCAGAGATCAGGGCTATCCAGTGCAAAACGAGCACCATCAATCTCCCCGAGATCTGCTCCAAATACATTCGGCCACCTTGCACAGTTCGCCTCCCCGAACCCAATGAGAGGGTTTGCTCACCAAGGGATAACGAAGTCGGAGTCTACTGCCCGATCATCGAACTCGGCATGTGGTTTCTGCTCAAACCCCACCTCCTTCACTTGCTGAACTTCCTCGAGCTTCCTCTCTTCCAACTAACGCCGAACTCCATCAGCTCAATGGTTGACTTCGTTGTCCTCTGCACTATCAGTGGGATAAGTCCGAGCATATCTCTCTTCCAACATTACTTTGAGACAAAGAAGAAGGGGATGTATCACTGTGTTAGTGCGAGGAGGGGTCGGCATCTCATCCTTGAGCTGCCGAGCGAGGTGAGAGAATGGAGGGAGAGGTGATGGGTTTTGAGGGACCCTTAGGGCACATTTCTATGCCCCTCCTACATCGGACAGACGATAGAGGTAAAAAGAAAATAAAGCAGTGAAAAACGTTAAACCATTTAACGAACAAGCCTTAAGGATTTCAAGACCCTAACCGGGATCACTACTATCTTGAGGTGGGTTTGACCATCCCAAGATAGATCTAAGCTACTGCAATTGTCATGCCCCGTGTCCCATTGTACTTAGGAGCGAGAACATGAGCGGGTCTGCATGTGCTTAAAGCAAAAGAAGAAGCACTTTTTTCTTTCTTCTTTGACTTAAGCACAATAAGCGTTTTGTATAAATAGTAACCATGTTCTTGCAACTGCAAATCAGAAACACCACAGACATTTATAACAACTTTGTCCAGAGTTCAAAAATAAGTACACAAATGAGTTAGGCCTAGCATGACCACACAATTATTAGGCAATACACCTGCAATGATAAATAAAACTAAATAATATGAAGGCAGCATCAATGATCTAGTCAGTAGCAGGAAGAATCTCGGCGTCTTTGTAACTCTGGTCCGCTCGATCGGTCTACTGGTTCTGATCATCATAGGCAGGGTCCTCGCTATACTCTATCTCTGCACCAAATATATATTTCATAGTCCATTGAAATATATGTCAGCGAAAAACATCGGCAAGATTTTATAGTAATTGAAATTACAACTTTAGCAGTATAAAAGAAATGTCAAACACAGATATAATAAACAAGTGTGTAAAGTAAAGTTGAGCATGCTGAATTAATTGGACAGATAATTTGCATTTTAAAGAAGATTACACATTTCCACATGGAATATTCTCAGTTATTTGTGCTCGTGTAAGTTCATGTCTGAGTATGTATAGTGTTCTCGATACACCCTATCATCGGGGGTTTACCGTGATGCTTCTTGCCATCCCTAACCAGGAAAATGGACAAAATGCTTGCTTCCATTAGTGTGATATGGAAATAGCCGTAAGATGTACAAGACACACTCACAGACTCTCCTACATGAACCAACCCCACCCGCGTGTCTGTCTAGTTGTCCGACTAGGTTAATCCCATTTGTATTCGATGGTGTTGCATATATATTTTCGAGGGTTGTGTCCTACCCTTTGTCATGTTGAGTTTGTTATGTTAACATGCAGATAACCAATTGTTCCAACAAATGATGACATTATTTATGCATCCATTTAATTCCGAAAACAACTAATATAATGATAACATGCAGATCAGCATTCTAAGTTTGACAAGCGTATTAAAAGAGAACTTAGCATTAAGGTTGCACAATCAGATTTATAATTCCATTACAATAAAAATACTTGCCTGGAGATGTTGTTGGGTGCACAGATGATTGAAGCGTATGGTACGTTTTATCTGCGAAGTTAGATTTTAGACATCAGTTAAAAGATTCTGAACTAATATTAATCGCGTCGTTAGGTTTTGCTATGTAATCAGTTATATGGTACAATGTTATATGATACAGGACATATTACTATCATGAATTATTATAATAAGCTAACATGTTACATGCTTAGTTTTAAAGTATTAAGAATGTTATGTATTAAGAGTATTTTATATACTAATATAAGTAACAAAAACATACATGTTAAATCTAATGTGCTGATAATAATAATACAACTAACCTTATAATACTAGTCTTAAATAATTACTAACACTCTGACAGTATATTAACTGACTACAGTGTCGTATAAGACCAAAGTACTACCTAATTGCCAAGCTAACATGCAGGCATTAAAATAAGTTACTTAAGGTAATACTATATTATAATATCACTGACATGTAGACATGTGAATATTTATTAAGAATTGATTTAGGACAATCAAATAGTAATTAACCTTACACTAACGTAATATTATTAAGAGCTTATACAGCTAGCCTACAGTAGCATGACCCAACACTCAAAATGTAAGCTTACGTGTTTTACAGGCGGGCTACTCACGGGGGTGCAGACGGCAGAGGAGGATCAGGCGCTGCAGCTGGCGTCCGGGCGGCGACGGCGACGGCGACGACGTCTGCGTGGATCGACGGCGAGCGACGGCGTCGATTCGAGTCGGAGTTGGGTTCCGGAGGGAGGAGGTTCTTGCGAGGGAGAAAGGCGGTGTTGGGTCGGTGGACGTCGACGATTTGCACCGGAGATGGGGCGTCCCGACGGTTACGGATGGCGGGTGCTGGCGGTTTAGGCGGATGAGAGGCTGGCGGTGGTTTGGACGGCATCAGGCAGAAGTGAGGATCGGAGGTGAGTTTGGGTTTCGGAGGTAGGTCGAAGTCGCCGGTGTGGAGCTTCGATGAGTGGATGGTGGCTGGTTGCGGGGTGTTCGAAGAGATGGGCTGTCGATGAGGTGGGCGCTTGGAGTTTGAGGTGGGTTTCGTGTGAAGGGGAGGCGTGGCGGAACGATGCCGGAGTTCGATGGGTGCAGGGAGCTGGGTTTGTTGGGTTGGAGAGCACGGTGGGAGACAGGAACATGGGAGGGTTCGTCTGGGTTTAGGAGGGGCGAGGTTTCAAAGGAAACGGGGCCGGCTTGGGTTTTGATTTTTGTGAAAAAGGACAGGGCTTGTTTATTTTAAAGAAAATGATGTGGGTTTTGGGGTTTGCCTGGGTTTCTTTTTGAAGGAGAAAAGATGACGTGGGGTTATAGGGAGAGGGTGATGGGTTGTTATAAAAGATGGGGACGTGGGGGGTCTATTACGCAACAGACGATAGAAAAGGTTTCCCCTTTTTTGTTAAGGATGTAAAATAAATTCAGTTTTGATCAAGGGATTTGGTGCACGAGATTCGTAGTAGGGTCGGAGTGATACCCACATGCCAACGAGATGAGATGATATGGGGGTGCTAACGGGTTAGATTAGTATCAAAAATTCGTTAATTTATTATTTTTCGATTAAAGACAACATTTAGTTAAGGTATCTATTTGATAGGATTTGATTAGATTTCTTAAACTATAAAGATTTATTAATATATGCAAGATGTGATTGTGTTTAGAAAATCTACATTGTTAAAATATTTGGATCACTACGATTTTTCCACTGCACATCAATGATGTCCAAAAATGACAAAATTAGTGGCGACACGATCATGGAGTTGAGTGGATCACTAATACAGTGTTTGATCACGCGTATAGGCTAAGAAAACTAACAATATAAAATCGTACATAAAATTCCCGAACAAATCAATTTATTAGCAATGTACGTATGAAATACGTCCTGTAAAAAGTGGTCGTTACATCCTTCCCACCTTATTAAAATTCCGTCCTCGGAATTCTATCATCTAGGGTTCAGGGAACAAATGAGGATATCGCTCATGCATTTCCTCTTTCCGTTCCCAGGTGGATTCTCTAGGTGATTCGTGATGCTACATCACTCTAATAAGATTGACAACTTTATTCCTGAGGGTCTTCTGTCGTCGATCTAAAATCTGAACCGGCTGCTGCTCGTAGGTCAGATCTGGTCGAACAGTAATCTCGGAGTAGTCAACCGCATGAGTAGGGTCACTGACGTAATGCGGTTGTAAGACATGGAAAACATTATGAACTCCCTCCAATGAAGGCGGTAGAGCTAATCGATAAGTAACTTCTCTAACTCGCTCTAGCACATCAAATGGTCCAATGAATCTCAGGCTAAGCTTCCCTCGCTTTCCAAATCGTATCACTCCTCTGTTTGGAGATATCTTTAGGAAGACATGATCTTCTGGTTGAAACTCCAAGTGACGACGCTTGGCATCAGCCCCATGCTTGTACCGGTCCTGTGTAATGCGTAGCTTGTCTTTGATACCATGCACTACATCCACGGTCTCAACTATCATCTTTGGACCCAATAACTCTCGATCACCAACGTCATCCCAACTCAATGGGGATCGACACTTCGTTCCATAGAGTGCTGCAAATGGAGCCATGCCAATACTGGCCTAGTAGATGTTGTTGTAGGCAAACTCTACTAGATGCAGATGATCTTCCCATGAGCCTTTGAAATACAACATGCAAGCTCGTAACATATCCTCCAATATCTAGATTGTACGCTCTGACTGTCCGTCAGTCTGCAGGTGATATGCAGTGCTGAAACTGAGATTGGTACCCAGATTGGTTTGCAGGCTCTACCAGAACTAAGATGTAAATCCGGTGTCCTGGTCAGAGACGATGCTCACTGGAAAGCCATGCAGTCGAACAATCTCATGCACTGTTATCGAGTACATCACAATGTAAACTAGAAGAAGTTGTAAAGGTAAGGATAGGTTATTACCTCCATATACTTCTTCGCCAATATTTTCGTAGACTGTCCCACTCGGAATGGTATAAAGTGTGCCGATTTGGTTAATCGATCAACAATCACCCAAATCGCATCGTTTTGCTTAGCACTCCGAGACAGTGCGGTCACAAAATCCATAGTGATGTGCTGCCACTTCCTCTCCGAAATAGGCAGGGGTTGAAGCAATCCAGCAGTACGATGATGCTCAGCCTTCACCTGCTGATATATTAAGCACTTGGCAACACTGCGAGCTATGCTACTCTTTATCCCATGCCACCAAAAGTTTAGACGTAGATCCTTGTACATCTTGGTGCCACCAGGATGAATAGAGTAAGGGGAGCTGTGCGCTTCATTCAATAGCTCATCTCAGATATCACCGGAAGGCACACAAATCCTACTACCATATCTCAAAGAGCCATCCTCATGAATCAGGAAATCCGTTCGAAGTCCAGCTTCGACTTGCTCTCTGATCTTCTGTAACTTCGTATCTCCAGTCTGAGCAGCTTTGATCCACGATCGTAGACTGAACTTACATATTCATTAATGATGAAAAAGTCCCAGGCAGAATGACTTCAACTTCCATCTCACGAACAGCCGGCTGAAGTCTCCATTAAGCCGAAAGGGTCATAATCGCTGGTAATCTGCTCAATGCATTTGGTACGACATTCACTGTCCCGGGATGGTACTGAAAATCGATGTCGTAATCTGCCATAAGCTCTAACCATCTGCGTTGCCTCATATTGAGCTCCTTCTGAGAGAAGATATACTTCAGGCGCTTGTGGTCGACGTAGATCTTAACTTGCTCGCTCAACAGAAAATGCCTCCAAATATTCAGAGTCTTTAGCTGTCGGGATGCATATACGACCACATGTCCGTGCTGATGTAGGACACATCCGAGACCCTTGCCAGATGCATCGCAGAAAACTTCGAATCCTCCGGTTCTTTCTGGTATAGCTAACACTAGTGTAGTCGTCAGCTTCTTCTTCAACTCTTCGAATGCTTGCTCACAAGCTTCAGACCAGATGAAGTTCACATCTTTTCTCGTCAGGCGAGTTATAGGCTCAACAATCTTTGAGAAGTCCTTGATAAATCGACGGTAGTAGCCAGCCAATCCGAGAAAGCTCCGGATATCTGAAGCTGACCGAGGAGTCGGCCAATTTCTAACCGAGGTGACTTTCTTCGAATCAATTGAAATACCGTCACCTGATGCTACATGTCCAAGGAAGGCGACTCGATCTAGCCAGAATTCACACTTGCTGTACTTGGCGTATAATCGATGTCATCGCAAGGTCTCTAATACGATCCGCAGATGCTTGGTATGTTCTTCTTCATTCCTCGAATATACCAGAATATCGTCGATGATGATAACCACAAACTTATCCAGGTACTCATAGAAAATCAGATTCATGAGATTCATGAATATAGCTGGTGCATTGATCACACCGAATGGCATGGATACAAATTCGTAGTGCCCATACTTGGTGTTGAATGCCGTCTTCGGAATATATTCACTTCTGACCTTTACTTGATGCACTTCTAAGGTCCAGCTTCGAGAAGACTCGCAATCCACCGAGTTGATCAAAAATATCATCGATACGTGGCAGCGTATACTTGTTCTTGATGGTCACCTTGTTCAGCTCTTGATAATCAATACACATTCTTCTCCATCCTTCTTCTTGACCAATAGAACAGGCGCACCCTAGGGAGATACACTGGGATGTATCAATCCCTTCTGCAACAGATCATCAAGCTGTTTTCGAAGTTCCTCCAGTTCAGCAGGAGCCATGCGATACGGTGCCTTCGAAATCAGTTGAGTGTTCGGCAGAAGGTCGATAGTGAACTCCAAAGCTCGATCTGGCGGTAGTCCCGAAATATCATCAGGAAATACGTTTGCAAAACCTTGAACCACTCTAGGCTTCTCGGGTTCGACTATCATCGATGTCGTGATCATATCATTCGGCTTGGCCCGAAACTTGATCGGTCCAAGTGAATGGTCTCTGCTAGCGAATTCAAACACTGGATGGTCGAGGGTTTCGAACACTACCTTCTTCCTGTGACAATCAATGGTAGTGTAGAAATTTTCCACCCAATCCATGCCAAATATTGCATTGAAGTTTGGCATGTCGACTGTCACAAAATCTGCAAACAACTCGTGTCCACAGATCACTATAGGGCAAGATCGACAGCCTATAGGGCAAGATCGACAGCCAGAGGAAGTTTTCACTACTCCACTCCCGGTAGTGATGCTCCAACAATTGGGTAGAGGGTCTACACTAATAGCGTGCTACTCTACGAATCTTCTGGATATGAAGCAATGAGAAGCTTCAAAATCAAACAGAGACAGAACCGTGTGAGAGGCTACTAATACAACACCTAGAATATAGGGGAACACCTTAGCTAAAAATAAGAAATCAAACACACATATATGTGTACTATAAGCACATAAAAAGAAGAGTTTAGATAATACCAGATATCACTTGCTCATCAGTCTCGGCCTCAGCAGCCGTCATGGTAAATGCCTGGCGTCTCGGCTGGTTCTGCCTCGCCTGTTCATACGCCTTCTGCTGTGGAGCCAGAGGTGGTCCACGCTGAGTAGGTCTAGGAGGTCCACACTGAATCGGTCCCGGTGGTCCAGATGGTCCAGTAGTCATCGGTTTGTTGGTGCGACGAGGGCAGTCTCTAGTAGTACGCGCTGACTCTCCACATACTAAACACTGGTTTAGTAGATCCCGGCAGTCCTTCTTGAGATATGCAATGTGCTTGCAGTGAAAGCACACCATCTGGGGTCGGTTATTGATAGGAGTAGCAGGCCTCTTGAATTGAGCAGTCTGAGTAGGCCTGAGGTTGCCCCTGGGTGGCTCTGGTGGACGTTTGCTTCCTCCAATCTGAAGCGCCTTCCTCTGATTCACAATAAGTTCGTGCTTCCTGGCAGCATCCAGTACGTCCTACTGTGTAGTCAGATTCACCGAAGACATCGAAGCCTGAAAGTCCAGGTCCAAACCCTGGCGAAACTGATATGCACGGTCCTCGGGATCCTCCACCAGATGTGGAGCGAATCGACTAAGCATCGAGAAATCTGCCTCGTATTCGTCAACAGTACGATTGCATTGCTTCAGGTTGACGAATCATTGCTACAGTTCCATCTTCGCTGATCGGGGAAAATACTGAGCGTCGAAATGCTCTCGGAACATGGTCCAGTTGACGAGCCTGACCAGACGAGCTTCTTCATTGTCCCACCAGTTCCGTGCATTGCCCGCCAGTTGCTTCTTGGCCACTTCTACCCATTCAGCTTGATCAATACGGGAAAGACTCAGATCGTCTTCTGTACTCCGGGCCCATTCTTCGGCTTCTAGTGGCCCTTCTCTTCTGGAGAAGCTCTTCGGGTTCAGTTCCTGAAATTGCTTGGCTCCCGGTGCAGTTCGCGAAGGTGGTGGTGCAGGTTGTACAGCTTGCGGTTGTTGACCTTGTTGAATGGGCTGTTGTTGGATCTCCAACATGCATCTCATGAGTCCCATAAGCTCGTGGATGTCGGGAGTTCCGTTCTCGTTGACTCCATTTTCGTTGCGGGTGTTGTGCCCTCCTGCCATGCTGCAAACAAATAAAGTAAACATTTTGTGTACTAATTTGTTTAAACATTCTAGTTAGTAATAATATTCGCACTGTTCCTGAAATATCTCGCAGGTTGCAAGAAGATCTGCTTGGGCCACCACTAAAACCTGTCATGCCTCGCTTCGCATTATACTTGGGAGCGAGAACATGAGCGGGTCCGCATATGCTTAAAGCAAAGAAGAAGTACTTTTTTCTTTCTTCTTTGACTTACGCATAATAAGCATTTTGTGTAAATAGCAACCAGGTTCTTGCAACCGCAATAATCAGAAACACCACAGACATTTATTACAACTTTGCCCAGAGTTAAAAAATAAGTACACAAATGAGTTAGGCCTAGCATGGTCGTACAATTATTACAAGGGCAACACACCTGCAATGATAAATAAAACTAAATAAAATGAAGGCAGCAGCACTGATCTAGTCCTCAGCAGGAAGAATCTCGACGTCTTCGTAACTCTGGTCCGCTGGATCGGTCTCCTGGTTCTGATCCTCGTAGGCAGGGTCCTCGCTGTACTCTATCTCTGCACCTAACATATATTTCATAGTCGATTGAAATATATGTCAGCGAAAAGCCTCGACAAGATTTTATAGTAATTGAAATTACTACTTTAGCAGCATAAAAGAAATGTCAGATGCAGATATAATAAACAAGTGTGTAAAGTAAAGTTGAGCATGCTGAATTAATTGGACATGTAATTTGCATTTTAAAGAAGTTAACACATTTCCACATGGAATATTCTCAGTTATTTGTGCTCGTGTAAGTTCATGTCTGAGTATGTATAGTGTTCTCAATACACCCTATCATCGGGGGTTTACCGTGACGCTTCTTGCCATCCCTAACCTGGAAAATGGCCAAGATGCTTGCTTCCATTAGTGTAGTATGGAAGTAGCCATAAGATGTACAAGACACACCCACAGACTCTACTACATGAACCAACCCCACCCACGTGTCTGTTTAGTCAACCGACTAGGTTAATCCCATTTGTATTCGATGGTGTTGCACATATATTTTCGAGGGTTGTGCCCTACCCTCTGTCCGGTTGAGTTTGTTACATTTACATGCAGATAACCAATTATTCCAACAAATGATGACATTATTTATGCGTCCATTTAATTCCGAAAACAACTATTATAATGATAACATGCAGTTCAGCATTCTAAGTTTGACAAGCATATTAAAAGAGAACATAGCATTAGAGTTGCACAAATCAGATTTAAAATTCCATTACGATAAAAATACTTGCATGGGGATGGCACTGGGTGCACAGATGATTGAAGCGTATGGTACGTTTTATCTGCGAAGTTAGGTTTTAGACATCAGTTAAAATATTCTGAACTAATATTAATCATGTCGTTAGGTTTTGCTATGTAATTAGTTATATGGTACAATGTTATATGAAACAGGACATATTACTATCATGAATTATTATAATAAGCTAACATTTTACATGCTTAGTTTTAAAGTATTAAGAGTATTTTATATACTAATATTAGTAACCAAAACTTACATGTTAACTCTAATGTGCTAATAATAATAATACAACTAACCTTATAATACTAATCTTAAATAATTACTAACACTCTGAAAGTATATTAACTGACTACAGTGTCGTATAAGACCAAAGTACTACCTAATTACCAAGCTAACATGCAGGCATTAAAATAAGTTACTTAAGGTAATACTATATTATAATATTACTAACATGCAGACAATGTGAATATTTATTAAGAACTGATTTAGGACAACCAAATAGTAATTAACCTTACACTAACATAATATTATTAAGAGCTTCATATATACAGCTAGCCTACAGTGGCATGACCCAACATTTAAAATGTAAGCTTACGTGTTTTGCAGGTGGGCTCCTCACGGGGGGTGCAAACGACGGCGGAGGATCAGGCGTTGCAGCTGGCGTCCGGGCGGCGGCGGCGGCGGCGACGACGACGATGTCTACGTGGATCGATGTCGAGCGACGACATCGTGTCGAGTCGGAGTTGGGTTCCGGAGGGAGGAGGCGCTTGCGAGGGAGAAAGGCGGCATTGGGTCGGTGGACGTCGATGATTTGCACCGGAGATGGGGCGTCCCGGCGGTTACGAATGGCGGGTGCTGGCGGTTCAGGTGGATGAGAGGTTGGTGGCGGCGGTTTGGACGACATCGGGCAACGGTGAGGATCAGAGGCGAGTTTATGTTTCGGAGGAAAGTCGAAGTCGCCGGTGTGGAGCCTCGATGAGTGGATGGTGGCTGGTTGCGGGGTGTTCGGAGAGATGGGCTGTCGATGAGGTGGGCACTCGAAGTTTGAGGTGGGTTTCGTGTGAAGGGGAGGCACAGCAGAACGATGCCAGAGTTCAACGGGTGAGGGAGCTGGGTTTGTTGGGTTGGAGAGCGCGGTGGGAGATGGGAACGGGGGAGGGTTCGCCTGGGTTCGGGAGGAGGGGACGAGGTTTCAAAGGAAACAGGGGCGGCTTGGGTTTTGATTTTTGTGAAAAAGGACAGGGCTTGTTTATTTTAAAGAAAATGATGTGGGTTTTGGGGTTTGCCTGGGTTTCTTTTTGAAGGAGAAAAGATGACGTGGGGTTATAGGGAGAGGGTGATGGGTTGTTGTGAAAGATGGGGACATGGGGGGTCTGTTACGCAACAGACGAAAGAAAAGGTTTCCCCTTTTTTTGTTAAGGATGTAAAATAAATTCAGTTTATATCAAGGGATTTGGTGCACAAGATTCGTGGGAGGGTCAGAGTGATACCCGCATGCCAACGAGATGATATGGGGGTGCTAACGGGTTAGATTAGTATCAAAAATTCGTTAATTTATTTTATTTTTGATTAAAGACAACATTTAGTTAAGATATCGATATGATATGATTTGATTAGATTTCTTAAAATTTAAAGATTTATTAATATATGCAAGATGTGATTGGGTTTAGGGAAATCAACATTGTTAAAATATTCGGATCACTACGATTTCGCCACTGCACATCAATGATGTCCAAAAATGACAAAATTAGTGGCAGCACGATCGTGGAGTCGAGTGGATACTAATACGGTGTCTGATCATGCATACAGGCTAAGAAAACTAGCAATATGAAATCATACATTAAATCCCCAAACAAATCAATTTTTAGTAATGTTCGTATGAAATACGTCCTCTAAAAAGTGGTCGTTACAACAATATAATAAATGAAATGCTTAATTAAACTACATACCCGGAACTTTGCTTGCACCGGTAAAGGGTACCGAACCACGTCCTGAGCTGCTCCTTGTCCCGAGCTGAACCGCTTCCCGAACCGCACTGCGTCCCGAGGCAAGCAACCCACTTGTCGCTGAGCCAACCACGCGCCGAAGAAAGTTTCAACTTGAGTGGATCCTTCGACAAGACTCCGGATCAAATCCGAGCCCCTTCGTGGCTTTGTTAGAGCCCTTCAGGAGCAAGGAAGAAATATAGGGAGAGGAAAATATTTATTTTAAGCTTAGATCCGAGCGTGCTCCAAACTTTTGGGAGATGCTCAGATCTAGAGCTTGGGACGAGTTATGAGGAAGGGGGCATGCCCCTATTTATATAGGCAGCTGACCCCTCTCCTTTACTCTACTTTCGATGTGGGACTTATAAACTTGGAGTAAAAATTCAAGTTAGTTTGCCGTAAAGAAAGGCCAAACTTCAATGAATTTTAACTTCCTCACCGTTGAGATTCGCATTTGATACAACCTATCCAATCGAAGAGCGCTGAACGGTGAACGCGTAGGAAAAAATGGCGAGTCATTCCGAGTCCGTTTGACCCCTCAAACGTGTGTCCAAAGATCATCCCAAAAGCAATTTCTGCTGAAAATTCCAGCCGTCAGGAAAAAAACTCTTTATGGTTCAAAACCCTATTCGTGGAACCCACAGAGTGGGCCCTGTTGGATCCTGTGGATGGCAAACAACACTAGAAGGGGGGTTGAATAGTGTTGTGCAAATAGTAAACTTTTTCGATTGTTAATAAACGTCCTTCTAATGTTGCCTAAGAAACCAAGTAGAGCGATCTACGCTTGGTTCTTAATCAACAAAATAATCTTAAAATACACAGAGTAATTTCACAGCAGGTAGTCGACTCCCTATGAGCAGTAGTCGACTCCCAGAATATTTATAAGCACAGATAAGATTGCAAGTAATACAAATATTATATTCACAGCGGATAGAAGTAAGTTGATCTTTGCAATAGAAGAATAACAATTAGCAAATAATAAAGTAAGCGCAAAGATAAACAAACACAGATAAGCAATCGCAGACACAAGGATTTTTATCCTGGTTCCCCACAACTTTTGGGTACGTCCAGTCCCCGACCAATCCGTACGAGATTTTCAACCAGGATTTCTAACTGGCAACACCTAGACTTGTCTAGTGTTCCAACAACAACACAACAAAATTGATATCCAATTCACCACAATAAATTGGTGGAGATTGGTTTTACACCCAGCTTCTATAGCCAAACAATGATAGACAAAATTGTGTGTAGTGGCTTGATAGAATGAGATTCTAGATCACACAAAGATACGAATGAATTCTTTGTGATCTAGATCTATTGTTTTTCAAAAATCCTTTAAACAAAAATCAAGAGAAAAGTAATACGGATTTGAAAACCAGTTAGCCAATAAAACAAGAATATGATCTTTAAAAATAATAACAGAATTTTGCAAGATCACAAATAAAATAGAATTGGCTAGAGAAAGAATGAGAGCTTAGAACTTTTAGAGCGTTTGCACGAGAGATTTTGAATTCGATAATTGTTGTATTTTTCTCAATGAAAACGGTTCTCTATTTATATGACAAAACTGAGAATTCGAATTTCAAAAATACTTTGACTTTTGACCCAAAAATCATGGAGAAAATCGCTCAACGATATTTCAAAATTCAAGTCAAAAATGTCAAACTTTTACAGCTGGTTGTCAACTCCCTAGGAGTGGTAGTCGACTCCCAGTGTGTTTCAGGAAATCTTGATTCTCAGCTGGTAGTCGACTCCCTACCTTTGGTAGTCGACTCCCAGAGGAGTTTTTCCTGCGACACAGCTAGTCAGACAGGTAGCTGACTCCAGGGTGTGTGGAGTTTCACTACGGAATTTATAAGTTGACTAGAGAAAGCTCTCAAAAACATTTTTGAAGATGTTTTAAAAGATATTCAAAAACATTTTCAAATTGTGTGTGTGTGTGTGTGTTTGTCTATATGATTTGGCTTTAACAATACCCTAAAGAGACACAACACACTCACTATAGACTTAGGACACGTCTTCGAAAGCTTGATCGGTTTGATGAAGTAGAAGTGAGCTTCACTTGAGCTTCTTGTTCTATTTGAGCTTTGAACTTCATTATTTGATCTTAGCCACGTTCGTCCTAGTCTTTTGAGCGTAGATTGCGTTTCTTTGAGTATGAGTAAAGCTTCGTATATCCTGCCCACTTAATTGTATTGTAGTTAGTACACTAAGTTTCATTTGGTGTGCTCATCATCAAAATCACTTGGGGTGGAATTCAATTTTCATCACTCTCCCCCCTTTTGATGATGACACCCAAATGAAAAAATGAAGTAAGTTTGAAATTTGTAAATACATGAAAGTATACTTACTCCCCCTGCTTTGATGCGGTTCTCCCCTGCATCGAAGCTGTTAGCAAAGTAATACAATACATATGATTTCATTTTTGCATTTCAGATTTTTCTCCCCCTTGTCATCAACAAAACATATCAATGACAAAGTATTAAATCATATGAATCATAGTATGATTAGGAGGGGAATTCAATTCTCTATTCCTGCAAGAGAGATGTTAGTTTATAAGAGCAACTAATATATTGCATGATGGATAAGTTCATAGTAGCAAGCATCACACAATTAAAGAGTTATTACAAGCCATAAGTTTTAACGACATAGTTTTTGAGAACCATTGTTTAAAAAGCCATTGTTTTTAAGAACCATTGTTGTTAAAAGAAGCTAGGGATGACCGCCGTTCTTCTTCAGTTCCTTGATCTCATCAAGGATCCTAACAAGCGTGTCCTCCGTCATTTTGTTGCTTCTCACGACGAGCTCCTTAAGGTCGTCCACCTTTTGGTTAAGGTCTTCAAAACCTTTCTCTTGTGATATCTTCAATTTCCCAATCTTCTTTAGAAGCATTTCTTGAAGCTCAAGAATATACGCCGGTGTTTCTTCTTCTTCTTCTTCGCTTCCTCTTTCTTCTTCTCCTTGTTCTTCCTCCTCAGAATCTGAACAACAATTTTCTTACCTCTTCTGGAGGATGATGATCCTCCTTCAGCTGCAAGCTTTTCTTTGGGAATGTTCTCATCAAGATCATGGTGTAGATTCATTCTTCCAAGTGCATGAACATCAAAAACTCGAGCCGGTTCTAGAATAGAGGTTTCATGATCCAAAGGCACATTATAGCTAATAAACAAGATAGTGAGATAGTGCCCATGTGCTAAGGTGGATGAGGGTTTATTAGAAGAAGCTGAAGCAAGAATAGAATTCATGATAACTTTGGCCCAATTGATGCGGATGTTACCTAGTATAGCATAGATACATTTGGCCTGCTTCTCAGATAGGATAGAATGACTTCCAGATTTCTGAGTAATATTATAGGATAATAGATTTGCCAGAATTCTTGTCGGATAGCGAAGATCGCTAGATGGAAGTTTAGTCTGAAAATGTCTTCCTGGCAAATACATTCTCTCTAGAATACTTCCTTCAGTCATATCTATCTTATCAAGCAGCATGCCAGAATATGGAATTCCTAGGGCTTCTCCTAGAGATTTGACAGTAATGGCAAGCTTAGTATCAAGGACTTTGGTTATAAAGCGGCTTTTAGCAAGGTCGTAATCCATATTAGCATAGAACAAGTGCACAAGCCTGGGATAGCAAAGATAAGTATTTTCGGAGGAAAATAGGTTGGCCAAGTTCTGAAAATCTAGTAAGCTATCAATGCCATAATTTATAACATCATCAAGCTTAACAAAACGTTCATGGAGGATGGGTTTCTTAGAGATTTTGATGAAGTGTTCATATGTGGTGTTCTTGAATAGATATGGTAAAATGGTTTCTTTCTCAGAGTCAATTTCAGATGAGGTTTTTCTCTTCTTGGTAAATATTCCTTTGAGAGGCATCTAGATAGAGTAAAAACAATATTTTTACAATGCTAGATAAGCAAGAGAAAAAAAAAGATCATGAAGTAAAATTTTTTTTACCTTGAGTAATTTGAGAAAGAGATGGAGTTGAAAGAGCTCCAAGCAACCAAGCACCAAGATGAAATTTCAAGAGAGAGAGAGAGATGAAAGGGGTAGTCGGCTACCCTAGGGTTTCTCTTGGGTGGTTTTTAACATGGGATGAAAGATGGTGAAGAATGAGGGCCTTAGGATCAAGTGTTGGATGGTTAGGATAGAGTTTTAGCTTATTGGGTATAAGTTGCCTTTGAGGATATGAACCCATTAACTCTATAGAACCCAGTAGGAGTTAGTCAAAAACAAACCCAGAAATTCGCATACACGCTGGTAGTCGACTCCCTCATGTAGGTAGTCGACTCCCTACTGGGTTGAATCGTTTTCTCATCCCGAGGGGTTTTTGATCCAAGTCGAGTGCGTTTTCTGAACACAAAATGTTTTAAAAAGTATAACACAAATATGTAAGATCATAGAAAAAAATATTTATTTAATTAAATTTAATCATATATATTTAGCAGAGAAAAAATTGAGTCGTGCAAGAAGGCTTTGATGTTGATCCTTTACAAGGCGTTGGATCTTGCTTTCTTCCTTTCATTTCTTTGGAGTACCTGAAAAGAATTAAACGTTTATGGTACTCTTTTTTTTAAGTCCGAGGAGTTAGTCTTTAGGAAGCCAAACCCAGTATGGTTTAGTTCCTTCATGAACAACATATTGATAATTTTTGTTTAAATGAATTTGCTGAACAAAGTTGGTAGCGTACCTTTTCCTTCGTTGATCAGATAATTTCTTTGGTATCCAGATGCTCAAAAAAATGTCGTTAGAATGATGTATCCTAGTATGCTTAACCCGTTTCTTGGTATGATGTGAATCATAACCGAGTCCGGTTTTGCTAGATGAGGCTTTTTGATCTTTTATTATACTATCTAGCTTTCCTTTTCCTTTGTTGAAATTCTCAATAATTTACATCGTAGCGTCGTATTTATCTTTGACAGATACGAGAAGATTATTCAGATTCTCAACCTTTTCATTTACCAACAAAATATCTTTTTGCAGAAAGTCATTCTTTTCTTTAAGGAGACTATTTTCTTTAATGATTTCTTCCTTTTCTTTAGTATCCTTTTTAATACTTCTAAGTGTTCTTCTATGTTCTTTTATGAGCTTTTCATGCATTTTGCATAGCTCCTTATATGCTCCCCTATAATCCATGTCTTCATCATCACTTGATGACGAATCATTGTCGCTAGATGAATCATGATGCGTGCTTACCTTGGAGGATGTGGATGCCATGAAGCACATGTGTGCTGTTTCTCTTCTTTCATCGTTATCTTCTTCTGAGGATTCACCGGATGAGGAATCGTCGCTCTGGTCGAAGGCTGCGTAAGCTTCCTTCTTTGGTCGTCGGAATTTGTTTCTTCCATTGTTTCGCTTTTCATTATTGTCTTTGTTCTTCCCACGATCTCTGGAATCACGATTGTTTCTCTCTAATGGACAATCTCTCTTGACATGCCCTGGTTTGTTACAACCAAAACAAATAATACCGTTAGTGGGTCTAAAAGATCGTTTTCCATACTTACTTGTGATGAACTCTTTAAAGTTCTTTGAGATGAACGCGATATGGTCTTCTTTGTCCGTGTAATTGGAATCTTCCTCTTGGGCTTTGAACGTGAGATTCTTCTTCTTTGGTCTTTCTTCGATCTTCTTGTCTTCTTCAAGCTCAATCTCATATGCCATGAGATTTCCCATTAGTTCTTCAATGGTGAGGTCTTTCACATTATGAGGTTCTCGGATGGCAGTTGTCTTTCCTTTCCATTCGGGTCGGAGGGATCTTAGTATCTTCATTACCTGCTCATATTCGAAAAGTTTCTTTCCTAATCCTGCGAGCTCATTTGTAATATTAGTAAAACGAGTATTCACATCGGTGATACTCTCTCCTTCTTCCATTTTAAAAGATTCGAATTTTGAATGCAAAACATTTATGCGGGATTCTTTTACCTTTTTGGTTCCTTCGTGACTTACCTGAAGGGTGTGCCATATTTGGTGTGCTGTCTCACATTGGGAGACTCGATTGAACTCATTTCCTGTAACGGCGCAAAATAGTGCATTCATTGCTTTTGCATTGAGATTAGCTCTTTTCTTGTCGTCGACAGACCATTTTCCAAACTCAACGTCGGTAGGTGCGATGTACGGGATTTTAGTAACAGTCCAAGCTTCAATGTCTAATGACTCTAGGTGAGTCTTCATTCGGATCTTCCAGCTAGCGTAGTTGGTTCCGTTGAACAGTGGTGGTCGCATGGTATTCAGTCCTTCAGAGTGAAAGGATGTTGACGCCATCACCTTTGTAGCCTTGCTCTAATACCAAGTGTTGGATCCTATGGATGGCAAACAACACTAGAAGGGGGGTTGAATAGTGTTGTGCAAATAGTAAACTTTTTTGATTGTTAATAAACGTCCTTCTAATGTTGCCTAAGAAACCAAGTAGAGCGATCTACGCTTGGTTCTTAATCAAAAAAATAATCTTAAAATACACAGAGTAATTTCACAGCAGGTAGTCGACTCCCTATGAGCAGTAGTCGACTCCCAGAGTATTTATAAGCACAGATAATATTGCAAGCAATACAAATATTATATTCACAGCGGATAGAAGTAAGTTGATCTTTGCAATAGAAGAATAGCAATTAGCAAATAATAAAGTAAGAGCAAAGATAAACAAACACAGATAAGCAATCACAGACACACGGATTTTTATCCTGGTTCCCCACAACTTTTGGATACGTCCAGTCCCTGACCAATCCGGTAAGAGATTTTCCACTATCTGCCTTGGCAAATACAAGTACCTAACTCCACTCGTTAGGATTTCCAACGACCTAGTCTTGACCAGGATTTCCAACTGGCAACACCTAGACTTGTCTAGTGTTCCAACAACAACACAACAAAATTGATATCCAATTCACCACAATAAATTGGTGGAGATTGGTATTACACCCAGATTCTATAGCCAAACAATGATAGACAAAATTGAGTGTAGTGGCTTGATAGAATGAGATTCTAGATCACACAAAGATACGACTGAATTCTTTGTGATTTAGATCTATTGTTTTTCAAAAATCCTTTAAACAAAATCAAGAGAAAAGTAATACGGATTTGAAAAACAGTTAGCCAATAAAACAGGAATATGATCTTTAAAAATAATAACAGAATTTTGCAAGATCACAAATAAAATAGAATTGGCTAGAGAAAGAATGAGAGCTTAGAACTTTTAGAGCGTTTGCACGAGAGATTTTGAATTCGATAATTGTTGTATTTTTCTCAATGAAAACGGTCCTCTATTTATAGGACAAAACCGAGAATTCGAATTTCAAAAATACTTTGACTTTTGACCCAAAAATCATGGAGAAAATCGCTCAACGATATTTCAAAATTCAAGTCAAAAACGTCAAATTTTTACAGCTGGTAGTCGACTCCCTAGGAGTGGTAGTCGACTCCCAGTGTGTTTCAGGAAATCTTGATTCTCAGCTGGTAGTCGACTCCCTACCTTTGGTAGTTGACTCCCAGAGGAGTTTTTCCTGCGACACAGCTAGTCAGACAGGTAGCTGACTCCAGGGTGTGTGGAGTTTCACTACGGAATTTATAAGTTGACTAGAGAAAGCTCTCAAAAACATTTTTGAAGATGTTTTAAAAGATATTCAAAAACATTTTCAAATTTTGTGTGTGTGTGTGTGTGTGTGTGTGTGTGTGTGTGTGTGTGTGTGTGTGTGTGTGTGTGTGTCTATATGATTTGGCTTTAACAATACCCTATAGAGACACAACACACTCACTATAGACTTAGGACACGTCTTCGAAAGCTTGATCGGTTTGATGAAGTAGAAGTGAGCTTCACTTGAGCTTCTTGTTCTAATTGAGCTTTGAACTTCATTATTTGATCTTAGCCACGTTCGTCCTAGTCTTTTGAGCATAGATTGCGTTTCTTTGAGTATGAGTAAAGCTTCGTATATCCTGCACACTTAATTGTAGTGTAGTTAGTACACTAAGTTTCATTTGGTGTGCTCATCATGAAAATCACTTGGGGGTGGAATTCAATTTCCATCAGGCCCCACGCACCTGGCACGCGTTGCCCAACATGGGGCCTGCCTGGGCTTGTGCCCAGGCGCTGTCTGCCTGGGCCCGCCTGGGCCCAAGCCCAGGCGCCTGGGCCCAAGCCCAGGCGCCTGGGATTGCCCAGTAGCCCTGTGCCCCCTTTCTTCTATTTTTTTAATTTTAAAAAAAAATTTGGCCCCTTACACATTTGGGCTTCTATTTAAAACACTTTTAAATAGGCTTATTGGGCTTATTTGGACTCCGATTTCGACGCGGTTTGAACCTGTGTTTGGACCGGGACCATCCTGTCATCTAGAATCCTTTTCTACACGTTTCTTTATATTAAATATGTGCGTAAACAATTTACGACATATTTAACTCCCTTTGCATCATATGCAAAAATTATCCACATCTATTATGAAAAATCATTTGCATCAAATACAAATGATCTGAGGGCTTACATCCCCCAACATCTCCTACTTGCACTCAGGATCATTATCCTGAATGCAGAAGATAATTGCAAACTCTTTGCAGTTTCTATCCCTTGCATCAAATGCATATTCTGCCTAATTTCTACCTATTACATGACGAAGTTCACACTCTGTGTGAGCCCCTACAGCCTGACCCTACTACAGGTGGGGCTCGAAGCCCTAGACGGCAGTAACCGCGAGCAGCATGTGCCGTCCCTGTTTCAGTATCATACTTATGTGGTTAATTCATTAACATGAGTATTGTCGAGACCACCCTGACTTTGTCCGTGATGAATACCGCAGTTTTAGTCTCTTCGTCAAAACTATGCTGTTTATTTCAAGCCTAGGGTACGGTCAAACTGTCAACCCCAATAGCTCGAAGCTGGTTAGTCTTCATCGATCTTTAGTCAAATAATGTTGGACATCTTCCAACATACTATTGCCAGAGTTTTCACTATAGATCAAACTAACACTATGACACTAACTCCCATTGACCGGGAGAGACGAATCCTATCTTGGTCATTACTCTCCTCGCACATTTCAAATGTCACCCAACCAAAGACCTTTCAACGGGGCTTACCCGAGGCTAGATCAGTGATCTAAGTAACACCGTTCACGCACAGGTTCGTACAATGACCTCAAGTCCAAAGATCAACTTGCCTATCATCACTAAGAGTTATCATTGACAGATAGGTCATTCATAACCATATGATAAATCTTGTTGGGTCGTTCAGTGAACTCATTCTCCAATGATCACCTGTGTCTCATCTTCGACTTCGCTAAGTCAAACGATCATGAGATCATTGTCACCACTACATGGAGAAGACTAAGACACAATGGTCTATCCGATGTTTCGATATCCTTTTCTCGAAACATCTATGACCACAAATCTTTCTAGACTTATGCTACTAACGGTCAAGCACTTCTCCATGATCGAGATCCTCATCTCGATACATGTTTGACTTTGCATTAAGTCTCAAGACTTTACCTAAGTTTCTAATGATTACAATATTTCTATTAACTTAGATAAATACTTACCAAACAGCTTACTGTTATTTTGAAAAAGATGTCTGTATAGATACACATGGATGAATTTGCCTCGAGGGCATACCCATCTCTCAACAAGAGGTTTGTCTTTGTCTTGATGCCGATAGAGTCAATGTTGAGGTTGAACTGGGGGACGTTGAATCCTTTAGTGAATAAAGGGGTGACCCTGGTAGGGCAAGACATGGAGAACTCTAAGATCTTGGAGGAGATCCTCGAAGCGATTAGGAAGCACGCGAACTTGATTAAGGGCGACCAATTCGCTCAGCCTTTTTGGCCCGAAGGTATAACGATTTTGGCAAACTTCTCCCTATACGCTCATCCTAATCTTTCTTCTCTTTGCAGGTTCGGCCATGATCCTTTCACGGGAGGAGCTGATGAGGAGGGCTATGGAGCCAACGACCTCGGAACCGACGACCAAGAAGCCTTCGGCCCAGGAGAAAGGAAAAGGGGCAGGGTCGAGATCTTGGCTCGGGGCAGAAAAGGAGCTACAGGGTTGTCATTGGGGCCGAGAGGGACGAGCACGATAAGAGGGCGAGGGAGACGCCTACGACGACCGTTCATACCCCTAGGGTCAGTGAGGTGGCGCAGGGTGGCTCCATCGACCTTGGCGCCATTGAGAAGGAGGTGACACCCCGGAGTTTGGCGACTCATGGCACCCCCGCGACACAGATCGACAGGGTTCTGATCGAGCGCTGGCCTTATTGATGTCCTCCTTGAGAGCAGGGGGAGCCGAGGTATCCGAGCTGTGAGCCAATGCTCGCCTGCTTCAAGGCAATGAAGGCCGAGGTTCACGCCATCCCGAAGGAGGGACTCTTCGCGACGAGCTACCTGGTGGGCAACATGGAGTCTGTGTTTGATGAGGCCGACGTTGCAGCTCGTCTGGCGGAGAATAGTCGGTTGCCGAGGGATCGTGCGTCCCTCACTGAGGTTGGTCCAAAGCGCCTTTGTGATACGACGATCTGGCACAGTATGCAGGTCTTCCACTCTATCTTCTCCACGATGTCGGTCTTCTTTCTTCCGTGTGTACTTATGTTTTCTGTTTCTCCTACAGGCGGTCGCAGCAATGGTCTCCTTGCAGCATCATACTGTCGTGATTGGGCTCAAGGAGAGCCATAGGAAGACTAATGCTGATCTTCAGGCAGCCACTGGTAAGCTGCGGCAAAAACTTGGTGGGACCGAAAAGGTGCTATCTCTCTCAAGTGCAAGAGTCCGTACAAGTAGTAAAATCTGGGAGTCCAGATGTCGAATCCACAGGAAGAAATCTGTTGCAATCACAATTCAAATCAAATAGAAATCCTACGAAAAGAAACTAACCACTTCAACAAATGATGACGGTGATGGTGATGTGAACACGTGAACAATATAAACATGGAAATACGTGTATGAAAATACCTATAAAAAGTATACACATGGTATGGGTTCGTTAGGATCAATGATTCGTATTAATTTGGTTGATGAATATATCACAATGAATTCTCTTTTTGAGAGCAATTCACCGGGAAAAATAGCCAATATAACTCAATGAATTCTCCTTTTGGGAGCAATTCATCGGAAGATGCCCTTTTGGGGGTTCAATCACAATATTCAAAAAGATCGTCGCTAAAGCTATAATACGATATGAAACTCTCTTTTGGAGAGATCAAAACTACGGTATGAAACTCCCTTTTGGGGAGATCAAAACTCACCCTTTTGGGGCGATCATCAACTTAATTAATTCTTTTGGAATCTAAAAAAAGTCGATTTACGAACAAAGATTACAATTTTAGCGACGTTTAACGATTTAGCACATGGAATTTCAACCAAACTAACCCAAATTACAGCCCCTAACTACTCCATACCAAGCACAATTAAGTTTTAGCTACTCATAATTTCAGAACAAACAAGTTCCATAGCCAAATACATCAAGAATATAGCAAAATACGGTAGAAAAAGCACTAATTAAGGAGTTTAAGTTAAGAATTCATCACCAAGTATCCTTGAAAAGACATCAAAACTCTCTGGAAATAAGAAAATGGCCTCTGGAATTTTACAGAATTTTTCAGGGGGAGAATACGGCTCCTAGAGCCTCCAATACGCTCAAAATACGCCCCAATCTGCTTGAATACGCTCAAAAAACCCTAAATACGCTTAAATATAAATCATTGCGGGTTTACTGTGCTGTCGGGTTCAACACCCGCATCAAAACCATACCCGAACGCATCTGGGCCGCTCATCCAGATCGGATCAAACTGTGGCCGTCCGATCAGCTTTCGAAAATGCGGGATTAAATAAGAGCTCGCCACGTGTCCTTGGATTATCGGATCTTACATACTTTCCGCACCCGGATGCGCTGCAACGATCCGAACTCGAGTCGGAGTTGATTTGCACCCTTCGATCTTGATCCGGAGTTCCAAAACGGACCACGTCGCTCGCCTCAATTTGAATCAGCGGGAGCTTTTTACGCCGTTGGATCATCATCCAAGCGCTTACAAGCTTCCACGTCGCCCGCCTTTACGATTCAATGCGGGAGTGTTTTTGGTCGTAGGATCTGCATCGGACCGTCGGAAACGCGCCACGTCGCCCCCAACTTTCGCTGCCGCTTCGTTCGCTTCGGGCGTGATCGCCTCCGTCCGATCGGGATCGGACGCCTGGAAATGAGCCACGTGTCCCTCCTGGGATTGAATCTGCGTTCGAGTGAGCGGATGTGCGCCGTTCGATCGAAATCGAACGGTCGATAAACTGCCGCGTCGCCCGCTTCTTCCGCCCGTCAGATCTGAGCGGGAATCGCTCGGATGCTGCCACGTGGCCGCCACGATTCGTGCGCCGACCGTATAATACGTATTTCTTGCGTATTTCCTCATTTTAAATGTATTCTGTATTTAAAAATTCATAGTAATTAGCACAGATCTCAGAAAAATACAAATAAATATTCGTTGGAATCGTGAGATCGAGACGGTGCTAGGAAAAATATAAAATGTGCAGAATTGCATCGATAAATGCTGTTTTGTGCTCAAATAGTGTGTTTTCTCTAATAAATAAATGTGTAGAAAATACGTACGCATTAGAGAACAAAGTAGCATCACATGAGCACAAAATAGGGCTAAATGGGGGGTTAAATATGTAATATTGAACCCGAATCACACCCCCCAACTAGCGATTTGCTAGTCTCTAGCAAAAATAGCGATAAATACGGATGAGTAATAAACAATAAGTTCTTTCAAATCGCTCATGGCATGGCTCAATAATACGCATTCCAACATGATCTTGACCATCAATATACACATCCATGACTAAGATCAATCACACGATATTTTCTCTAATTTAATTTGAATAAAAATCATACAAGCATCGTTTTGCGCAAGCGAAAGTATAACACGTCGTTATGAACTAGTATTCGTGTTTCCAAGGACTTGGCCTATCAAAATAATCTTTCAAGACATGAGTATTGAAGTTGCTTAGTATATTCACCATTTCTTTTCTTTTATTCGTTCTACGTAACGCGCATCAAGCAACATTCGCAGAAAAAAGTATAACTTGGATCGCTCCATCAAATGAGTGAGTTTCCGGTCAATGGCTCCCAAATCAGACGATCATAGGGCATTAGGCCAAGAAGGACCCCTCGGACTGTACTACTCGAGCCAACCAAGTTATTTATTAGTGACATACATATTCATTCATTTTTCATCATTCATTTTTCTTTTCAGTTTCTTTCTTTCTTTTCTTTCTTTGTAAGCAACTCAAAACCCATCAACATGAATATAAACATTAGAATCAAAGGCCAAATTCCTCTTCAACTTGAAGACTATTCTTAAAAATCGTGTATACTTAAGCTTTTTCATCACATTAGCATGCATGAAATATATTCAAACTATTTCGAGATATTAATCATGGAAATTGAAAATTTTCAGGTATAGCATATTAACGGCAATTCCGTGAAGGAAAAATAATTAATCAAGCCATAAACAATTTTTAGAACTCAATTAACGTATAATCATCCGCATTTGAGGCATATGAAGGAGTTTTAAAAGATGAGATTTGGTGATTTATTCTTTAAAAAAAATCCTAAGGTCTCATACACACACCCCAACTAAAGATGGACATTGTCCTCAATGTCGGAAGAGGTACGAGTTTATTCAAGCAAGCAACCTAGAAAGCATATAAAAACTACACTACTGGAAAGAACACACCGTGATCAAATGGCGGATCCCGAATCTTTGATGGTGGAGGAAGTTGTTCAATTTGCTCTTTGCGCTCCTCGGCGATTATTCTTCCTCCAGAAACTAATTTGGACCCCAGCAACACAACTCCAAGCATCTCTATAAGCTGTTTGTCAATGTCCTGCGAGAGATGAGTTATGTCAGTCCAAATTATTTTAAAATTATTTTCAATGAAAGTATTCCAAATGTAGTCATCAAAATAAGTGAAATGAATTAAAGCAAGTTGACGACTACTCCCTGAAAGATATGCACTACTCTCTGTACGATGCTCGTTCATTGTGGAGAGGGATAAATGATTTTGGGACAAAACTGGAAGAGGGAATGGTTCTGGCTCCATGGTGATAATCTCAAAACCTTTGTCCCTAGCTGTCTCCTCCTCTCGTTCATCCAAAATTGCTAGCTCACCCTCTCTTTTGCACACACTTCCTGCCATGTGGATATTTATATTCGTGTCCTCGCTCGGTATTCCTGCAATAGAAGATGAACTCGTATTAGATTCTTGAAATCGAGTTTCAAAAGCATTACCTTCTTCTAAGCAAGCGGCAATCAAATTAAGATTTTCAATGGAATTTTGAATCTGCCGACTCCGAGCAAGGAAATTCTCCTGGAATTGATGGGATGTGGCCTCCTGTGTCTGAATAGTCTGGTAAGCTTCCTCTTTCAAGGATTGCAAGGGTACGTCTACGCTTTGCTCTTCTTGATCGAGGCACGAAGGCTCCGTTGAATCGCTCTCTGAAGTCTCTTCCACGGTTTCTTCGTTTTCTTGCAGAGACTCCATGTATTCCCACGCCACTGTCGGCGTCATGCTTCCCAATAATTCCTGCAGCTGAGGTTGTAGTCCTTCTAGGAAGAACTCCATAAGCTCTTCATTTGTGAAACGATGCTGCGGATAGCTTAATACGATATTTGTGAACCTTCTCCAGGCCTGAAAGAAAGTTTCACAGTCAGTTTGATTAAAATTAACAATTTTGAGCTTCTCCATTCTATGTTTGTGTGCATTAGTAAACCGTGCATCATACAGATTGTTCGTGCAATAAAAATTCATATACTCCATTTTTTAAAAATTAAAATAAAATAATAATAAAAAAAAGTTTATGTACAATAAAGTGGAAAGATCTCACCGAAGGTCCTCTAAATGAAATAAACCGTAGTCACAAACCATTCCTCCCCGGCAACGGCGCCAAAAACTTGGTGGGACCGAAAAGGTGCTATCTCTCTCAAGTGCAAGAGTCCGTACAAGTAGTAAAATCTGGGAGTCCAGATGTCGAATCCACGGGAAGAAATCTGTTGCAATCACAATTCAAATCAAATAGAAATCCTACGAAAAGAAACTAACCACTTCAACAAATGATGACGGTGATGGTGATGTGAACACGTGAACAATATAAACATGGAAATACGTGTATGAAAATACCTATAAAAAGTATGCACATGGTATGGGTTCGTTAGGATCAATGATTCGTATTAATTTGGTTGATGAATATATCACAATGAATTCTCTTTTTGAGAGCAATTCACCGGGAAAAATAGCCAATATAACTCAATGAATTCTCCTTTTGGGAGCAATTCATCGGAAGATGCCCTTTTGGGGGTTCAATCACAATATTCAAAAAGATCGTCGCTAAAGCTATAATACGATATGAAACTCTCTTTTGGAGAGATCAAAACTACGGTATGAAACTCCCTTTTGGGGAGATCAAAACTCACCCTTTTGGGGCGATCATCAACTTAATTAATTCTTTTGGAATCTAAAAAAAGTCGATTTACGAACAAAGATTACAATTTTAGCGACGTTTAACGATTTAGCACATGGAATTTCAACCAAACTAACCCAAATTACAGCCCCTAACTACTCCATACCAAGCACAATTAAGTTTTAGCTACTCATAATTTCAGAACAAACAAGTTCCATAGCCAAATACATCAAGAATATAGCAAAATACGGTAGAAAAAGCACTAATCAAGGAGTTTAAGTTAAGAATTCATCACCAAGTATCCTTGAAAAGACATCAAAACTCTCTGGAAATAAGAAAATGGCCTCTGGAATTTTACAGAATTTTTCAGGGGGAGAATACGGCTCCTAGAGCCTCCAATACGCTCAAAATACGCCCCAATCTGCTTGAATACGCTCAAAAAACCCTAAATACGCTTAAATATAAATCATTGCGGGTTTACTGTGCTGTCGGGTTCAACACCCGCATCAAAACCATACCCGAACGCATCTGGGCCGCTCATCCAGATCGGATCAAACTGTGGCCGTCCGATCAGCTTTCGAAAATGCGGGATTAAATAAGAGCTCGCCACGTGTCCTTGGATTATCAGATCTTACATACTTTCCGCACCCGGATGCGCTGCAACGATCCGAACTCGAGTCGGAGTTGATTTGCACCCTTCGATCTTGATCCGGCGTTCCAAAACGGACCACGTCGCTCGCCTCAATTTGAATCAGCGGGATTTTTTTACGCCGTTGGATCATCATCCAAGCGCTTACAAGCTTCCACGTCGCCCGCCTTTACGATTCAATGCGGGAGTGTTTTTGGCCGTAGGATCTGCATCGGACCGTCGGAAACGCGCCACGTCGCCCCCAACTTTCGCTGCCGCTTCGTTCGCTTTGGGCGTGATCGCCTCCGTCCGATCGGGATCGGACGCCTGGAAATGAGCTACGTGTCCCTCCTGGGATTGAATCTGCGTTCGAGTGAGCGGATGTGCGCCGTTCGATCGAAATCGAACGGTCGATAAACTGCCGCGTCGCCCGCTTCTTCCGCCCGTCAGATCTGAGTGGGAATCGCTCGGATGCTGCCACGTGGCCGCCACGATTCGTGCGCCGACCGTATAATACGTATTTCTTGCGTATTTCCTCATTTTAAATGTATTCTGTATTCAAAAATTCATAGTAATTAGCACAGATCTCAGAAAAATACAAATAAATATTCGTTGGAATCGTGAGATCGAGACGGTGCTAGGAAACATATAAAATGTGCAGAATTGCATCGATAAATGCTGTTTTGTGCTCAAATAGTGTGTTTTCTCTAATAAATAAATGTGTAGAAAATACGTACGCATTAGAGAACAAAGTAGCATCACATGAGCACAAAATAGGGCTAAATGGGGGGTTAAATATGTAATATTGAACCCGAATCACTGCGGGTGCTAGAGGCCCAATTCAAAGAGGTCGCCGAAAGGCTGCAAGATAGGGAGGACCAATTGGAGCAGCTCCAGGAGTGGTATGCGACCTAGAAGGTAGAGACTGGGAGGCTGGAGAAGATCGTAGCGGGTCTGGAATCGGGAAGAGGAGGATCGAAGGGTCGCCGCCATGAACGCCCATTCCGTAGAAATGGAGGCCAATGGGGTGGGGATCGTCGAGCTGAAGCGGGAGGTGTCGGTGCTGAGGAAGATAGATCTGGAGGCCGAGAAGGCAGAGGCCATCCGCAAATACCAGGAGGAGGAGTACCTCCCCATGATGAGGTCAATGAGGGCGTAAGGTGTGGAAAAGGGGCTGCAGGCGGGCTTCAAGAGGGTGGAGGCGAGGTTGGCGAAGCTGTACCCCACCTTGGAGGTCAACTTCTCCAAGTTGACTATGGCCTACGACGATGAAGAGGAGGTTGATGCTCAGGGGAGCGACGATGCTGCATAGTCTTCGGGGGGTGGTCGTATATGTAGGGCTGGTCTTGGGGCCATGCATAGGACCTAGCGTAGAAAGTTCAATGTAAATGTATTAACTTTAACTTCAATAAAATGTTACCTTAGGCGGTTCGCCTTATTTATCTTTTGTGCGTGTGTTGCTGCTTATTACCGCTTTTTGCCTTAGTGTGTGTATGCTCCCAACTTTCTGCTTGGAAGTGGCTAAGGCCCAGGAGAAATGGAATGTTGTGGAGTTGGTGCCTATCGAGGGCGAAGCTCGTAAGCTTGCCCCGAAGTTTGAGAATTCTATCGAGGGCGAAGCTCGTAAGCTTGCCCTGGAGTTGAGGGAGGGGAGGGTGCGAGCCATAGCTCAGTCCTTAACCCACCCGGTGCCTATTGAGGTCGAAGCTCGTAAGCTTGCTCTAAAGTTGAGGGAGGGGAGGGTGTGAGCTGTAGCTCAGTCCTTAACCCACCCGGTGCCTATCGAGGGCGAAGCTCGTAAGCTTACCCCAGAGTTGAGTGAGGGAAGGGTGCGAGTGGTAGCTCAGTCCTTAACCCACCCGACGCCTATCGAGGGCATAGCTCTTAAGCTTGCCCCAGAGTTAAGGGAGGGGAGGGTGCAAGCCGTAGCTCCATCCTTAACCCACCCGGTGCCTATCGAGGGCGAACCTCGTAAGCTTGCCCCGGAGTTGAGGGAGGGGAGGGTGCGAGCTGTAGCTCGGTCCTTAACCCACCCGGCGCCTATCGAGGGCAAAGCTCGTAAGCTTGCCCCGGAGTTGAGGGAGGGGAGGGTGCGAGCCATAGCTCGGTCCTTAACCCACCCGACGCCTATCGAGGGCGAAGCTCGTAAGCTTGCCCCAGAGTTGAGGGAGTGGAGGGTGCGAGCTGTAGCTCGGTTCTTAACTTACTCGGCGCCTATCGAGGGCGAAGCTTGTAAGCTTGCCCCGGAGTTGAGGGAGGGAAGGGTGTGGCCTATCGAGGGCAAAGCTCGTAAGCTTTCCTCGGAGTTTAGGGATGGGAGGGTGCGAGCCGTAGCTCGGTCCTTAACCCACCCAGCGCCTATCGAGGGCGAAACTTGAAAGTTTGCCCCTGAGTTGAGGGAGGAGAGGGTTCGAGCCGTAGCTCCGTCCTTAACCCACCCGATGCCTATTGAGGGCGACGCTCGTAAGCTTGCCCCGGAGTTTAGGGAGGGGAGGGTGCGAGCCGTAGCTCGGTCCTTAACCCACCCGGCATCTATCGAGGGCGAAGCTCGTAAGCTTGCCCCAGAGTGGAGGGAGGGGAGGGTGCGTGTAACTGTCACTTTTCGACCGCACGTATTTTGGAGTGTATGGTTGTTTCGTGTCCATAATTTTCGTATTTGATTTTTACTACTGTTTTCTGTAGTTCGGACGCGCAACAAAACCCCGTTTCCCTATCCTCTCGGCGGCGCGGGCGCCCCGGTATTTTCCTTATAATTTGTGGACGTCGAGGGACCAAATCTGCAAATAAATCATTACTATTTATTAAAAACATTTTTTTTAAATAAACATTTAAAAAGGACACTAACCCAGGACACTAACGTTTAGAAATAAACATTTAAAAAGGATATGTTAAAAAGGACCAAGTCTGTGCGTTTTTTTTAAAAAAACAAACTTAAAAGTATAGAAATTTGTTAAAAAGGACACTACCCCAAAGATTAACATATCTTAACCAGGGATCCATACTGTTAGCTCTTTTTATTATTATCGAATCGAATCTCAACAAGTCTCCCATTCTGAACGTTCCTATTTTTTAATTAACTCATCAAATCCTAACAACATGATCCCCCACATCCCCTATCTCTCTCTCCCCACGTGATCCCCATCTTATAACAACCTACCCTATATTTTAACCCTAGGGCTTCACTGTTTTATTTTTAAAACCCAAAACAAATCTCCAAGGATTCTCGTGCAGTCCCTTACCCTACTAAAACTTTCGAACCTGATTTCTCTTCCCTATCCCCTGACAGCCTATCCGGCGGCCTCCTGCTCCGCACGCCACCCCGGAGGACCCCAAACCTCCGGCCTCCACCCAACAAACACCACTGTCGCCCATGCCCTCTGTCCCTAACCTCTGTATGGCAAACCCCCAGTCGCGCGCACCCTGTCGATCTCCAGTTCTCCGAACCTCCTCCGGCCACCTACCTCCGACCTCGCCGCGCTCCTCCGACTTCCCTCCGACCCCTTCCTCCCGAAGCCGCAGCCACCTCCTCTTCGAAACCGCCTCTCCGAATTTCCCCTAGCCCCTGGCCATCCACCCGTAGCCCAACGCCGCACGTCGCCCACAACCCACCTCTCGCCTCCTCCGATCCCGACCCACTGTGCCTCAAGGACCCTCCGTCGCCAAACCACCCATCTCCCCTGCCACCGGATCCAAGCTTCCCGACACCCACCTTGGAGGTCGGAGTCGCCGGGTTTCACGGGGATTACGCCAAAAATCTGAGAAAAACGGGCCCCACCCCCGGATCTCACCCCTCCTCTCTCCTTCTTCCCGCGGGTTTCAGTTGTGTGAGAGGGCGGAATGAACCCTAGCTACGTCTGGGGATGTATCGGAGAAGAACCCTAGAAATTTTCGCTCCTTCGGAGTAAAATTGGTGGGCGGAGTTGAAGGGGGTGTGCCGAGCGTGGAGTTTTCCCCAATTTGCTCTGAGCAGAACCCTAGCTTCGGGCTGCACCCAATTTGCTCGCTGGTGGCTGCGCAAACTCGTGTGTGCCTTGATTGGCTGCTAGGCACTGGAATCTGAGGCTGCAGGCCATATTGGTGAGCTTTACCCTAGTAGTACTGCGATATTAGCGCGGAGGTATATTTTCTTCAACTCAAATAACTTTTTACTTAAATTTGATCCTGCCATTTGTGCCTATATGTGATGAACTTTGCTGTATGGGTTTTCTTGCCTTGGTACATTGCTGTTGGGTTGTGAATGAGGCTAAGGTCGCAAATTTGGGGCATTTAGGGCATATGAGGATATTAATGTGAAAATGGGGTTAGTTTGTTGAATGATATCTTTGTATGATGATTTATATGTCATAAGAATGCAAAGAAATGTGCTGTCTAAAAAACCCCAATGATGATAAAAAATTTAGGCCCGAACGACATTCACACACGGTGGATGGCATTGCTACGATTGTTCCCTTGAAGCCCCAGATTGAATCGTGCCAAGTCTGATCCCCAATAATCTGATAGTTTTTGATGTTTTTATGTCAAGTATTTAATATAAATTCTTAATTTTTCATTGAGTTTATGATGGGATTATATGGTTGTTTATTTTGGATCATGATCTAAGGTATTTGGGGCTGTGCTCCAGCATGTTTGTACATGGTATCTGATTTATGTTGCATTGCTCCAAGATGGATTGTGTGTTTATGGGGTGGGTAATTTTGGATAATGTAATCAGATTTTTTGTGGCATTGCTCTTGGTAGCAAATTTGAGCATATGTTGGTGTAAATTTTGGAAAATGGCATCAGATTTTTGTGGCATTGTTTCTGCAGTTTTTGGTTCATAGTATCAGATATTTGCTGCTTTGGTAAAGACAAGGATTTTGTATTATGTTGGTAAATTTGGATCATGTATTAAGATTATGTGGCATTGCTCCAGGTTTCTATTTGTGAGTATGTTGTTCATTTTGGATAATGGATTCAGATTTTTGTGGCTAAGCTCCAGTATGCAGTAAGTGTATAAGGGGGTGTTAATTTTGGATATTTGAATGTTTTTTGTAATTAAGGTGTTATTAAATTTTTTCCAGGATGTTTTTTGTATTTATGGTGTTATTAAATTTGGTTCATGGTTACAGATTTTTGGTGCTTTCCTCCAGAATGTATTTTGTGTATACTGGGTTGTTAATTTTACATATTGGCATCAGATTTTGGGTCATTGCACCATGTTTCTTTTGTGTTTATTTGGAGGTTAATTTTGGATAATGTAATAAGATTTTTGGGGCTGTGCTCCATGTTGCAGTTTATGTATATTTGGGTTGATAATTTTGGATATTTGAATCAGTTGGTAGAGGCAGTCCTTCATGTTCCCTTTGTGTTTATGGGGATGGTACTTTTGGATACAGAAATCAGAGTTTTGGGGATTTGCTCCAGGATGTTTTTTGTGCAAATTTTTAAGTTTCAGGGAACACATCAACAAAAGAAACCACAATGGAACAGGCCCTTAGTATCGGAGGTTGCAAATTTTTCCCTATTTGGTTTAGGGTTTTATTTGGTTTTCTTTTTGGCTCATTGTAATTTATGTTGTTCCTAATATCAAAAAAGTTGGGTCCTTGGTTTTTGTTGTTTTATGCCTCCTTGATTTATTTTTGGTGTATGTTGTTTTTTTTTTCGGATCTGTGTCTCAGATTTTATGGTGCATTTTATGGGGTGACACTGCAGGAGCAACGGCAAAGCAACCGCGTGTGTGACTATGAATACACAGTATGTCTGAGGGCTAGTTATTTGGATATGCACAATTTTCTCTGCACTCTGTGACTCATATGTATTATGTTATGTATATAATTAACATTAAATATATGTGTTATTAAATTAAGGGTGACATGGATACACAAGGAGACCATACGGCCTGTGAGTTATGTACCGCTGCAGCGGCCGCAATATCGTTTGTCGTAGTCGCTTTACAACTCCACGCAAATGCTAGGGCTGCACCTATACCAAGAGAGCCCTCTGCTATGCGGGATCTGCATAGAAAATCACACATGCGGAGAATTTTGTGGGGGTCTGAAAGTAGCTGTTTGGACTACTTACGGATGCGAAGACATGCTTTCATGAATCTTGCAGCATTAATGCGTCAGCGAGATCTTCTCAAGGACACTATACAGGTATCCATAGAGGAGCAGTTGGCCATGTTCCTGCATATTGTAGGTCACAAGTCCAAGAATAGGGTAATGCAAGTGGATTTTATTAGGGGAGGGGGAACAGTGAGCAGGTATTTTAACAAAGTAATGGGGGCAGTGTGTGCAATTCGGGATATGTACATGAAGCAAGCTGCTAATGAGACGCCACCAGAGATAGTCAATAACCCCAATTGGTTCCCATTTTTCAAGGTATGTGGGCTTACCTGTATATGTCTAAGGCTAATAAGTATCGTCTTGATGATTGAAAATTGGGCTCATTGATTACGTTGTAGGACTGCATTGGTCTCATTGATGGGACTCACATAGATGCCATGCTCCCAGCCAGTCTCGTATCCCGCTTTAGAGGTCGTAAAGGGGTTACACAGAATGTGCTAGCAGCTGTTACTCCAAATAAAAGATTCACATACGTACTGGCCGGGTGGGAAGGATCCGCAAATGATTTTACGGTCCTGAAAGATGCTTTGTCTAAACCACCCCCCCTGGGGCTGCGAGTGTATGAAGGTAATCGGCATAAATTTACATTGACATACGATATACTTCTATCAAAGATCGTTGGCTCATTAAGTGGGTTATGTTTTCGACTGCAGGTAAATATTACCTGTGCGATGCTGGGTATACAACAATGCCAGGGTTCATATCGCCATACCGGGGAGTTAGATACCATTTGAAGGACCATACTGATCGGGTTCCTAGAAACCGCAGAGAGCTATTCAACCTACGCCATTCTACCTTACGATCAAAGATCGAGTCGACATTTGGTATCCTAAAGAACAAGTTTAAAATAATGACAGCCAAGCCTCACTACGCATTCAAACGTCAGGTCGAAATCGTACTTGCTTGCAGTGTTTTGCATAATTACATCCAAATAGAAGATCCCCATGACCCCCATCTAATTGAAGATGGAGATGGGGTTGAGGAGGCTGTAGATGGTATCGATGAGGTTGATGATGATGTTATGGATCTGTCCCAACAGTTGCCCGTTCGAGAACAAACCGAACAACGTGATCAATGGAAACTGCGTAGGGAGCAGATTGCTTGGGATATGTGGGTGGACTTCTGTAACAAAAATAATAACGGGAACACTATAGAGCTGGGGCTATGAGGGGGTCGGCGTATATTATTGCCTCCTATGACTGAACATTTTATTTCTTTTATCCGACAATTGCATTAGTGTTGCTTTGTTGAGTTATCCCATAAATTCCATGCATTTGAGTACCCACTATTTCCTTTACACTTATGCAATTTTATATTCGTATGCAGTATAGGTCCTGTTATAGGTAGGCTGGATGGTTATATTGTTTACAACATTGCATTTTCAATTTAATTTGATTATGTTTTAGGGATGGAAGGCTCGTCAAATGCTGGTCAGGGGGGTGACCCAAACCGTCCTGGGCGTGATCCCATGCTCCCCAGCTATGATACTGTATATGGGACACAATGGGTAGATGCTGACAGAATGGTTGACCCAATTGTCAACCGACCAATTCCCAAGAGGATGCAAACGATGCCCTATCACATGCATGGCTTCCAATCAGGTGGGCTTGTGTACCCATCAGGTGGGCATGGAATGGGATATCCACAATATCCAAATTTCAACATGCCTATGCAGATGCCAATGCAGATGCCATCGTCGCCTGGAATGGGGTATATGAATATGCTGCAAGGGGGAGAGCAAGCCTCGTACAGAAGCCCAGCTTCCCCACCTGCGTTCGCCATGCCTACGCCACCTAGTGGCAATGATCAAACCCCCGGCAGTGACGCTTCTAGGAAGTCGAGCCGACGAAGCGAAGATGCAGATGGGTCTGTTTCTAGCCCCCGAAAGAAGTCGAAGCAGCCTGCATCGTCAACACAACAAAACAAACTTTGGACGAATGCTTACGATGAAACCCTCATTCCATTCCTTGCGGAGCTTGCACGGCAGGGGTATAAAGCTGATAAGTCTTTCAAAAATACAGCATTCACTGCCGCCGCAGCGGAAATAAATAACACCCATGGGACTTCCTTCTCAAGTATTAATGTGAAGAATCACATGAAATCGTTGAGGAGACGTCTCAAAGACGTTCAGGAGTGCATGGTCCTAAGCGGAGCCGGATGGGATGTGGAGAATAATGTCATTACGCTTGATCCCGAAACGTATGATACATGGGCGGCAGTAAGTCCTTATACCGTTTACATATGCTATGTGATACTACATTAAATATAGCTTTGCATGCCCGTTATCATATTTGATATTGTAATTGTTCAGGCTAACCATCGGCTGCGGGCTTACGTGAACCATCCACTGCCATGGTATGACGATCTTGTTACCATCATTGGTGATGATTCTGCGAAGGGGGATTTAGCACAGGGTGTGTTTGAAAGGTTTGGTGGAGAGTTTCATGCAGGCGGAGGCGATGGAGAGCCCGTAAGTCACGAGCCAATTCATATAGATTCACCACCACACAACGTCACGGAAGAGATTCCCACCCAAGCTAGCAACGGGCCTGCTAATCAGGGAGGGCCAAGTAATTCAAACCCACATGCTATGGGTAAAAAGAAACCCCGCAGACGGGGCATGGTTCAAGATCCCGACATCATGCGGGAAATATCAGAAAACATGAAAGAGGTCGCGGATGCTATAAGGTCCGCACACGCACATTGGACCAAACCGCTTGCCAAGCATGTCTACGAGTTTTCCGAGTATACCCCGGGTATATTGTTAAAGGTATTCAAGGTCCTGCGCAACGATGAGATGGAGGCACATAGCTTTTTGGCCTTGCCTCATGAGGCGCGTAAAATGATGATAGAAGAGATAGTTGCGGGGTTTGATTTGGACTAGGAGGCTAGCTGGCTGGGTTGTGCAGATGTTTGAGCGGGGACGATGTTATGTTGGGGGAGATTTGAACGGGGGGTTGGAAAAGGATTCAACATGTGTTTACGGGGGTTTTGGTGGATGGCTTAGTGTACTAGTTTTTGGTGCATTGCTACTTGTGGGAGTATGTGTTGATGGGGGGTTTGGGTTATGGGTGAATGTAGCATTTTGTGTTGCATGTATCCAGGCTGAAGTTAGTTTATGAGGGATGTTAAATAGCTTGTTTGGGCTTTGCTCCAGGTTTATATATGTGTTATTTGGTTGTTGGTTGTTGGTTATTGGCATCAAGAATTTGTGGCATTTCTCCAGGCTGCAACATGTGTGAATGGGGGGTTAAATTTGCATCATGGCTTCAGAATTTTATGGCAATGCTCCAGGCTGCAACCTGTGTGCCAGGGTTGTTAAATTTGAAGCATGGCTGCAGATTTTTGTGGAATTTCCCCATGAGCTTCTCATATGATTTCAATGTTAATTTTTGGAAAAATTCATTTTATTTTTTTGGCATTGCTCCAGGATTCAGCATGTGTGAATGGGATGATAAATTTGGATATTGGCATCTGATTTATGTGGCATTTCTCCAGCCTGCATTTAATGTGTTTGCCATTTCTGAATTTGGTTCATGGCATCTGATTGTTGTGGCATTTCTCCAGGCTGCAACATGTGTGAATGGGGGTTAAATTTGCATCATGGCATCTGTTTTTTGTGGCATTTCTCCAGGATGCAGCCTGTGTGCCTGGGTTCTTAACTTAGGAGCATGGCTGCAGATTTTTGTGGCATATCCCCAGGAGCTTCTCTTATGTTATCAATGTTAATTTTTGGATCATTTCATCTCATTTTTGTGGCATTGCTCCAGGATGCAACATGTGTGACTGGGGGGGTAAAATTGCATCATGGCATCAGAATTTTATGGCAATGCTCCAGGCTGCAGCCTGTGTGCCAGGGTTGTTAAATTTGAAGCATGGCTGCAGATTTTTGTGGAATTTCCCCATGAGCTTCTCATATGATTTCAATGTTAATTTTTGGAAAAATTCATTTTATTTTTTTGGCATTGCTCCAGGATTCAGCATGTGTGAATGGGATGATAAATTTGGATATTGGCATCTGATTTATGTGGCATTTCTCCAGCCTGCATTTAATGTGTTTGCCATTTCTGAATTTGGTTCATGGCATCTGATTGTTGTGGCATTTCTCCAGGCTGCAACATGTGTGAATGGGGGTTAAATTTGCATCATGGCATCTGTTTTTTGTGGCATTTCTCCAGGCTGCAGCCTGTGTGCCTGGGTTCTTAACTTAGGAGCATGGCTGCAGATTTTTGTGGCATATCCCCAGGAGCTTCTCTTATGTTATCAATGTTAATTTTTGGATCATTTCATCTCATTTTTGTGGCATTGCTCCAGGATGCAACATGTGTGTCTGGGGTGTTAAAATTGCATCATGGCATCAGAATTTTATGGCAATGCTCCAGGCTGCAGCCTGTGTGCCAGGGTTGTTAAATTTGAAGCATGGCTGCAGATTTTTGTGGAATTTCCCCATGAGCTTCTCCTTTGTTTTCAATGTTAATTTTTGGAAAAATTCATTTTATTTTTTTGGCATTGCTCCAGGATTCAGCATGTGTGAATGGGATGATAAATTTGGATATTGGCATCTGATTTATGTGGCATTTCTCCAGCCTGCATTTAATGTGTTTGCCATTTCTGAATTTGGTTCATGGCATCTGATTGTTGTGGCATTTCTCCAGGCTGCAACATGTGTGAATGGGGGTTAAATTTGCATCATGGCATCTGTTTTTTGTGGCATTTCTCCAGGCTGCAGCCTGTGTGCCAGGGTTGTTAAATTTGAAGCATGGCTGCAGATTTTTGTGGAATTTCCCTAGGAGCTTCTCCTATGTTTTCAATGTTAATTTTTGGAAAACTTCATTTGTTTTTTGTGGCATTGCTCCAGGATGCAGCATGTGTGAATGGGTTGATAAATTTGGATCATGGCATCTGATTTATGTGGCATTGCTCCAGCCTGCATTTAATGTGTTTGCCATTTCTGAATTTGGTTCATGGCATCTGATTGTTATGGCATTTCTCCAGGCTGCATCATGTGTGAATGGGGGGTTAAATTTGCATCATGGCATCTGTTTTTTGTGGCATTTCTCCAGGCTGCAGCATGTGTGCCTGGGTTCTTAACTTAGGAGCATGGCTGCAGATTTTTGTGGCATATCCCCAGGAGCTTCTCTTATGTTATCAATGTTAATTTTTGGATCATTTCATCTCATTTTTGTGGCATTGCTCCAGGATGCAACATGTGTGTCTGGGGTGTTAAAATTGCATCATGGCATCAGAATTTTATGGCAATGCTCCAGGCTGCAGCCTGTGTGCCAGGGTTGTTAAATTTGAAGCATGGCTGCAGATGTTTGTGGAATTTCCCCAGGAGCTTCTCCTTTGTGAATTTGGTTCATGGCATCTGATTTATGTGGCATTTCTCCAGGCTGCATCATGTGTGAATGGGTTGTTAAATTTGCTTCATGGCATCTGATTTTTGTGGCATTTCTCCAAGCCAGCATTTACTTTGTTTGACTTGTTAAATTTGGATCTTGACTTCTGATTTTTGTGTCATTGCTCCTGGCTGAAGTTGATATGTATGTGTGGTTAATTTTGTATCTTGGAATCATATTGTTGTGGCATTGCTCCAGTCATTGCTATCGGCTACAGATTGGTTGGCAAGGCTCCTTGTTATGTTTTACCTATAGCCCAATGATGACGCTGCTTATTTGATCCCTATGTCCCTCGGTTATGCATAAATAGTTGGTATTAGGCTGGATGGTTCCATTACTCCCCAATGAGGTATATTAGTGAGATACTTTGAAAATCAAATGAAATTATACGGACGGTATGCATCGGTATATGAGACGAGCGGATGTTAACTGAGGGGGTGATATGTGATGGAGCAACTTCCTATTACCAACTATTTATTATGATATAATTAATTTCTATCTGAGGGCTTATGTATGTTTTGCATACATGCTGCAATCTGGAGCAATGCCACAAAAATCTGATGCCATGATCCAAATTTAACAACCCATACACACATACTGCAACCTGGAGCTATGACCCAAAAACCAACTTCTGCCCGATGATGATGAACAATATATGCGAAAATTGACCCTCGGAAAAGAAGATATAGGGGTATTTGGCTGGAAGGTTCATTTATAATGAGCAACCGTCATATACCTTCTGCTGTTCATGCTACATAACATGTTTACCTGAGGGCACAAGTCAAATATTATTTATTTGACTTGGGTATGGACCAAGTTGGTATGTTGCAATTTCCTTGTGGGGATTGTTTGGTTTTCGCAAATGTTAAACTTTTTTCATTTTTTCCTGGGTTTTTATGGGTTTATATGTTTATGAAACTGGTTTCTTCATTTGTATGTTTCAATTTGTGGTGTCGCTGCTTGATGCACTGCTGTAGGTCGCATTGATCCTTAAATTTTTTTTCATTCTTTATTTGTATATATGTTGCATGCCTCCGTTGTCAATCTGTATTTCATGCAAGGTACAAATGAGCACCGGTTCCAGCCAGTCTGTTATTTCCAGACCCAGACTTCCTACAGGGTCGCTGTTGGCTCCAGATGATGATGACAGCAGGTTTTGCCATTGTCGGATACGGGTTCCCAGGAAGACATCATGGACCCCAAATAATCCTGGTCGTCGCTTTTGGAGCTGTCCTGTGCGAGGGAGTACTAAATGCAACTACTACGAATGGAAGGATCCGGCTCACTCAGAGTGGTCCACTTATGTGATACTACAGTTGCTTGATGAGCTTGCAAGACGCCCGACCCATGCATCCTCTTCCACAACGGTATCTGATAGGCGGCTTTTGGAGATTGAGGGGCGGTTGGCTAGGAAAATGGACACCATTCTCGCCGAATACAATTGGATCAAGTTGGTTTTGTATGCGATCTTAGCCTTTCTGCTTTTTTTGATAATGTTGTTTATTATCGCCCTTAAAATGTAAACATTTATTTCTGTTTGTTGGGCTAGTCAGATGATACTTCTCATATGTATATTATAAGTATTTTGTAAATATTGGCTATTTTGGAATGTGGTATTCGTTTGTTCTAGCTGATATGAGCTTATCAGTGAGCATTTAAAAATCACCAACATGTTTTGATGCCAGTTCAATAATTTGTTTTTTATTTCTGTTTGTTGCGTTGCTTGTCGTGCTTCCGCTTCTAATTATTCGGCCTTATTCATTTAAATATTCCTTAGAACATTCGGTTTTTTAAATTTCATTTACGTAAATTGTACCTAAATATTTTATTTAATATTAATTTATTTCATATTTACTACTTATTTAATTATTATTTATTTAACAGTTGGGTTTTCACAAGTAATAAGCACTGGAATTCGGTTTGGGGGTAATCTCACCTCAAATAACCATAACCAACTTTCTCACTTTCATCAACCAACTTTCCCAATACACATATAACCAAAGAAACACACTACTTTACTATGGGCCCCACATACAAAACTCCTCTCCACTTTCCCACCAAAAGCAACCAAAAGAAACCAAAAGAAACACACTACTTCTCTTCTCTCTCTTCCCTCATTTCTCCTAGGATTTACTATTCCCTACAGTAAATCCTTCATCAAAAGAATCCCAAAGGAACAGGCCCTTACCCTACTAAAACTTTCGAACCTGATTTCTCTTCCCTATCCCCTGACAGCCTATCCGGCGGCCTCCTGCTCCGCACGCCACCCCGGAGGACCCCAAACCTCCGGCCTCCACCCAACAAACACCACTGTCGCCCATGCCCTCTGTCCCTAACCTCTGTATGGCAAACCCCCAGTCGCGCGCACCCTGTCGATCTCCAGTTCTCCGAACCTCCTCCGGCCACCTACCTCCGACCTCGCCGCGCTCCTCCGACTTCCCTCCGACCCCTTCCTCCCGAAGCCGCAGCCACCTCCTCTTCGAAACCGCCTCTCCGAATTTCCCCTAGCCCCTGGCCATCCACCCGTAGCCCAACGCCGCACGTCGCCCACAACCCACCTCTCGCCTCCTCCGATCCCGACCCACCGTGCCTCAAGGACCCTCCGTCGCCAAACCACCCATCTCCCCTGCCACCGGATCCAAGCTTCCCGACACCCAAGCCAGTCTTGCTAACACCCGCCATCATCTTGCCCACCTCTGGTTCTCCCATCCGGGCTCCGACCAAGCCTTCCAGCGGCCATCTTTCCGATGCGCGGCAGCCGCCCACACGAAGCAACCGACGCCCCGTCGCCCTCCCTCTCTCCTTGAAGCCGGACCACTCCTCCCGCCTTCCGCCTGACTCGCACAGCCACCCTCCGACCTCTCCTTTGTCCACAGCAGAGCTCCGATGCCACCTCCCCGTCGCGCTACCCACAGCCGTTCGAAACCCGACACCGTGGCCCTACGACAACCCAAACTCGGCAGCGAAGTAACACAGAGGTAAGTTGCACGTGAATGATACCATGTTGATTATACAAGATTGCAGATAGGGATATAAGTATTATAATATAGTTAACATATGCATTAAATATTAAAGGTTGGTACCTTGGGGTTGTCAGTATATACATGTTTGAAATAGTTAGCTTGCATACTTGATGCATAAGCTTCTATATATAAGCTGTATGTTTTATCATATAAACATCATCTTATAAACTTAAATATAGTTATAATATATGGGTCACCTAAGTTAGATTATTATTAACACGTGTATAAATCTATGTTTAGGCAAGTTAGTTCAATAATAATATTTTGTTCAGTTTTAGCTTAATATCGATAGCCGATTTCGCAGATAAATCCACGCTACCGCAGTCGTGTAACTGGAGCCGCGACGTGATTCGTAGCTGTTCCCAGGTCTGACGCCAGATTTACGCGTGACCATCACCGTAGGTTGGTGACCCTTACTCGTAGCAACCCAAACCGTACGACATTGAAACCGTAATTAAAATCGACAACTTAAATAATTAAATTTACTTTTTGCTCCTTTAAAATGATGTGGAACCGTAGATCGACGATCGGACTTTTTGACTGTGCACATAAGATAGAATCCTCGGATAGGCTGAACAGACATTTTTGACATGTGACTGTTAAGGTAGCCACGTTTAACCTAGAAATGAACCTTAATAGGATCAATGATGAGCATGACCTGACACCGTCACTTGAATCGTTTCAGCTGACCCATTACCGACGCTCCGACTCGACGAGGCGCTCCCGAGGGACGTACCGCTCGCCACCACAGGCAAGTGTGTTCACTTGCGCAGTTTCGGCCATGTTTAGGCCACTGTCTTCCTTAAACTGTAAAAAGAAATAACAAGAGAACCAGACGTGAAATGATAGCGTCTGGGACACCCCACAACAGCCTGAACTTGACAACGAAGTCCGGGCACAACAACAACAACTGACACCATAGGTTTTATCTGTGTGTGCGTGTGTGTGGACCCCCCTAGAATCAACAACAACTGCTACCATAGGTTTCATCTGTGTGTGCGTGCGTGTGGACCCCCTAGAAAGAACAACTCTCATCCATTCTCGTCTTGTCATGTCATGTCATGTATTGCATAAGCCTGCGGGCGAATAGGGCACTCTCCAACCTAGAGAGAGTGATCCCTTGTCACGATTGGTAATGGATAAGCCTGCGGGCGAATAGGGCACTCTCCAAGCTAGGAGAGTGAACCCTTGTCACGATACATAAGCCTGCGGGCGAATAGGGCACTCACTGAGTAAGTGAGTGATCCCTTGTCATGTCTTGTCTTATGCATTTGGGCTGGGGTAGGGTTGAGCATGCGCACGTGGAGAGGGTCTGATCCCCCTCGAACCGTAAGGCGTGAACCCTTTGTAACACACACTTGTCTTGTCTTGTCTTGTCCCGTCTAGTCTAGTCTTATAGCCAGTAGCACACACTATGGCTATTGCATGTCACGTTTACTTTTCAGCGTTGTCTTTACTTTCTTGCACATATACATATCTGCCATGCTGTTGCATCATCATCATGTAAACAACTTTCAAAATATCAACCTTAAAATGTTATACACCTTGCAGTGGAGTCTTCTCACGTTTACTTGCAGACTTCGCCTGACGTACAACCACTTTCTCTTGGTATTTGTACGTCAGGTACCGAGACAAGGTTAGTATATCCGGAGCCGGTACCAGAGGACTTGGAGCAGGAGTACATTGCTGATCAGGAGTACGACCCGAGTGAGGACCAGTCTTAGAGGTGAGGACCAGTCTTAGAGGTTCCTCAGTTGCTGACTTTGGAGTCTCCCGTTGTTCGTAGTTTGGGTGCGTAGCACCATTTTGCTTTTTGTCTTAGATTGGGTGCGTAGCACCATTAGTTTCCTTTTCTGCGTTGTAGCCATGCTTAGGCTCCTCTGTTAGACTTTTGTACTCGCTGGATATGTTCTCTTATTATTAATGAATGCAGTTTCCTTATTTTTACTCTTATTTCTTTGTTCGGAAATTTTATAAATGCAAGAACATGTTACTTTATGGTATCCCTATAGACGCTTATTGGGTCTGGGCTTCACAGCCCCGGCCCAAGCGGACCTTAGTCACGCTTCGCCTCCGTAGTTTTGGGAAGCGGGGCATGACAGTGTGAGCCGTAGCTCGGTCCTTAACCCACCCGATGCCTATCGAGGACAAAGCTCATAAGCTTTCCCTGGAGTTGAGGGAGGGGAGGGTGCAAGCCGTAGCTCGGTCCTTAACCCACCCGATGCCTATCAGGGCGAAGCTCGTAAGATTGCCCCAGAGTGGAGGGTACGAGTCATAGCTCGGTCCTTAACCCACCCGACGCCTATTAAGGGCGAAGCTCGTAAGCTTGCCCCGGAGTTGAGGGAGGGGAGGGTGCGAGCCGTAGCTTGGTCCTTAACACACCCGGGGCCTATCGAGGGCGAAGCTCGTAAGCTTGCCCCGGAGTTTGAGAATATTTGAGGAGAGCTGAAATTTCCAAATTGAGATGACAATATTTGAGAGTATGCATAGAAAATGATAGTTATATTTACAAAACTATCGATAATATTTAAGTAAATGCTCATCATTCCTGTGGCGGGCTAACTTGCCGCCTCCCATCGTTGATCGCCGAAGTCCTCCCGATCGTTAACGAGTCCAATCAGCTGGGCTTGCTCGGGCTCTTTATGTTTGGTGGAGCCGACATAGCAGCTTCAGGACAGTCTTTGGCTCCATCGCGCTTGTCCAACCCCCTGAGGAGTCTGGAAATTGATCATTTGATGCAGGAGTGAGGGAAGAGCTTCGATGGCAGTCATGTATGGCCACCCTATGATGCTGTTGTATGTCGATGCGATGTTGACGACAACGAATTGCGTCATCCGATTGACGATTCTCGGCTCTTCCCCCAAAGACATCGGTAGGGTGATGACTCCGACAATGGGAACAGAGTGGCCGATGAAGCAGACAATCGGACCCGTGCATGACCTCAGATCTGCTTGCCTCAGCCACATCTTCTCGATCGTTGACATAAAAAGAATGTCGCACGAACTTCCAGTGTCGATCAAGAGACGGTGGGCTAAGGCCGTTCCAATCTGGTCTTTGATGACGATGGCATCATCATGTGGTAGATCGACCCCCTCCAAGTCGTTGTCTGAGAATGAGATGGGGGGACGAGCTACTCTCCTCTGCTTGGCTTCATCACCCACGCCCGTCGTTATCACTTTTCGAGCGTACGCCTTTTTGGCCGAGGCCGACATGCCACCCAAGGATGGCCCACCGCATATCACATCTATGCGCATGATCGCTCTAGGCTGGCGAGGGGCATCTTGCTCGGCATTCTGGGGCTGGTTCGATCGCTGCGCTCCCAGGGGTGCTCTTTCATCGCGAGCCTATCTCCTTCCCTCAATGAAGCCTTAGAGATGGCCCTCCTGAATCAGCCGTTCGATATCCCTTTTTAGAGTAAAACACTCGTTGGTATCATGACTGTGATCACAGTGATACCGACAGTATTTCTGTTGATTCCTCGCGGTTGGGATCGTCCTCCTCTCCTGAGGCGGGTCTCAGAGAAGTCTGGCTCTCGTTGCTGCGGCCAATACTTCGATCATGGGGGCGTTAAGCTGTGTGTACTGGGCCTGCTGACGTCCTTCGGGCCTGCTGACCGCCGGCGGGGGCCCTCTAGGTGTGGCGAACCCTCGCGATGGTCTGGGGCGATCTTGTGGTCGGTGGCCTCCTTGGTCGCGCCTCTGGTTGCCGAGTTGGTCGTGCCCTCTAGGGCGATCATCCATCCTTGACTGACCATCAGGCCGCCACTCGTTGCAGGATGTCCCAACTGGGGTGGCCACCTTCTTCGCTCCCAGAGCATCCTCGCTCAGCATGAACCTCTCCGCCCGGGTGAATAGTGCATCCAGATTGGTGGGTGGATCTTGGAGGAGCAACTTGTGCAGGCTCCAGTTGGTCGACCCTTTCTTGAAGGCCGCCATGGCAAGCTCATCTTCGCAGCACACCATGCCAAGCCTTTCCTCCTGGAAACGATGCAAAAACTTTCGGATCGTTTCCCCTTCTTCCTGGACTATCGAAAGTAGATAGTCCACAGGTTTCTTCCTTCTCCATCCCATCCTGAACTGCTAGCAGAACTTATGGGAGGTCGTCAAAGACTTCGATGGAGCGGGCCGGCAGGCCGTTGTACCATTCTAATGCCAACTTCTTCAGAGTCATTTGGAAGCCTCGGCATAGGAGTGGATCATCCGTGCCTTGAATCTCCATTGCCCCTCTATACCGCTGCACATGTTCGAGGGGATAGCCCGCACCATCATACAGTTCAAGCTGAGGAAGATTGAATCGACAAGGTATCGGGGCCCCGGTCACTCATTTGGCCAGAGGGTTAGCCACTTCTAGGTAGGTTGGTCGTGCAGGCAACCTGAGAGGGTGTGCTGGCCATCTTTGGGGGTCGATATGGCTACCTCGACCACCTTGCCTATCACTGGAGTCACCGGATGAGCCACCTCGACACTCAGCGGTGTCCCTTCCCTACCTCAGGGAAGTCTTGCTTCGATCGCGGCTTCGTCGTCGACGATCATCACGCCTAAAAGATTGGCGGGCCGACCTACGGATGCTCCCTCCGAGTGATGAGATATCCACTGGCGGCAGGCTACGTGCATGCCATCGATTCAGGGTTGACACCTCTGGGATCCTACGGCTCTCCTCCCGGAGCCTTTCTCGCAGACGATGATGAATCGCAGCTGTCGACGTGTGATTTCTTCATCCACCCATATTTGTTCCGCGACGACATCTGCCTTATCGTCAAGCTGCCTCAGTTGAATAGCAGCTCCTTCTTCAGGGCACCTCTGACAAGCGGCCTCCATCTCTGCATCGAGATGTCTCTGCTGGGCCGCTATCTCTTTGTTGAGCCCCCTCTGCCGGGCAGCTTCTTCTTCTTCCATCTGGGGATGAAGGCTGCACCTCACGTTCGGGGTGTCTTAGGGACAGTGGATGTCCCAGTCCCACCAGTGTCCCAATCATTCATAATCTTCGTAAAGGCTTCAAAGCCTTGGTGAATAGCACGGGCCGAGGCATGAATAGCCTCTACCGTCCCCTTAGGGGGTACATCTAACAGGGAAGTCCCTCCGAGAGGACATGGCTCGTCCTTTATGGGATGCTTGCCACGGTTAGGACTGGGATTGAAAGGTATGTGATTAGGCATGAGTGTGACCCTAACTTTCCACAGACGGCGCCAATTGTTGCAGGGTAGAATCCACTCACAATGAATTTATATTGATGTGGAGAATCAAGGGCACAATGATTACAAGTATTTGGGGGTGACGGCGTGGCTAATCATGATTTGAGGACGATTTGTAGGTGAGGATCTCGAGGTCACCCGTCAATTAGAGTAGGTCGCCTGCTGGTTGGTGAAGGCCACTTGTCCATTGGTGAAGGACGCCGTAGGTCGCTCATCCGCTGGCAGCTGGGGTGAACTTCCTACAAGAAGAGCAACTCGTCGAAAGGTTGGGTCGGCTGTCAGCATGTAGCCCCCTTCGATGATTAAGTCAGTTGATGACTGATGAGCGAATGTCGGACACGAAGGGCGATCTTAGAGGCAGATCGATGCTTGCGTGGCGAACTAGTATGGAAGGCACGAATATATGGAGGATATTCGACCTTGAATATAAATAGATGTGTTTGGAGTTTCTTACAGATTAATCAACCAACCAACCTCCTTCTCGCTTGGAGGAGAGGGGGTATTTATTGGCTGCTAGAGTCGGTTGCTTTTGATAAGATGGCGGTGTCAGGGTGTCAGGGATTCGACCGTTGATGTCAGGGCCGAACACGTCAGACGCATTTTTGTCAGGCCGTCAGAGCCGAAATGTCAGGTGCGCTTTTGTCAGGCTGTCTGGCGACAAAACAGCTAGGCATGCTTTTGGCAGGCTGTCAGGTGGCAAAGCGGCCAGGTGTGCTTTTGTCAGACTTTGTCTGTAGTGAAACTGCCAGTGATATTAGTGGCGGGTTGCCTCCCTCATTGGGCGGACTGCTTTGGGGCGAAGAGGTAGGCGAACTTCATCTAGGGCGAATTGCATCTGGGGCAAACTGCATCTGGGGCGAACTGCTCTGGGGTGAGCTAGCGTAGAACTTGTGTGATTTGCTAAAGGACTCTTCTCTCTTATTTGGATGGCGAGCTTGCCGCTCTGCTTGGGCAAGCTTCTCCAAACCTCGGCGAAATGGGTCTCATTATGGAGATTCGACGGGCCATGACTTGGGCTTTGAACATGCTGGCCTAGATCGACTGGGCCAATCTTGAGGTCGTAACAATATATATCTGGGATGATTTGAAAATAAATTTGATGATTGTAGGTTGATATAAATGGAATTTTTTGATGTATAATATGTTAATTTCTATGTGATTAAATTTGATGATTGTAGGTCGATATAAATGAAAAATTGTTATGAATCATCATCTAGGAGAAGTCCCCAACTCTTTATTATAGCAGATGGAGGAGCGTACAAAGATAGGATACAATTGATACGGTCTTATCTATAAGATAAGACGTAATCATAGTTCAAATCTATCATCAACATCCTTTCACAACACTCCACCTTATCCAGCCATAGGTATGGACTCTGCTCGTGAATACTTCAGGATTCTAAGTGTAGTAGGAGTCTCACATAGGATGGATACTTCAGGATCCTGAGTTGATGAGGTTTGCCTCGTTAAAACCTTTATCTATGGAAACCCTGTGGGAAAAACCATAGTTAAGGAAAAAGAGTACAAACACTCTCTAACTCTCCCTGATCTGTGCAAGCTCTCAGGCTTTCAAATCTTTTAGGAGCATCATCCCAATCTTCTGTACAAACTTCCTAAAGGTAATAGTAGGAATAGATTTCGTGAACAAGTCTGCCAAGTTGTCACATGATTGTACTTGTCTGACGTCGATCTCGCTATCTCTTTGTATCTCATGCGTCCATAAGAATTTAGGGGAAATATGCTTCGTTCTGTCGCCTTTGATGTAGCCACCTCGTAACTGAGCAATGCAAGCAGTGTTGTCCTCGAACATGGTATTAGGATCAAGGTCCCAAGTCATCAATCCGGTCTTCACCAGGAAGTGATTTACAATTGACCGTAGCCAGACAAATTCTCTGCTTGCTTCATGGATGGCGATGATCTCTATGTGATTGGATGAGGTTGCCGTCATAGTTTGCTTGACGGATCTCCAGGAAATGGCTGTCCCACCATAGGTAAACACGTACACTGTCTTTGACTTTGCATTATGGGGATCAGACCTATAACCTGCATCAGCATAACCAATAAGTGTGGAGGATAATCCATTTTTGTAAAAGAGTCCCAAATCTATTGACCCTTGGAGGTAGCGTAGAAGGTGCTTAACCCCGGTCCAGTGGCATTGCGTAGGCGCTGCACTGTATCTGGCTAGTAAGTTTACTATGAACGCTCTATCTGGATGCGTGTAGTTGGCCAGATATAGAAGTGCTCCAATAGCACTTAGATAAGGGACTTCTGGACCAAGTGTATCCTCCCCTTCTTCCAGCGCCTGGAAGGGTCTTTATGTGCATCCAGAGATCGTACCACAATAGGTGTACTTGTTGGATATGGATGACATGAATACACCTATGAGGGGATATATGAGGGTATACGGACCTCAGATGTCATGTGCACGAAAGCGTGCACGAAGGGAACCTTTTCTCGTGTGAAAAGGACCACTCGATAAGTGGAAAAAGTCACTTTATAAGTGCATAAAGGCACTTGATAAGTGCATGAAGAAGAGGATAAGTAAATGTGCTAATATAGGCTAATAAGCTTATATTTAGTTATTTCCTATAATAACTACCCCTAAAGCCTATAAATAGGACCCAAGGGTAAGGCATTTACACTAATCTAACCATGCCATAAGTTTGCATAAGGCAACTTGTGTTCTTCTTCTCCATTCCATTAAAATCCTCTTCTAAATAGAGATTTAGGCGGTGAAACGCTGCTTCGATCCTCCGTGACGAAGTACTGACCATTGTGGCGAATCCGAGGGTGAAGTTCAGAGATTACGGTGCCACACACGCAAGCGTAAGTATCTACTTTATTATTCGATCCTAACGTCCTTGTTTTGACAGGATCCTACATTGGTATCAGAGCCATACGGGTTCGTCCCGGTCTAACCGTCGCCCCGGTCTCACCAATGAACGCGGCGTTGTCTCTTTCACGAATGAGTCTCCTTCCATTATGGATATGGTACGAACGCATCGTGATGGGGAGAACGCAATAGTTGTTCTTTTCACGTTAGGGTCTTCTGCCATTACAGATATGGCAGGAACTCTCCGTGACGGGAAGAACTTACCGTTCATATCGCCAAACTCGCGCTCCTCATGGATGCTGAGTCTCCATTCAATTGAGAATGTGAACTCTCTTCATGTAGAGCGTGAAGTTTGCGGCCTTGAAAATGCGTTCTCTTCATTTTTTGGCACACGGCCATTGAAGCAAAACCATTTTCTCGACGAACGGGTGCCTCATCGGAGAAGACGATGGTGGTTATTCTCAACGGAGAAGATGACATTTTTGGTGCATGATCGCCATGGCCATATGGGCTATGGAGGCAATACATCCCCCCTCCCCATGTGGAGGGGGTTGGCTATGGCCAATAACAACCACGGCCACCCCTCTGGTGGGGGTGTGCGGCCAACCCCATGCAAGGGGGAGGCCGGCCATGGCCAAGGGGCCATGGCCGGCCCCGGCCGGCCCCGGCCAGGGCCTGGCCGGCTCTGGCCAGCCAGGGCCAACCCTGGCCGAGGCCAGGCCAGGGCCAGGGGGCCCTGCCGGCCCTGGCAGAGGCCAGGGCCGACGCCCTGGCCTCAGGCCAGGGCCTGGCCGGGGGCCAGGGCCAGGCCAGGGCCCTGCCAGCCCTGGCAGAGGCCAGGGCCAGGGGCCACAGCCAGGCCAGGGGCCTGGCCGGCCCTGGTAGAGGCCAGGGCCGGTGCCCTGGCCTCAGTCCAGGGCTACGGGCGGCCCTGACAGTGGCCAGGGCCAGGCTGATGCCGGCCCTGGCCTCTGCCAGGGCCATTGCTGGCCCTGGCCGAGGCCGGTGCCAGGTCACTGTGGGCCCCGGCCTCGGCCAGTGTCGAGCCCCGGTTGACCCTGAATTTGGGGGAGGGGAGAATTGCATGAATGTGACATGCATGGCCAGCCCATACGGGGCCAACGACAGTTCTCTACGGCAAATTCTCCTGCAGAAGGGGAACACATGGATCCATACGGGAGCCGGCGACGGTGGCTTGCAGAAAACTCCCCTCAAGGAGAATTCGGCCTTGGCCAAGTTGCAATGGCAACTCTCACTTCAGAAGGAAGAAGAATTCGGCCTTGGCACGGCCACGACACGACCCCGGCAATGGCCATTGTCGAAATATTTCGGCTATGTCACCTTGTAATGGGGTGTAGGCCCTGCAAAATACGTTTGCAAAATGCGTTTGAAAAATACGGTTTCAAAATACTGCAAAATACGTTTGCAAAATACGTTTGAAAAATACGTTTTCAAAATACGTTTTTTCAAAAATGATTTTCCGCTGCAAAGTACTATAAGAGTACTATCGTTTGATAAGTGAGGGGGAAATATTGAAAGTTGTTCTAGATGGTGATTGGAATCGTAGAGACCTTTCCGATTCTAGAGCAACATCTTCAATATTTTTTGAAAGTAACTTATCAAATATATTAATATCATTCCAAGTGGGATTTTTTTCCAAGTGGGAGTGATATTAAACTAGTCTAAAATTTCACATTCGATTGATTCAGTATCTCAATGGATCATGATTCGACCAGTGGTCTTTTGGACTAGTTTGTGGGATACCTCAACTCAGTCTGGGGGTAGTGAACCATGGACTAGCCATTTCCCTGGTCGGTCCGCTGGCCGAGACTAATGAATCATGAAAATGTAACAATATGATGACTATGTATATGAAATTAATGCAATGTTTTTTGATCGAACCTTCTTTTCATGTCTTTTGCAGCATTTTAAAGCTAAAATGTCTTCTGCCGCTAAGAACATCGTCGCTGAGTTGAACAAAAATGAAAAACTCAACGGCGATAATTACAAATTATGGTCCATTAAGATACAATATGTTCTAGAGGAGCAAGACTACTCGAAACTCTGAAGAACAAAATGATTGAACCTGAGTTGGGCACTACGGCCCAACACAGACGAGACAAGGAAGCTTTTGATGCTTGGTCTCGGAAGAACAAGATAGCTCGCATTACGTTATTGTCCAGTATGGCCGATGACATAATGCGCATCTTCCGAGAGCATGACCTAGCCATGGACATATGGTCCAAGCTTGAGGAGAAGTTTGGTGGCACCTCGGTGTCCAAACTCCGTTCTTTAACTATAAGATTTGATTCATACAAGAAACGTCCAGATCATTCCATGGGGAAACATCTGCGACATATGGCGAATCTAATATCAGAGTTAAAGGATGTAGGTCATGTGCTCACTGATGAGCAACAAATCCAAGCAGTCATACGTTCCCTACCAAATGGGTGGGACCAAATGAAGATGCATCTCACTCATAATGAGAGCATCAAGAACTTCAGTGATGTTTCAAAGCACCTCGAGTTAGAGGAAGAGCGGCTTGCGGCCGCCAAGCCTAGTGCAAAAGTGCACATGGTTGCTAGTTCCTCACACGGGAGAAAGAAACGGAAAAATCGTTCGAAGTTTACTAATGAACGTAATAAGCAACCTGAGTCTATCAAGAAACCCAAACATAAGGGTGGGAACAAGAAATGGCACAAGAAGAAAGACTTGAAGAGGATCAAGTGCTTCAAGTGCAACAAGTTAGGTCACTATGCCCGTTCTTGTACGTATGGAGGTGACAAGGTAACTTGTAATACTAGTTACATATGTGTTTCTAGTTCAATATTTCTTGTAGAATCTAATCCATTTTGGATAATTGATTCAGGTGCCACCAACCACATAGCAAGGGACAGACGGTCCTTCGTGGAGTATCACCGGATACCCCAAGGAACAAAGTGGATATATGTAGGAAACAACACACGTGTTGAAGTGAAAGGCGTTGGGACTTGCAAGCTCGTCTTGGACAACGGCCCACTATCTTACTACATGATGCCCTCTTCACTCCGGATATTCGAAGGAATATTATATCTGTGGTCGTGTTAATGGGTCTTGATTATAGATGGGGTTTTCATGATTGTAAAGTGGACTTGTTTTGTAATAATTCTTTAATTGGTACTGGGTATGTTTTCAAAGGATTTATTTTATTAAATATAATGTATGACTCATTTTGTAATGAAAATTTCCTTGTTGCAAATTCTTCGACTTTTGAGTCAGATATAATTTGTTGGCACGCAAGGCTTGGTCACATTGGACCAACGCGTATGGATAGACTTGCCAAACGTGGCCTTCTATCCAATGTTTCAAAGGTCGAAATGTCGACTTGCGAACATTGCCTTGTAGGAAAATCTTGTCGCAAGCCGTTTGGAACCAGCACAAGGGCCAAGGTTCCATTACAGCTCATCCATTCGGACATATGTGGTCCGATGAATGTCAAGACAAGACGCGGGAAGTCCTATTTCATCACTTTAATTGATGACTTCACCCAATTCGGTCATATCTATTTGATATCCCACAAAAGTGAAGCATTAACCTGCTTTACAAACTATATGAGTTTGGTGGAAAATCAATTAGATCGCAAGATTAAGGTCTTGCGAACCGATAGAGGCGGTGAATATCAATCTTCAAGTTTTAAGGAACTTTGTGATGAAAAAGGCATAGTTCATCAGGTAACTATGCCTTATACTCCGTAACAAAATGGTATTGCAGAAAGGAGGAATAGGACTTTAATGGAAATGGTCCGTTCAATGATGGCGCAAGCTAACTTGCCGATCACCTTTTGGGGTGATGCATTATTGACGGCCACTTTCATCTTGAACCGCGTACCCTCGAAATCAGTTAGCTCCACTCCTTATGAGTTGTGGAACCAAAGGTCTCCTGACGTAAACATTTTAAAACCTTGGGGATGTGCATCCTACGCACATATTTCCTCCCATAAGTATGGCAAACTCGGGCCACGGGGAAGGAAATGTATCTTTATACGATACGTAGAAAACTCCAAAGGTTATGTTTTCATTGGTCAGAAAGACAATGGAGGTCTAATTGAATTTGAGTCGAGGGATGTCACTTTCTTGGAAAACGAGTTTCCAAGACAGGACGAGATAAGTCAGGACTTATCTTTATTTGAGATTAATGATCAAGAAGGATTACCTCATTCGAGTGGGAGAATTCTTGGTGAAGACGAAAATACGTTTCAAACTTCACCAATGGATGATACGAATGACGCGAATCCTATTCCATACGGGAATAATGATCCAAGTGGGAGCATTTCTAACGACATTCCAAGTGGGATTGATATTAGAATTGATCTAAATTCGAGTCAACAAGGACGTGAAGAATCTCAAATACGACGTAGTAGTCGTACAAGGTTGGCTCCTCTAAGATTTGAGGATGAATTTCCACAAACCTTTATGACTTTACTACAAGATGATGACGAGCCTGCTACTTTCAAACAGCCCGTATCATGCCCTGCGAAAGACAAATGGATGGAAGTGATGAAGGAGGAGTTGGAATCCATGAAAGTTAACCAAGTCTGGGACTTAGTTGACTTACCCAGAGGACGTAGAGCTATTGGGAACAAATGGATTCTCAAGATCAAGCATAAGGCTGATGGCTCTATAGACAGATATAAAGCTCGCATTGTCGCGAAAGGTTTTACGCAACAGGAAGGGATAGACTACGAAGAGACCTTCTCACATGTTGTTTGTTTTACCTCGATTCGCTTGATTCTGGCTATGGTAGCTTGCTTAGACCTCGAATTACATCAGATGGATGTAAAGACTGCCTTTCTCAATGGAGAATTGGACGAGGAGATCTATATGGAACAACCAACAGGGTTTGTAAAAGAAGGAAACGAACATAAGGTCTGTAAACTTCGTAAGTCCATATATGGTCTTAAACAATCCTCAAGGCAATGGTATATACGGTTTCAAGAAGTTGTCTTATCAAATGGTTTTTCCATGCTTGATGAAGATAACTGCGTATATATCAAGAGGATTAAGAGCAAGTACATTATTATGTCTCTATATGTAGATGACATTTTAATAGCCGAAAATGACAAGGGCTTTGTGATAGATATCAAGGCTTGGCTTTCATCAGTTTTTGAGATGAAAGACATGTGAGAAGCCGCATATATCCTTGGAGTTAAGATTTCAAGGAATCGTTCGAAGAAACTTCTTTCTCTTTCACAAGAGACTTATATAAAGAAAGTTCTAGAACGTTTTAATATGCAGGACTGCAAGTCCATTGATACTCCTATAAGCAAATGCGATTATTTATGTCTGAAATCGTGTCCAAAGAACCAAAAGGAAAAGGAAATTATGGAAAAAGTTCCATATTCCAGTGCAGTTGGTAGTCTCATGTACGCTATGATGTGTACAAGACCGGACATCTGTTTTGCCGTTGGAATGGTAAGTCGTTACACTGGAAAGCGGTTAAGAGGATAATGCGGTATCTTAAAGGAACTGCGGACTATGCTTTATGCTATCAAGGAGATGCCTTGAGGCTCGAAGGCTACACTGATGCTGATTGGGCGGGTGATCTCGATGAGCGACGATCGACCTCAGGATATGTTTTTCTACTCGGATCTGGTGCAATATCCTAGAGTAGCAAGAAACAATCCTGCATCGCACTTTCAACTATGGAAGCCGAGTTTGTAGTATTTAGCATGGTAGTCCCAGAGGCTGTTTGGCTTAGGAAGTTCTTAGACAGGCTAATTGATGCAAGTGACTCAGGTGCTGTACCAATACACAGTGACAGTCAAGCATCTATAGCCTATGTCAAAGATCCAAAATTCCATTGTAAGACCAAACACATAGATATCCGCTACAAATTTGCAAAAGACTATGATAAGACCAAGAAGACATAAGGTACATATCTACGCATGAGATGATAGCGGATTTGCTTATGAAGGCGATCCCCAGAGATGTGTTTTACAAACACTTATCATCTCAAGGATTGCGTAAGAGCTGAGTTGTACCAATGTAAATTCCCATGTCTGTAAAAGATCAAATTTAATAAAAGAATAAGTTCTTTTTTTAACATTGCATATGAGTTTCTAGAAAATGTTTGTGTACTTTTTAAAATCTCAGCTTTATTTTCTAGTATGTCGGACAGATTGAGGTTGGCTCTCTCACATGAGCAACCGCCTTTATTATATCAGACGGATAAAATAAAGATGAGACCTGTTTAAAGTCAAAATCGTCAGACGGATGATTTAGAGTCATGACTTAAACAAAATGGTCGTATGAAAGATCTGCATCATATGGATGCTTACAAAAGATCTAAGAGGATTCTTAAATCCTATCTGTCTTATGCGGGATGTGGGTCCAGAAGATTATTTGAGTAGTAAAAGGGACTCAAAATCAGACATTGTGGTGTCTGATCATCATCCTTACAACATCATTAAGACATACGCTCCCTGGGAAAGGAGTGATGTTGTAATACGTATTCATATTACGTATGCATTTGACCATTGGGTTAGAATAGTAATTGTGTTTACTATTATGTGAGACCCAAAGACCACATGGGTCTTAACTCGTTACCCTTATGGACTCTAATTGGCTCCTTTATATTTGACTGGGTGATTGCTATCTTAGCATGTTGCTTATGGACTATGGTCAATTCGGTCCGGCGGGGCATGTTAGAAAAGAGAGTCAAGTCAAGATCGAAAGGATCGCAAGAAGAGGAAGATTAATTTCATATTCACATTTGGACTTTAAAGATTCAAAGCTGGCCAGCCAATTGTAATCCAGATGGGATTCAATTGTTGAATATAAAGTATAAGAAATGTGAAGAAATAATCTAGGGTAAAGCATGCGTTGATCTACTCAACTTTGCACCTTGAGAAGTGTTGTGTATCTCTAACAAGTGCACAAACAGCGGACTCTATGCGCATGACGGTCACTGATCACTCCTTATTTTACACTTTTTTCCCGCATGTCTGCATGCCATTTAGATCCCCCAAATCATGTTTTTCACGATATATCGACGATATTGCGATGCTTTTCACGATTTGTTGTTTTTGTCGCATTTCAGGTGATTTGGAGCGATTTGGAGTGATCTCGAGATGCGCTTACTCCAGAGGGTCACCGACGACCTCCCCAAGGGGTATTTTGCTGTTGGAGAGGAGCGGAAGAAGAAAGGACGTCGCAGGAGCGACGAGGAGGCCAAAACAAGCTGTTTGGGCATTTTTGGTGTCCCACTCGGCCGAGTGGAGGAGTCACTCGGCCGACCAGCGAGACACCGCTCGGCCGACCAGATCGGATACGTTTCATACGTGCACTCGGCCGAGCGACGAAGACCACATCGGCCGAGTGACGAGATCCCGTCCGCCTGAGTGGCGCCCAGACGAGCCATTCAAAAATCGCCAACTTACTGTTTTTCGTCTGCCTGAGCTTCAGAAGATCCACTCGGCCGAGTGGCAAATGCCGACCGCCCGAGTACCAAGAAGCCAGCGGCCGAGTGACGACAACTCACTCGGCCGAGCCGCCCTCGAAGTGAAGACCCCTGAAGATCAAGACTTACTGGAAATTTACAGGGTTTCTCACTCGGCCGAGCGACTTTTGTCACTCGGCCGAGTGCGACTCGCTGCCTGTAGCGAAAATTGCGGATTTCAGGCTGCGCAGGGGTATTTTGGTCACAGTTTTTGGACGATTTTGGGGGGTATTTAACCCCTGTTTTTACCCTAGTTTAGAGAGCTTTTCTCTTAGATTTTTGCAGCTTTTTAGATTAACTTTTTAGCTTTGTTCTTGTGATTGGAGAGAAGACAAAAGTTGATTTTTGTTGGATTATTTGAAGAACTCCATTGGTTTGTGTCTCTCTCCTCTAAAAATTCTATTTTTATTGCTTATCTCAATATTGTGATGAATTCTCTTGTTTATTTCATTGATTATTTTTGTGTTTGCGCTATGAATTGTGAGTAGTCTCCACGTCTTGGGGCGTGGTGATGAACCCGACAAGCCCAATTTCATATTTGTGATGAATTGGTAGAAATTTTGCTAGAATTGTTATTAGGGATTAGTTTGGGAGCGATTTACTACGGATAGCTAAGAGTTCATACCGATTGAGATTTACAAGAGATTGGATCCCAATTCGATAGGAAACCCTAGAAATCCGAATTGGGTTGGAATCAAATTTCCGTAGTATCGGTTTGCAAGAGATTGGACCGATATTAGGGTTCCCGGTTGCAATTCCGTGCCGATACCCGTTTGCAAGAGATTGGACGGGTAGGAACTATCCCAACCTAGGTCGTGGGCCGAGTTTGCACGAGAGTGGGCTCGGTGCGCGATTGAACGATGATGTTGATCCTAATGCTAGCTTCCCTAGGCTACGGTTTGCAAGAGATTGGACCCGAACCTAGGATAGCTATAGACCGGCAACAGCGCGAGAGCGTGAGCTTGGTTCTACATTCAGTTGCAACTAGTTCATCCAAAATCTTATTCTAGCAATTTTGATACCGATGAACCACATTGACGAGATACGGTGAGTAGCGGGAATTCCCCATTCCCTAGACGTTCTTTATTTGATTTGATATTTCCGTACTTTGTCTGACGATTGTGACAGGATCGCCAAAGGCAAATTTCTCTCTTCTTAAATAGCCAGGTTGATTGGAACAAGCACGGTCATTCGTCCTCCCTGTGTTCGATAACCCGCTCGCCGCTATACCGTGCGCTTGCGGTAAAACTACAACCGTTCTTTGGGTTACATCCCGGAGAGATCAAGTTTTTGGCGCCGTTGCCGGGGAGGACATTTTGACGGTGTTCGGCATCAACCACCCGGTTATTTCTTCTTTCTCTCTTTCTTTACTTTCTTCTATATCTTGTTCTAACTCTGTTCGCAGCCCTATTTGCATATTCTCCCTGTATTTTGCATAAGATCTTCACAGGGAGAATGGAGGATGCAATGTCAACAATAGAACTCAGTCAGGAAGACTATAACTCCTTCACAGACCTCCTTAAGGAGCTTGTCGATGAGGTCCACGTTACCGGAGCTTTTGCTATCGATGTCAAGGACCCCGACGAACAACTGTTTGCTAGTTTTGTGATGGACCAAGTCTCCCCGGAGGGGACTATCGGGGGCAATGTCAGAGTTGATGTGATGGACGACAGGTTATATTTCGAAGATGGTAGAACAAGTGTCGATGAGCACTATACTCCCGGAGAATCTTTCGAGCAAACCAACGTTCAGGGAGTTACACCCCATGACACTTACTCTTGCTTCTATGAGTCGTCTGATGTGTTTCTTGATTCCAGGAACGAACCGGAACAGAGTGAAGGTTCTGACGATGCTAGCATAGAATCGGAGAGCGCCTATTTCGATGCATCGTCCTCACTAAGTAGTGAGTCTGACTCTTCACAAGAGAGCGCACCACCTGAACATGAGCTAAACTCGGATGACAAGGAAGAAGCCAAACTCATGCGAGCTGGTGAAGTGGAAGGAACAACACCTCTTGAGGTAGAACTTAAACAATTACCTCCGAATCTAAGGTATGCCTTTTTGGGTAATAAATTAACTTTCCCGGTGATAGTCAATTCCCACCTCACGCAACATCAGCTTAAAAAACTCCTAGACGTTCTTAGGAGCCACAAAGATGTCCTGGGCTACACTATCTCCGATCTAAAAGGGATAAGCCCTAGGCTTTGCACGCATATGATCCATTTGGAGGATACCGACGCCACCTCCATAGAGCCTCAAAGGCGGTTAAACCCGAACATGAAGGAGGTGGTTAAAAAGGAAATCCTAAAATTGCTAGACGCCGGTATTATTTATCCTATCTCCGACAGTAGGTGGGTTAGCCCCGTTCACGTCGTCCCCAAGAAAGGGGGGATGACTGTCATAAAAAATGAAAAAGGTGAGCCCATATCTACACGCACCGTCACGGGATGGCGAATGTGCATTGACTATAGGAAACTCAATAAAGCCACCCGAAAGGACCATTACCCATTGCCCTTCATTGATCAAATGCTTAAACGCCTAGCAAAACATAAATACTTTTGCTATCTAGATGGGTATTCGGGATTCTTCCAAATCCCTTTGCACGAAGACGACCAAGAAAAGACCACTTTTACTTGTCCATACGGTACCTATGCCTACCATAGGATGCCGTTTGGTCTTTGTAATGCTCCCGCCACTTTTCAGAGGTGTATGACATCCATATTTTCCGATTACATTGAAAATATTATGGAAGTTTTTATGGATGATTTCTCGGTTTATGGAAGTGAGTTTGACTCTTGTTTGGCCAATCTTACTAAAGTCCTTAAAAGGTGCCAACAAAATAATCTCACTCTAAATTGGGAAAAGTGTCACTTCATGGTCACGGAAGGTATAGTTCTCGGGCACCTTGTCTCTTCGAGAGGAATTGAGGTAGATAAAGCAAAGATTGAGGTAATCGAGAAACTTCCTCCTCCTATTAATGTCAAGGGCATTAGAGGCTTTCTTGGTCATGCGGGGTTTTACCGCCGCTTCATCAAGGATTTCGCCTCGATTGCCCGACCACTTACTTCCTTGCTCGCTAAAGATACTCCTTTTATTTTTTCAGGGGAATGATTGCAAGCCTTCAACACCTTGAAGGAAGCACTAGTTTCCGCGCCCATCATACAACCACCGGATTGGAGCCTTCCCTTTGAGCTAATGTGTGATGCTAGTGACCAAGCCATTGGAGCAGTATTGGGACAAAGAAAAGATAGGAAGCTTCATGCGATATACTACGCGAGCAAGACATTGGATGACGCGCAGAAAAACTACACAACTACCGAAAAAGAGCTTCTAGCGGTCGTCTATTCCATCGAGAAGTTTCGCTCCTACCTCCTTGGTTCCAAGGTGATTGTCCACACCGACCATGCGGCGTTGAAGTATCTTTTGAACAAGAAGGAAGCCAAACCTCGGTTGATTAGGTGGATACTCTTGTTGCAAGAATTTGATTTGGAGATCAGAGACAAGAAAGGTACGGACAATGTCGTGGCGGATCATTTGTCTAGGCTCATTCGCGACAAGGAGGATGAGAGTTTACCTATCGACGACACATTCGTGGATGAGAGGCTATATGCCATAAGGACCGGAGAAGTACCTTGGTAAGCGGACTTCGTCAACTACTTGGCTTGTGGAATTAAACCGCATGGGATGCCCACACATCAAAAGAGGAGATTTCTGCATGAGGTTCGTAGCTATTTTTGGGAAGATCCATACCTCTTCAAGATATGCAAAGATAGTGTCATTCGGAGGTGCGTTTCTAAAGAGGAGGCAACGTCTATCATTTTGCATTGCCACGGTCTACCATGCGGAGGACATCATGCCGCCTCTAAAACAACCGCATCTTGCAGAGCGGATTCTTCTGGCCAACAATGTTTAGGGACACCCACGCTTTTGTGAAGGGGTGCGATAGATGCCAACGGACCGGGAATATCTCCAAGCGCAATGAGATGCCGATGAGACCCATCCAAGAAATTGAGCTTTTTGATTGTTGGGGAGTAGACTTCATGGGGCCATTTCCGTCGAGCAATGGTAACAAATACATCCTATTGGCCGTTGACTATGTCTCCAAATGGGTGGAAGCAATCGCCACACCTACTAATGATGCAAGGGTCGTCTCCAAGTTCTTCAAGCAAAATATCTTCCCGCGCTTCGGAGTGCCTCGTACCTTGATAAGCGACGGGGGAAGCCACTTCATAGAGAACAAGTTTGAAGCCATGCTAAAGAAGTACGGGGTAAACCATAGAGTTGGCATGGCATATCACCCCCAGACAAGCGGCCAAGTGGAAGTCTCAAATAGAGAAATTAAGCAAATTCTTGAAAAGACGGTGGATTGATCTAGAAAGGATTGGTCAATGAAGCTAAACGATGCTCTATGGGCATATCGCACGGCCTTTCGCACTCCCATAGGTACCACACCGTTCCGACTCGTTTATGGGAAAGCTTGCCACTTGCCGGTAGAGTTGGAACACCGCGCATATTGGGCCATCAAAACCTTTAATTACGATTACAAGAGTGCGGCGGTGAGGCGACTCTTGGACATCAACGAGCTTGATGAGATAAGAAGAGACGCCTACGAAAGATCAAGAATTTACAAAGAAAGGACCAAGATTCTCCACGATGCCCGCATAACCGTCACAGACTTCAAAGTAGGAGACAAGGTCTTGCTCTATAATTCCCGGCTCCGACTATTTCCCGGTAAGTTGAGGTCACGTTGGTCCGGACCTTTCACCATTAAGAACATACAACCGGGAGGGGCCTTTGAGTTGGAAAGCAAAGACGGAGCCTCGTTCAAGGTAAATGGTCAGAGACTCAAGCATTATTCCGAGGGAGTCCCAACGGGAGAAATCAATAGAATATATCTACTTAAGGGACGGCCGGATGATCTTTCATACCTCCTTGATGAGGTAATTGAGGAGGCGATCCCTCAATCCATTGGCGCTCTATTCAATGAAGATTTCGAGGAAGGCCCGGATTTAGGCCAAGATGAGAAGAAAAATGATTCCCCCGACCTCTCCGCTGAAAATGATGAAGGCGACGCTGATGTCGCAAGGATTCGAGAGCTCTGCAAGCTCTCGAAATTGAAGTCTCCGAAGAAAGCTCCGCCGATACGGAGCAACCGCTAGCTTGGGGGAGCCTCCCCCCAACACTATTCGAGATGGGAGACCACCGAGGGAGAACACGCCGCCGCAACTTCCGAATCCAAGCGTTCTCCCCGGAAAGTTTGATGGGTGCATCTCATATGCACCAAACATCCCGCATTAATTGAAAATCATAGGGGGTCGAGCTCACGACCTTAAACGAGCGCTTGTCGGGAGGCAACCCGACGGTTATTGCTTTATTTTCACTTTTCTTTTATTTTTGTTTAAGAAATTTTTAGTGTTTTGAGTCGTTCACCCAAAAATCTTGTGATAACGGGTCCTATTTTTCCTGACAGGAGAGGAGAATGAGGTACCCATCATTAGGAGGATGCACGAGGCGACGAGGAGCGCCCCAGGAAGGTGCTCGATGCTTAGGAGGAAGATGAAATCGACTGGAGGAGGAAAGACGGAGTTTAGAGCCCAAACGAAGACAAACGGCAGAAGACAAGGCTCACTCGGCCGAGTATACTAGTCACTCGGCCGAGCACACAAGTTTGTCCGGCCGAGCCGCTCACGAACGAGGGAAGTCTGTTGTACCCAACTCTCTGTTTATTTTTCCTGATTTCAGTATAACTGCTACTCGGCCGAGTATATATATTCACTCGGCCGAGTAAAACGGATACGCTCCGAGGGCGAGTCTTGCCGAGTAGCTTGAGCCACTCAGCCGAATGGACTTACTCCACTCGACCGAGGGTGGCAAGGCCACTCGGCCGAAGCGTAGCAGGGAGGGATTTTTCTTTGAAGTTCACTCGGCCGAGCGACCTAGTCACTCGGCCGAGTTGTAACTTTTGCTATATAAAGGGCAGGGTCGGGCGCGTTTTTCGAAACAAACTAAACCGATCGATCGCCCGACCCTTCACATTCCCAGCGCCCGAACCCTTAGCTCGTTCCCCCACTCGCCCGACCGACGCCCCGCCGCCGCCGCTCGGCCACCCACCGCCGGCCGAGCCGCCGCCGCTCCTCGCCCGAGTCGCCGGCGGCGGCCACGTCTCCGGCCACCTCCGGTATCGCTTATTTAGCCTATTTCTCCTCTTTTTGTGTAATTTTCGAGGATCCATGTGCTTAATGAACCCCAAACCCAAATTAATTTCTATTTCTATCTATTATACCCCTAATGCCCCGTACGTTTTGAATATTACTCGCTGATATCTCCATTTCATGCGCAGGTTATTTTGGGGAGCTTAGGGGAGCCCAGGGAGCTTCCAGGGACTGATTTGGGCTTCGCGGAGTCGTTGTCTTCGTACGCTTCCATTGCTTTGCACTCGCGGCGTGTCGTGGTATACTCTTTCCTTTATTTTGCACACGCCGCACTTTTCACGCTTTTTGGCGCGCGCTCGGGGCCCATATGCCGCCCCAGACACGGCCGAGGTCGAGGAGAGCTTCCGCCAAGCGGAAGCGGTCGGATGATGCCGGCCCCTCCCACGAGTTGGAGGACTCTCCTCCGCCTTCTCCCACACACCCCGTCCACCCAGCACAGCCTGCAGGCCCCGTACACCCCGCACAGCCTGCAGAGCTCGCACAGCCCATACACCCCGCACAGCCGCTCCCTGCCGCTCCACAGCCACCACCTCCGACTCCACTTATCGGGCCGCTGGGGATCACGTTCCGGAACGACGCACACCGCGTCGCTTTCGAGCGTATCTCCCAGTGCTCGATCGTACCCTCCAGGTTTGCACACCTTGCCGACCTAGGACGCCTGGGGGTACTAGAGGGGATGCTCACGTTGTACGACAACGTGGGCTGGCGAGATTTCTTTCAGGTGTCGGCGGATACGTTTACCCGTCCGACACTTGAGGTACTTAGTTCGATCGCCCGGACCGATGAGGGATGCTCGTTTCGGTTCATGGACCGGGAGTTCCAGGTCACTCTCGGTATGATGAGAGCCTTCTTCTCGTGGCCCGATGTCCCCGGGGCCGACCGAGGTTACGCCCCCACCCATATCCCCCCACCTTCCTTCGACGCCGGTGCCTTCTGGGCCCGGATTACGGGTCTTCACGCTGCCTTTGACCCTAGTAGGGCCAAGGCCTCGGCCATTGTCCATCCCTGCCTCCGTATAGCTCAGCGCCTTATGGCGACGACCTTTTTGGCCAGATATGAGCCGGGCACGATGTCCACACCGGAGCTCTACATGCTCTACGCGATGACACGGCCCAGAGCTCTATCTAGGGATGGCGATGAGCTGGTCCCCGCTGTCGTGATTGATGTCGCGGCTTGGTTTTTGGACCGCATCATTGTATCAGTGGGCGCTCGCTCACCGATATGCTGCGGCGGCCTGATCACCTTGCTCGCCCTTATGACCGGCGAGGACTTCCCTGACGAGCACCGGGCCCCACTTCTCTGTCGATTGATGTTATGGCCCGGATGAAGATGCTTCGTCCGCACGATGAGCGACACTGGGTCTGGCTGCGCGGCCCTTACGGTGCCGATTACATGATTCTTCCGAGCCCAGCTCGGACTCAGATTGCACCGGCCCATATGGACTGGCTCCCTGCGATGGATGTTCTGATCCCAGCCGCATACATGCTCGAGGCCGAGGAGGCCGAGCAGGCCCACGCTGCCCACGCTGCCCCCGCAGACCCTGTTGCACCTGCCGAGCCTGCTGCCCCTGTTGACCCCGTGGCCCCTCAGCCTATCCCCGATGTTTTCGATGCTCCAGACACCTCTGTCAACACCTCTGTCGGTGTCGGGAGTACCTTAGCTGAGCCCACTTCCACCGCTCAGCAGCCTGTCACCACCACCACTGGCCCTCTATCTGCTGAGCCCGTTTCCTCTGCCCCACCCGAGCGCCCGCCGACCATAGTTGAGTGCGGAGAGCCCTCTTTTGCCACCGCTGTAGAGACCGTAGTCTCCGCCTCTGTCTCCACCGCTGCTGTATTTTTCGAGAGTGTCGTGGCGTCTGTCCACACTTTTGTGTCACCGACCTCTCTGGCCGCCTCGCTGCCTCTTTTGTATTCTTCTTTCGTTGCTGCCTGCCTCCACTTCTCACCGTCCTGCCCAGCCTCGCACTGAGGCCAGGCCCCTACTTGTGAGCGCAACCCCTTTTGTTCCCTTGCCTGCTGAGCCCGTCACCTACGCCACCAGAGTACGCCAGCCCCGACCTGCACAGCCCCGACCGGTGCGTCCCTTTGCACCACCTCCCCCTGACACTGTACTTCAGAGCATTCGTACTCTCGAGGGGGCGGTGAGTGGCCTCAGAGGCGACCTTCGGACCCTGTCCGCCACCATCACTGCGATGGCTGGCTGCTTTGACCTGCTCCCGCACATTCACTACTGTCTTACCCAGGTCCTGGAGCGTCTCCCACGCGTACCCCCGCCCACCCAGCAGGTTCCCACCCCCACTTCCACACACACTCAGCCTGCTACCACTTCCACACCCACACCCGCTCAGCAGCCTGCCCCACCCCCACCACCACCTCCGCCTCAGGACAAAGACGGCGCAACACCACCTTCTTAGGCACCCTTGATGCCATCGATTATTTTTGCCGTTGTGCTGCCCGTTTCTGCTGGGTCCTAATGCATTTTTGTCCACCCCCCCTCCCCTCACTTATTTTGGGATTCTCATTCTGATCGTATCTTTATCTATCTTTTTTGGGAGAGAGGGAGAGTTTTTGGTGCCACACCTATATACTGTATCACTCCTATATCTGCATGCATCATGACCACATCATATTTTTTATTTCTTCACTTTTATTTTCTTTTTTCCACACATGCATGCACCCTCACTTACCCCTCACATTACTTGTCTCTCGGTGTGCCACACTTTGCACATTGAGGACACTGTGCCATTTAGCTTGGGGGAGTGAGTTCTCACGTTCTTTTTCGATTTGCCACCTTTATTTTTAGTTTTTCACACCATTTTCCGCTTTTGCACTTATTTTCATCATTTTTCTTTTACTTTACCATGCATCACGTTTTTCTTATTTTTCTGTGTGCCGCATTGTAAATAGTCCTATTTTCCCTTTATCTTTATTTCTTTTTTTTCATCTCATGCTAGAGATGACTTTTCTGTGATGATGATGACGTGGAGTTAGCTTACTCTATTTGCATGCTTTATTTGTCATGTCTTAGACTTTATTTCTGATATCATATGCTATGACTTGTATTGTATCTAGAGATAGTAACCCACACTTTTTCCACATGAAAATGGATGAAATTTTATTATTAGCTGAGTCTGAATATTCATATGTATGCTATCACAGAAAACACACCAAGATTCATGCATTGAATGCTTATATCTGGAGTACCGATTTCTTTTCCTACATCACTTCTTTATGCATGAATTGTACATTTCACTTCAGGAAGATTGAATGATGTTAGCTATGATAAATCTGGATTAGTTAGCTTTTTTGTGATCGAAACTGAGTAGATTAGATTACCCTGCTGAAGTTGTCGTGCATGTCTTATAGAGTGAACCGAGAGATATATTTATTTCTTTCTCCACAAATCTTGAACATCATTTCTCTACTTTTAAAATCATTGGTGAATCTCCCCTTAGCGATTCTATTATATGGCATTCCCCCGCTATTAATTCCTAGCTCCAAATTTCCCGAATTCAAAAAAAAGGAGAAAATATTCTTGTATATCATTATCTCTCTTTGAGTTGGGATCGTTGTGTATATATGCTATATCAAAAAAAAGAGAAAAAAACAAAAGAATAAAAAGAAAAAGAAAAAGAAAAGAGGAAAAATCCTCAATAAAAGATCCCATCTCACTTTCTTTCTCTCTTCTCTCTTTTCGTGTTCATTTTTATTACTTTTGGAGCTTTATAAAAATGGGGATGTGAATATTTTTTATGCCACCATGCTTATAGATAAGCTTGGGGGAGGGAATCCATTGATGTGTGAGAGAGTGACTACTTGACGTTGCACGACAACCTAGGCTAAGTAATATTCTATACTCGGTGAGATTGTTCCTAGCTTTACGAAATCCAGAAATCTAAGCCTAGCACTCATATCATGAAATCCACACTTTTCTATTCTCTCTATTCTATTGTGTGATACTCTTATACTCCTCATAGAAAGCATTCAATTGAAAAGTGTGTGATCTGCGATTTGTATACCGCTTTAAATGATTCAGACGATGTTAATTCTAAAATTATTCCGTTTTTCATGATTATATCGTTGTTCGTGGGTTTTCTATTTCTATTTGCACTATTATACTATGATATCAAAATAAAACTCGTTGACATGTATTTTTCATTCAGTGCATGCTATATGAGTAAGCGAAACCCACGTCCTGAGAAAATGATCTAGCAGCTTCCCTCTTCGCTTCTTTCTTTCTTCTTTGTTTTCATTTCGTTTTTCATTCTTCTCCGCTTTTCATTTTTCATCTTTCGCCGTTTTCGTTTTCCGAATCCACCGGGTTCGCCTTTTACTTATCTTCCTCGAGGACGAGTAAGAGGTAAGCTTGGGGGATTTTGATCACTCCTTATTTTACACTTTTTTCCCGCATGTTTGCATGCCATTTAGATCGCCCAAATCATGTTTTTCACGATATATCGACGATATTGCGATGCTTTTCACGATTTGTTGTTTTTGTCGCATTTTAGGTGATTTGGAGCGATTTGGAGTGATCTCGAGATGCGCTTACTCCAGAGGGTCACCGACGACCTCCCCAAGGGGTATTTTGCTGTTGGAGAGGAGCGGAAGAAGAAAGGACGTCGCAGGAGTGACGAGGAGGCCAAAACAAGCTGTTTGGGCATTTTTGGTGTCCCACTCGGCTGAGTGGAGGAGTCACTCGGCCGACCAGCGAGACACCGCTCGGCCGACCAGATCGGATACGTTTCATACGTGCACTCGGCCGAGCGACGGAGACCACATCGGCCGAGTGACGAGATCCCGTCCGCCCGAGTGGCGCCCAGACGAAGCCATTCAAAAATCACCAACTTACTGTTTTTCGTCTGCCTGAGCTTCAGAAGATCCACTCGGCCGAGTGGCAAATGCCGACCGCCCGAGTACCAAGAAGCCAGCGGCCGAGTGACGACAACTCACTCAGCCGAGCCGCCCCCGAAGTGAAGACCCCTGAAGATCAAGACTTACTGGAAATTTACAGGGTTTCTCACTCGGCCGAGCGACTTTTATCACTCGGCCGAGTGCGACTCGCTGCCTGTAGCGAAAATTGCGGATTTCAGGCTGCGCAGGGGTATTTTGGTCACAGTTTTTGGACGATTTTGGGGGGGTATTTAACCCCTGTTTTTACCCTAGTTTAGAGAGCTTTTCTCTTAGATTTTTGCAGCTTTTTAGATTAACTTTTTAGCTTTATTCTTGTGATTGGAGAGGAGACAAAAGTTGATTTTTGTTGGATTATTTGAAGAACTCCATTGGTTTGTGTCTCTCTCCTCTAAAAAATTCTATTTTTATTGCTTATCTCAATATTGTGATGAATTCTCTTGTTTATTTCATTGATTATTTTTGTGTTTGCGCTATGAATTGTGAGTAGTCTCCACGTCTTAGGGCGTGGGGATGAACCCTACAAGCCCAATTTCATATTTGTGATGAATTGGTAGAAATTTTTGCTAGAATTGTTATTAGGGATTAGTTTGGGAGCGATTTACTACGGATAGCTAGGAGTTCATACCGATTGGGATTTGCAAGAGATTGGATCCCAATTCGATAGGAAACCCTAGAAATCCGAATTGGGTTGGAATCGAATTTCCGTAGTATCGGTTTGCAAGAGATTGGACCGATACTAGGGTTCCCGGTTGCAATTCCGTGTCGATACCCGTTTGCAAGAGATTGGACGGGTAGGAACTATCCCAACCTAGGTCGTGGGCCGAGTTTGCACGAGAGTGGGCTCGGTGCGCGATTGAACGATGATGTTGATCCTAATGCTAGCTTCCCTAGGCTAGGGTTTGCAAGAGATTGGGCCCGAACCTAGGATAGCTATAGACCGGCAACAGCGCGAGAGCGTGAGCTTGGTTCTACATTCAGTTGCAACTAGTTCATCCAAAATCTTATTCTAGCAATTTTGATACCGATGAACCATATTGACGAGATACGGTGAGTAGCGGGAATTCCCCATTCCCTAAACGTTCTTTATTTGATTTGATATTTCCGTACTTTGTCTGACGATTGTGACAGGATCGCCAAAGGCAAATTTCTCTCTTCTTAAATAGCCAGGTTGATTGGAACAAGCACGGTCATTCGTCCTCCCTGTGTTCGATAACCCGCTCGCCGCTATACCGTGCGCTTGCGGTAAAACTACAACCGTTCTTTGGGTTACATCCCGGAGCGATCAGTCACACGACCTATTTCTCGGTATGACAAACAGAAGAGTTAAAGGAAAAGATGTTTCCTTACAATCCCCTTAAGTGTGAGTGGGAGATGTTGGATATGGACGACATGAATACACCCATGAGGGGATGTATGAGGGTATACGAACCTTAGATGTCGCGTGCACGAAAGCGTGCACGAAGGGAACCTTTTCTCGTGTGAAAAGGACCACTCGATAAGTGGAAAAAGTCACTTTATAAGTGCATAAAGGCACATGATAAGTGAATGAAGAAGAGGATAAGTAAATGTACTAATATAGGCTAATAAGCTTATATTTAGTTATTTCCTACAATAACTACCCCTAAAGCCTATAAATAGGACCCAAGGGTAAGGCATTTACACTAATCTAACCATGCCATAAGTTTGCATAAGGCAACTTGTGTTCTTCTTCTCCCTTCCATTAAAATCCTCTTCTAAATAGAGATTTAGGCGGTGAAACGCCGCTTCGATCCTCTGTGATGAAGTACTGACCGTTGTGGCGAATCCGAGGGTGAAGTTCAGAGATTACGGTGTCGCATACACAAGCGTAAGTCTCTACTTTATTATTCGATCCTAACGTCCTTGTTTTGACAGGATCCTACAGTACCAAGTGGATGGCATTGGTCCATATGAAATAGTTGCAACATTTTCTTCGTATATGTGGTTTGGTGTAATAGGATTCCATCTTTTAGATGTTCAATCTGTAAGCCAAGGCAGAATTTCGTTTTGCCAATGTCTTTCATTTCGAATTCTTTTGTTAGGCATACAGATATCACAGTGATCTCTTCGGGAGATCCAATGAGGTTCAAATCGTCTACGTCGACTGCTATTATGACGAATCCTTTTCCCTTTGCTCTTATAAAGATGTAAGGGCAGACATCATTATTGTTGAATCCTTGTTGTACAAGGAATTCACTCAGTCTGTTGTACCACATTCTTCCCGATTGTTTAAGACCATACAATGATCTTTGAAGTTTAACAGAGTAGACGTTCCGAGGTCTATCTTTTAATTCAGCAGGCATTGAAAAGCCATTAGGAAGTTTCATGTATATCTCCTTATCGAGATTACCGTATAGATATGCAGTCACAACATCCATTAGCTGCATATCTAGACCTTCCTTTGCTGTTAAGCTTATCAGAAATCGGATAGTGATCGCATCCATGACTGTGGGGTATGTTTCCTCATAGTCAATACCCGGTCTTTGGAAAAATCCTTGCGCTACAAGCCTTGCTTTGTCGCATGCAATCTCATTATTTTCATTTCTTTTTCTCACGAATACTCATTTGTATCCCACAAGTTTGACACCAGTAGGTGTCTGGACTATTTGCCCAAAGACTTTGCGTTTCTTAAGCGAGTCCAGCTTAGCTGCTATTGCCTGATTCCACTTTGGCCAATCATTTCTATGTTTGCATTCAGCAACGGAATCTGGATCATGATCATCGTTGCTTCCGGCGACGTGAATAGCAATATGAAATGTGAAGTCATCGTCGACGACTGTACTGTTTCTGTCCAACACCTCCCCTGTACGTACATAATTTAATGATATTTCAGTTTCTCCCGGCAGTTCCTCTGTAGTGGATTTCGGGAGGGGTGAGTGTATGGACATGAGCTCATTTCTCTGTGGGGGTATTGTCCCAAGGTCTCCAGGTATTTTTCTTTTTCTTGGATTTTTATCCTTGGAGCCTGGTGGTTTGCCTCTTTTCTGTTGAGGAGCAGCAACTTCTGCTGTTGGTGGATTGCATCCATTCTCGAGGATGTCAATCTTAACTGGAGTATTTGCAGCAGGGATGTGTGATCTGACAATCTTTTGGTTGTCAGTGAATGAGTCTGGTAATTGGTGAACAGTGTTCTGTATGTGGAGGATCTTCAGGATCTTATCTTCACATTGTTTTGTTACCGGATCATAGTGGGTCAAACTTTTTGTATCCCACGTTATAATTTGCTTCGCACCAGATTTTTCGGTATCTGGGCCCATTTTGGGAAAACTTGTCTCATTAAAATCATAGTCTTCAAGACATGCCTTAAACGCATCTTCCATTTAGGGTTCTAGGTATCTTATAATAGAGGGTGAGTCAAATCCTACATAGATTCATAGGCGACATTGAGGACCCATTTTTGTCCTCTGTGTTGGTGCAATGAGGATGTAAACTGTGCAACCGAAGATTCTCAAATGAGAAATGTTTGGTGGCATTCCATATGCAAGTTGTATTGGAGAGAGACTCTGACCTCCAGAGGGTCTTATTTTTATTAACGATGCAGCATGCAAAATTGCATGCCCCCATGCATCCATCGGCAACTGGGATTTCATTTGCAATGGACGTGCTATCCATTGGAGTCATTTTATCAGTGACTCTGCCAACCCGTTTTGGGTATGAACACGCGGTACTGAATGTTCAATTTCTATTCCCGTTGATATTTCCGTTGCCTGTCAGTACTCTTGAAATGACCAGAAAGTAAATTCTCCAGCATTATCCAGACGTATTTTCTTTATTTGGTTGTCTAGAAAATGCGCCCGCAACTTTATTATTTGTGCCAATAACTTTGGAAAAGCTAAGTTGCAGGTCGATAGTGGCAACACATACGAATATTTCGTGGATGCATCAATCAGTACAATAAAGTACGGAAATGGCCCACTAGGGGGTGGATAGGTCCACATATGTCTCCTTGTATTCTTTCGAGGAAGCTTGTAGGTTCAATATCCACTTTTAGTGGTGATGGCCTTGTTATTAATTTCCCCTTGAAGCAGGGGATGCAAGGGAATTCTGACTTCTGAAGTATCTTCTGGTTCTTCAGGTCGTACCCATGTGATTGAGATAAGATACGGTGCATCATTACTGATCCAGAGTGGCCAAGTCTATCATGCCAAAGTAAAAACTTGGCTGATGGCAGGCACTTCCAGTGCTCCGTCAAATTAGATTCCTCTCTTCGAATCTTTGTATGGTAGAGGCCTGATGAAAGGCTCTCAAAACGTTCAAGTATGGATTTTACTCCTTTTTCTTAAGACGTTACATACAGTAATTCTTTTTCTTTCACATTTCTTGTTTCCAAATGGAATCCGTTTAAACGGATATCCTTGAAACTTAGTAAGTTTCGATTGGAATTTGGAGAGAATAGTGCATCCTTTATTTTTATATCTGTTCCATTTGGGAGCAACAAAGTTGCATTCCCAGACCCTTCAATAATATTCAATGGTCCGGAAATTGTATTTACATATATTTTATATGGTATAATGCTATGAAAATAGCATTTATACTGAAGGATCGTATGTGTTGAAGCACTGTCTACTAAGCAGTCATGCGAGCGATCCATCTATAAAAGATGAATAAAACATTTGCATTTCAGGAACATAATCAAATTTTCATTCAAAGCAAATACATAATTCAAATTGCTCTCATAACATAAATTGTTCTCAAAACAAATTGCAAAGATAAAAATAGTGGCTAATCAAGCAGGTCATCTCTTTCGAAGTCGTCAGCTGTAAACTTTACTAGAGCATTTGTAGTCACCAGGTTTGTTTCAGCTTTCTTTTTCTTGTTCTCTTTACATAGATCCTGGAGACGCTGCGGAGTTCGACACATTTTGGACCAGTGGCCTTTCATGCCACAGTTATGGCATTGGTCTTTCCATTCCCTCTTGGGTGGGGGTGCATCATTTCTCTTGTTGTCATCTCTGCGCTTGGTGAACTTCTGCCTCCCTTCATTTCTTCGATGTTGGACTTAGCCTCTGGCCCTTTTGTTCTATCATCCTTTCTGTGGTCTTTCTTTTCTTTTGGTCTCTCTCTTCTTTTTAGAAAAAAGAAGATGCATTGTGATCTTCTGGGTGGGGGGCAGTGCCAGGGGGCGCATGTTATGAGTGGCGAGGAGAAGCTCTCTGTTTTGTTCAACCATGAGTAAACATGACAGCAGATCAGAATACTTGGTGAATTTGCATTCTAGGTATTGCTGCATTAGTATCGCATCCTTCTCGTGGAAAGACGTGTACGTCTTTTCCAGCATGTGATCTTCTGAGACTTTTCACCACACAACTTCAGGTGTGAGGTGATACTAAAGAGAGTTGAGTTGTACTCAGCTATGGACTTAAAGTCCTGTAGTCTCAGGTTCTCCCACTCATATTGTGCCCTTGATAGTATAACATCTTTCTGATGTTTATATCTATCCTCAAGGGCAGTCCACAGCTCAAGTGGATCTTCGACCGTAAGGTATTTAGCCTTTAGGGTCTTGTCCACTTGGCGATGAATATAGATGATTGCTTGTGCCTTTTCTATATCGTTTGCTTTACCGGTTTTTGTTACAGCAGAAATAAGGGACTTAGCCCGCAGGTGAAATTTGACATCGAGCTGCCAGCTCAGATAATTTCTCCCGGATGCATCCAGTACGTCGAAATTGACGCTTGCGATTTTTGCCATTTTATCTCTAGATCCGTCCTCCAAATCTAGCGACGGTTGACGAAGCCTACGCGTGGATGACGACGCCTATTTGAGGTAGACGAAGCTGTGCGCGTGGATCTCCCGCCTTTCCTTCACTTTCGCAACGATCGGTATTTGTGTAGAAATTTTATTTAGAGGTTTGTGTTGATAACGTGTTAGGAATCATCATTTGGGGAGGAGTCCATGGCTCT
>CM061135.1:67986589-68121600 GCA_030789695.1 Scilla litardierei | reverse complement strand
AACATAGTCATCATTGTGCACAACATTCATGAAATAAGAATTAATATATGCTTGTTTCTCATACATGCTTGTGTCCTTTGGGCCCCAAATAGTGAATGTCTTGGAAGCCCTCTTCCTATTGGGAACATGCATGTTTTGTTGATTTCTACGTGGTGCATATGTTCTATGAGGAAGTGGCCTAGTGTATGCATGAGGAGGATAAGCATATTTCACATGATGAAACGATGGTGGCGACATATGATACGGTGCATGATGGTAATCATTCATGTAGTAGTGATGTGGGGTGAACATATGCATGTGGAGGAACACGTGTGTGAGTGTGTCTCACTTGGTGTGCACATGCTCGTGGACATGGAGCATAGAAATCATCATATGTGTGAACAGGTGGGGTAGGAGGTGTGTTCCTACGTGGCATAGTATTGGTGTAAATAAATGCATGACCCTTCTTTGGAAGTCCACCCAAAGTGGGTTTCTTTCCAAGTGTGTACTTAGTGGAAGTACCATTGGTAGATGAACTACCCATGGGGTGTTTACTCCCACTAGTTGAGGCATCGGAGGATGGCCTTACAAAGGTGGTGGAGGATTTGGAAGAATTTTCCTTTTTATACCCCAAATCAATACGATGATTGGCTGGAAGTAAATCATTCAGAATATTATCAAAATGGTCCTTACCTTTGTTGAATTTTTCAATTCGGCCTATTGTGGACTCATATTTCTTAGTGAGAGAAAGTATAGTAGTATCCAAAGTGGACACTTGAGTTATGAGTTCACAAACACGGGACTTGAGATTCTCATTCTCAATACTCAAGGTTGAGTTTCGAGAAATTAAATCGGCTATCTCGTGTTCATCTGAATCCTCAAGGTTAACATGTTCAAGTTGAGATTTGAGATTTACAATCTCAGTTCTCAGGGCTTCAACAACGGTGTCATTGTTGGTGATGATAAGCTTAGGTGTGGTTTGAAGACTAGTTAACTCATCTTTGATCTTAGTATATCTATTTACCAGTTTAGAATATTTAGACCAAATTTGTTCATTAGCTAATCTTAGTTCATCCATAGTTACCTCTTCACCTTCATCCTCGCTTTCATCTGAAGCGGTGTCTTGATCATATTGCTCTCTTGCCATGAAGCACATGTGTGCTTTCTCCACTTGTTCATCATCTGACTCTCCACTTGAGGAGTCCTCTTCCGAATCGGTGAATGTGTCGACAAGCCCTTTCTTGTACTCCTTCTTGTACTTTCGTGACTTGTCGAACTTGGGTGCCTTCCACTTCTCCTTTTGTTTGTTAAGAGGACAATCTACCTTGATGTGTCCTGGCTTATTGCATTTGAAACACAGAGGAGCAGAGGCATTAGTAGAACTAACTTTAGATTTGTTCTTAAAATTACATTTTCAGAAGAACCGGTTGAACCTCTTTGCCATGAGGGCCAAAGATTCCATGTCCAACTCAGAGTCTGAATCTTCACTATCGGTAGGCGTGGTTGGGGCGGACTTGAAAGCAATCGCCTTCTTCTTCGGCTCTTCTTGCTTCAAGAACGCCTTCATCTTGTCCTGCATCTTGACCTTGCTGTCCTTTCGTACCTCATAGGACATTAAAGTACCCATTATTGAACAACAGTGTATTTGGACATATCGTTACCTTCCTCGATAGCGTAGGTTCACTTTTCCGAACTCGAAGGAAGTCCGTCAATTATCTTCACGACTTTCTCTTCTTAGGTATAGGTCTTCCCAAGGGCTTCCAACTCGTTGGTTATATCCACGAAGCGAGCATAATACTCCTTAATTCTTTCCCCATATTCCATGTGAAATAACTCGAATTATTTGTTAGCAACAGTGAGTTTAGAATATTTTACCCTGCTCGTTCATTCATGTAGAATGAGGAGTTGGTTCCAAATCTGATATGCACTCTTACAGGTGCATATCTTGTTGAAATCTTCAGGCTCCAGTGCACATTGTAAGGCATTCATTGCCTTGACATTGTTCACCTCCGCGACGACTTCCGCGGCAGTCCACTTTGTGAAGTCTTTTCAGTGGGCTCCACATACTCCGTTAATGTGGCTCTCCAAAGTGATGCGCCCCGGAGGAAATTTTTCATCCGGCATTTCCAGTACCCATAGTTGGTACCGTTGAACTGAGGAGGCCTAGTTGAGGAGTGTCCTTCCATCACTGAAGATGCTCCTTCACGATTCTTGAAGGAGCTGTAGTCGGGTGGTGGTCGTATGGCCTTGTTGTCGTTGTTTGTCATAGCTATGAACTTGGCTCCGATACCAAATGTAATTTCCTGGTAACTACTGCACCTGTCATGCCCCGCTTCCCAAAAATGGAGGCGAGACGTGAAAAGGTCCGCACGAGAGTGGAGCTGTGAAGCCCCAAACCCGATAAGCGTCAATAAAACATAAGCAGGTCCCTGTAACCACAAAAGGAACAACAATAATAACACAAGGAGAGACGGAAACAAAATCTCAATCTCAGAAATTGTCCAACATTAAAAATTAAGTTCAACATCCAGAAAAGCCACATGCTAAAAGAAAGAGTCTAAAGGCCTAGAACAAGGCCAAACAAAGACAAACGTAAACAGAGTCTAGGTGCTGCGCACCGACAACCACATCAGTCTAAAACAAAAAGGGGAAAGCTCAATGAAGACACTATGACTGGTCCCCAGTGTCCACGTACTCCTCGCCAAACACAGACTCGGGCACGGCGTCCGCAAACACCTCGTCCTCAACAACAGACTCAGGCTCGGGATCTAACATGTGTCACCCAAAAGAGTAAAGGGGCACATGTCAGCAAGTCCAAAAGACTTGGGCAAGGAAACTGAAGGTAAGGTAAACTAGCAGCCTAGCAGTTATAGTATGATGCATAGCATGGCAAGTAAAGTATGGAAGTGACAAGTAAAGGGAAGTACAAGTAGCAAGTATGCCATGGGTAACAAGTAAAACACGGACAAGTACAAGTCAAGTGGTTCACGTCAAGTGAACAAGTCAAGTAACCAAGTTGTGCACAGAGATTCTGCCTGTTGGCTAGAGTGGCTGATCGGGCCAACCCCTAAGCTCAAGTGACCGTTTATCTCTACCCCTCCACGTGTATCGAGCCAGGGAATTACCCCAAACACGGAATGCTCGCTTCTGGAACACGAGCCAGGAAGTGTATTTAACAAGTATGGCGTAGGGTTATGCCTGCAACGCAGGTGCCTAGCCGGTAAACAAGTAGATCGGGCATTAGCTATCAACCAACTCACGTAGCCCGCTTCTGGAACACGGGCCAGGAAACACAAGTATTGTAGCGTGTGCTACGAATGCGACATACAACATGGATAGCATGGATGACAATTAATTCGCGTACCGTTAATCAAAATTAAACATGACATGATAGTTATGCAACATGATAAATGACGGTCCTAGCTTCGTTGTCAAGCTAGTTCCTGAAATTGTGCCTAGGCGAGTATCATTTCGTCGCCTAGTCTCTTTTACGCCTACAACAAGCAAATGGCCTAAGACATGGCCCAAACCCTAAGTGGCAAGTTTCACTTGCCTAGCCCCGAGGATGACGATCAATGAGGCTGTCACACAAATGCTAGCTACGGAAAAGAGATCGCTGCCATGGCAAAACAACATTAGAACAACATCCAACCTAGTTTTATTAGGGTTTCACAAAAACACAAATGGGCTATGAGAATATCAAGAGATCGATTTATTACCGTATCGAAAGCAGAAGAACGATGCCAAGCGAGCACGGCAACGGAAGAAATGATCTAGGGAACCTAGGGTTCAGATCTGGAATGGATGGAGAAAATCTGGAGAAATGAGGTTTTGGGGGTTTTCGGGGGTTGGAGATGACCTAGGGCATTGAGGTAGACCAAAATAGAGAGGGAAACTCCAAGGGAGGAAGGAATGGCTTGGGGAAATGTTGGAGAGTGGTTTGGGGAAGAAGGAGGCTCAGGAGAATGAAAAAGGGGTGAAAGAAATCGTGGGTGGGGTTTAAATAGAGAGTGCTGGCGGCTGCCCATAAATTAGGGTTTCGACACTAGTTAGTCGGTCAAAGAACAACCACTGACCGACTAGTTTGGGAACTAGTCGGTCGGTTGACCAACGCAGACCGACTAAGTCCAAACAGTAACTCATGTACAAAAATAGGATTTAGATTTAGTCAGTCAAAGAACAACTACTGACCGACTAGTTTGTCATCTAGTCGGTCGATGAACGTTCTTAGACCGACTAAGAATGAATAGTACTTGGCATCAAAATGAACATAGAGTTAGTCGGTTAAAGAACGATTGCTGATTGACTAGTTTGCAACCTAGTCGGTCGACAAATCTTCTTAGACCGACTAACGAGAAACAGTAACTCCTGAATAATTTACAAAGCCCACTAGTCGGTCCATGAAGGTTTGACGACGGACTAAATCGTCATCTAGTCGGTCGGTTCCCCTTCTTGTTGGATCTGGATCTAAGCCTAGAGGGGGGTGAATAGGCTTATAAAAATTCTCGTGCAACCCATGAGAAATCACACGCAGTTATAGCCACAGGCAAGGTAAACAATAATCAACCACAGATACACAGGAGATTTTATCCTGGTTCGGTCGCACCCACAACCTACGTCCAGCCCCAAAAACAATACTAGATTGTTAAAGTTAACTGGTACAACCTGTAGCTAGAGCACTAACCCTACACTCACCTGGCTCTCAGTACCTGCACTCACCAAAGGGCCCAAACAATAACAATACTAGTAAAGCTCTCACTCTTGGCTAGTCCCAACTAACCAAGTCCCTAAAACAAATAATAAAATTGTTTCACAGAGATTACAACACCAGATCACAAATAAAATAAAGTTCAGAGTTTAGAATTGCTCAGGTGTGAAGGTGTTGATGTCTCGGCTGTTCGGAGCGTCGTCAGAAGCAGTCTGATTTGAAGTAGTCCCCTTTGTAGTCCCAACACCTCTGTATAGGATCAGAGAATTTCAGCCTTCTGAAACAAGACTTACGGCATGCTGTGTTTAACAACCAAACATGGGGATCTTGGAAGTTGCTGCTTGAGGAGATAGAGTTTGTTTTTGGACGGCCTCTTCAAAAAAAACTATGCCTTTGAACTCCTGGGGAATTGTTGTTTTCAATAACACACAAACTTGATGATCCCCAATCACAAATGCTGCGGCAACAAAAGAAATAAAAAATCCCTCTAGCTGCATGCGGCTGTGATAAAAGTTTAAAAAAAAAATCAATTTGAATGCCCTCTTAGTTGGATGCGGCTGTGAGAGAAAAAGGAATTTTGATGATTCCCTTTATTATTTTTTTTGAAAGGCACTCAAGAATAACTCACGGCTGGGAAGACAAATCAAGGACCCTCTAAAAATTGCTTTCCCAAAGAAAAAAACGCATAAGCTCCTATCCTGGGGTTTTATATTTTTATTGCGGCTGCTTTGAACAATGCACACAGTATATTTGGTCGGCCGCCAACATCAAAAGAAAGATCTAACCCTAGAATATGTTACCCACCTACTAAAAAGATGAAGAGGGCCTCATTTTATAGGCTGTGCAACATTCAGGTCCTTTTTAATGGGGCCGGCCTTTATTGCCTATCTCTTTTTTTGTGTACCTTAAGGAGTCTGCGGCTGATTTGATCATCCCCTTTGGATAGGAATAGAATATTGACGAAGTCTCTAATTTGAACTTGTGTGCCCGTTAGTCTCCATCACACTCGCTTAGTTATCTCTCCAAAGATTTATCGACCTGCCATTCCTGAAACACTTAACACACATATTAGAATCATTCACACACGTTTGTTATCATCAAACACGAAGTTCATAGATCGTTGTTACCAACAATCTCCCCCTTTTGATGATGACAAACTAAGTTTAAGATTTGAGCGACGAAATTCCAAATAGTGTGTGTGATAGTGTGGCAACAGAAATTCCAAATAGTGTGTGTGATAGTGTGGCAACAGTGGGTGACATGCAATGAGATGAAGTAATGTGCGAACAATGATGTATAAAGCGTATCAATAAGCATGCTCCCCCTACTGTTGAGCTTCCCCAATATTCATTAATGCTCCCCCTTAATCAGACAATCATATATTTGCAAGCATTACAAAGATAGAACCAAATGCCAAATACCAATACCAAATACACTAAGTACCAAGCACACTAAGTACCAAATCTTCCCCAAATTTTTCTCCCCCTTTGTTATCATCAAAAGTCATACCACGAAGTCAAAATCATATATTATGCAACAATAGTGTATTATCAGCCATTACCAACAATTGCATGCGGACACTCATAGAATAATCAAGGCAAAATCCAATGAAATTGAACACCTACGACTTCAACACCAACGTGTACGTGCGATAATTAAAATTGAAGCATAGAGGGAGAATCATTTAAGAAAGTCAGCCAGAACCAAACCACATTTTCCACATAACAGTTTATCACCTAGGATTGATTTTTTCCATCTCATTAAAAAAGGAGTTCAAGGTACCACACCCCAAAACATAGCCAACATGGACTCTTAGATGTGGGGGTGGCATTGCTTGACGAGTAAATACACCAACGCTAAAGTTTACCCATAAAGCTTATGTTGGATACTCGTGGGTAATACCATTGCCAATGATTGTATCCATTTTTCATACAGAGCAATTAACATTCTTTTTCATTTGTATACTTGTAGTATCATCATTTTTATAATGCTCAATTTTTATCCATGGAAAGGTATATCATATCCCTTAGATTATCAGCTAAGTTTTCCTCATACATTCACATTTCCAATTTCAAAAATGATATCTCCAAATGTGCAACAATAATGATATATGTGGAAGTGAAGTAGGTGGTGTAGAAATCAAGTTATTTTCAGTCATTGAACATGCCATGAATATTTAGAGAGATGGACATGCGCATGTAGCAAAACAAATAATACAACAATTTCTACATAGATATGAAAATCATTCATGAATACTTCTTTTGAATGAATCAAAGAGAAAGATACACATTGAAGCACCATTTTTTTGTTTTTGTTTTTCAATTTTTTTGTTTTTTTTGTTTTTAATGCATGAGATACTAAAGCAAACATGAGATGCAATCACACAAAGAAAAAATAAATCATGCACACATAACAATGCAACTGCTAGCACACAAACAAAAAAAGTCAAGCACACAAGAAAGTATGGTATCTCGTACTAAGTTTTATCAATAATACCAAGATCAAGACGAAGACGACAAAAGCGAGCCTCAACCAAAGGTTTGGTGAATATGTATGCAAGTTGTGATTCCGTAGGAACGAACTCCACAGACACATCCTCTTTGGTGAGGTGATCTCTAAGAAAATGGTGTCTTACGTCAATATGTTTAGTGCGAGAGTGGTGTACGGGATTATTAGAAAGATCTATGGCACTTTTGCTATCACATCGAAGAGGAACTCTTTTAAGAGCTAGTCCGTAGTCAGATAATATTTGCATCATCCACAGTACTTGAGCACAGCAACTGCCGAGGGCAATATACTCTGCTTCATAGTGGATAATGCAACACTATTTTGCTTACGACTAGACCATGAAACTAAAGAGTGTCCTAGCATAAAACAAGTGCCACTAGTGCTCTTTCTATCAGTTAAACTACCCGCATAATCAGCATCAGAATAACCCACCAAATCAAAGTTACCACTAGAAGGATACCAAAGGCCTAAAGTAGGTGTACTGATTAGGTACCTAAAGATCCTTTTAATGGCTTTCAAATGAGATTCTTTTGGGTTTGATTAAAATCTTGCACACAAACATACAGCAAACATTATATCAGGCCTAGATGCAATCAAATACAACAAGGAACCAATCATACCTCGATATAGCTTTTGGTCCACTGCAACTCCTTGTTCATCCCTGTCCATTTTTGTGTTGGGGCACATCGGCGTTCCAATTCCTTTAGACTTCTCCATCCCAAACTTTTTCAAAAGCTCCTTGATGTATTTGGTTTGAGATAGAAAGATGCCTTCATTGCCTTGCTTTACTTGGAACCCCAGAAAATATTTCAGCTCTCCCACAAGGCTCATCTCAAACTGATCCTACATGACTTTCTCAAACTTTTGACATAGAAGATCGTTAGTAGCACCATAAATAATGTCATCAACATAAATTTGCACAATGAGAAAGTCTTCAGATTCATGCATCAAGAATAGTGTATTGTCAGCATTCCCTTTTATAAAATTATTTTCCAACAAATATGTGCTTAGACGGTCATACCAAGCTCGTGGAGCTTGCTTAAGACCATACAAAGCTTTTTCTAATTTATACACATGGTTTGGAAAATTATGGCTTTCAAAACCTGGGGGTTGCTCAACAAATACCTCTTCTTTTAGGTAGCCATTAAGAAAGGCGCTTTTTACATCCATTTGTTTTAGTTTGAGCCCTTTATAACTTGCAAAAGCTAGCAAGATTCTAATGGACTCAAGCCTAGCAACTGGTGCAAAAGTCTCATCCACATCAATACCTTCAATTTGGCTGTACCCTTTAGCTACCAACCTAGCCTTGTTTCTAATAACATTACCAGATTCATCATGCTTATTTTTAAACATCCATTTAGTACCAACTACATGATAATCAGTGGGTCTAGGTACTAGTTTCCAGACATTATTCCTGACAAATTGATTTAATTCCTCTTGCATGGCCAAAACCCAACTTTCCTCTTCTAAAGCAATATCTATAGTCTTAGGCTCTATTACAGAAATAAAGTCACCATAAATACATTGAGCACAAAGATCTCTAAAAGAGGAACGTGTGCGAATACCTGCCGTAGGCTCACCTAGAATTAAGTCTGGTGGGTGGTTTGGATTGAATCTCAGCTCTCCTCTGGTAACTGCTTCATCTTGTATTTCTGTCGTGTCAGTTTCAACTTCTTTCTGTATTTCAGGTTGCTCCTCATTAACTTTTGGAATGCCTTGTTGTTCTACATTTTCCTCTTCATTGTTCTGCCTGCAATCCAAAGAATTTATATCAGATTCATCAAACTTTACATTTATAGATTCAACAATAGCAAATGTGCGTTTATTATAAATCTTGTATGCTCTGCTCCTTGCTGAATATCCTACGAACACTCCCTCATCTGATTTTGATTCAAAGGTGCCAAGCTGATCTGCAGTATTTAATATAAAGCACCTGCATCCAAAAACTCTAAAGTAAGAAACTTTCGGGGTGTTGCCATGCCATAGTTCATAAGATGTTTTATTTAGTATAGGTCTAAGCATAACTCTGTTGCATACATGGCATGCGTATTAATGGCCTCAGCCCAAAAAGACATAGGCAAGCTATATTCATTTAACATACTCCTAGCCATCTCTTTTAATGTGCGATTCTTTCTCTCGACCACCCCATTTTGTTGAGGTGTTCTAGGAGAAGAGAATTCATGTAAAATTCCTTTTTCAAAACAAAATTTTTCAAAAATAGCATTTTCAAACTCACCTCCATGATCGCTTCTAATTTTTACAATGGAAGAATTTTTCTCATTAGAAACTTGTATGCAAAAGTTTTGAAAATGGTCAAATGAGTCTGATTTTTTGGCTAGGAAGTATACCCATGTATATCTAGAGAAATCATCAACTAATACTAAACAATACTTTTTACCTCCTAGGCTAGCAATGTCTGTGGGACCAAATAAATCCATGTGCACTAATTCCAATATACGTGTGGTGGCAACTTCATTAATGCTAGAGAAAGTAGATCTAGTTTGCTTACCTTTGGTGCATACCACGCACAACTTACCATTCTCATATGTTTGATGCGGTAGTCCTCTTACCAAATTTTTATTTTCCAGCTTCTTTATCAATCCCATGCTTGCATGTGCTAATCGTCTATGCCATAGTGTGGCCTCTTCTTCACCTACAAGCAAGCATTTAGAAATAGTTAGTTCTTCAATCATAAGAGTATAAACATTATTCTTTCTATTTGTAGTAATAATAATGTCACCTGTGGATCTATCAATGATTCTACAGAGTTTTGCATCAAATTCAACTTTCATACCTTTGTCACACAGCTGACTGATAGAAATGAGGTTATGTTTCAACTTTTCAACCAAGAGGACATCTGTAAGCCGAAAGGTGTCGTTACCTACAACACCTTTACCAATTACCTTGCATTTTCCATTGTCCCCTAAAGTAACACTTCCTCCTTCATGCTTTGTAAGGCTAAGGAACCTTTCTCTTTCACCTGTCATGTGTCTTGAGCAGCCAGAGTCTAAGTACCACTCACACTTTTGTCCCTTAGCCGTGACATGTACCTACACATAAGAAGAGCATGATATGTGTGACCTAGGAATCCAAATAGGTCCACTAGTGTTAGTCACTTTATTTTTTGGAACCCAAATTTGCTTAAATTTGATGTTGGTATTCATATACTTACAATTATAATAAGCATGACCAACACCACCACATGTATAACATTTAGCAAACACACTTCTTCCTATACCAGTTTCTTTTTGATGCTTTCTATTAATTCTAGGCCTCTCATCAATTTTATTTCCATATCCCAAGCCACGCCTGTTATTTCCTTGTATCTGATTACCTAGAATAATGTCTAGTGAATGCTTTCCAACACAAAATTTTTTAATAGACAATTCAAGATCAGATATTTTAGACTTTAAAAACATGTTCTCATTAACAAGCATGGTACATTTACTAATGAAGGCCTTTTTGTTCTCTTCCTCACTCTTTTTCAGATTAGCCATCTTCTTCTCTAGCTCTTTGTTCTCATTTATTAGCATGCAAATCTTCTCATTTAGTGATTCATTTTCCACTTCCAGCTTAATCGAATTTAGTTTAAACATGCTAATATCTTTAAGTAACGTAGAGCAATTCAGACACTCAGTTTCAGTAGGCATGCAAGATTTTCCTTTTTTCAACGAGCTAATAGTAGAATTACATGCTACAAGTTTCTCTTTAAATTCATCAACTTCTAATGACATATTATAATTGTCTTGTTGCAATTCAAAATTAGCATTTTAAACTTCTCTACATGAGATTCAAGTAACTCAACGGTTGATTCTAACCTTTCAATTTCATCTTGCATTTCTTTAAAAGTAGTCACGAGTTGAGCTTTGGTTAGAGATTTTACCTCATCTAGTTCTCACATCAAGCAAAGAGAGGAATGTGCAACTTCCTCTTGAGATTCATCCTCGCTGTCCATATCCCATGTGAGCATCAAAGATTTTCCCTTTTGCTCCGCAGCGTTGTTCTTTCCTTGAGGGCATTGCTTCATAAAATGTCCCTACTTTTTACATTTAAAACATGTAACTTGATCAGTAGTATTCTGCTCAAAATGTTTATTATTAGAATTAAATTTAGAGCGATTAAACCTTTTCAGCATCTCTGATCTCTCGTTGCCAGTTCTGATATATTTCTTGAAGCTTCTCACCAAAAAGGCCTCCTCTTCATCTCCATCTTCATCCTCCTTAGCCTGAAGGGCTATTGCCTTTGAAGTCTTCAATTCATCTTTCTCTCTCAGTTCAATGCTCTGCAGCTCTAGCTCGTGGGACATCAGGTTCCCTATCAGATCCTCCACTTTCATCTGTGATAAATCCCTTGCTTCTTGTATAGCTGTGATTTTAGGATGGAAGGTACTAGGCAATGCTCTTAAGATTTTTCTGATCTGCTCCAGACTTGAGTACGGCTTTCCAAGAGAGGTAGATTTGTAGACGATGTCTGTGAACCTCGCAAACATCTCTTTAATTGACTCTGATGGAAGCATGTGGAAGCTTTCATATTCAGTGCTGAGTAGCGCAAGTCTGGACTCCTTAACCTGCGATGTACCTTCATGAGTCACCTCCAGAGTATGCCAAATTTCCTGCGCAGTTTGACATTGAGATATACGGTTAAATGCAGCTTTATCTAAAGCACAGATCAATGCATTCATAGCTTTATTATTCAATTAAAAGCGCTTCTTATCAAAGTCATCCCACTTATCTTCTGGTTTTATCATTTCATTATTAGCAACATTAATAGTGGGAGGTTTATAGCCTTTTTCTACAATGCTCCATACATCATAATCAACAGCAGCTAAATAAATCCTCATCCTAGTTTTCCAATAGGCAAAGTCAACACCATTAAACTTGGGGGACGGGAAATAGACTAACCCTCAGCAAAAGCAGAATCAGACATATTCATAGACATGATCAACTAGGCTAGATCCGCTAGACTGGCTTTGAAACCACTTGTTGGATCTGGATCTAAGCCTAGAGGGGAGGTGAATAGGCTTATAAAAATTCTCGTGCAACCCACGAGAAATCACACGCAGTTATAGCCACAGGCAAGGTAAACAATAATCAACCACAGATACACAGGAGATTTTACCCTGGTTCGGTCGTACCCACGACCTACGTCCAGCCCCAAAAGCAATACTAGATTATTAAAGTTAACTGGTACAACCTGTAGCTAGAGCACCAACCCTACACTCACCTGGCTCTCAGTACCTGCACTCACCAAAGTGCCCAAACAATAACAATACTGGTAAAGCTCTCACTCTTGGCTAGTCCCAACTAACCAAGTCCCCAAAACAAATAATAAAATTGTTTCACAGAGATTACAACACCAGATCACAAATAAAATAAAGTTCAGAGTTTAGAATTGCTCGGTTGTGAAGGTGTTGATGTCTCGGCCGTTCGGAGCGTCGTCAGAAGCAGTCTGATTTGAAGTAGTCCCCTTTGTAGTCCCAACACCTCTGTATAGGATTAGGAATTTCAGCCTTCTGAAACAAGACTTGCGGCATGCTGTGTTTAACAACCAAACATGGGGATCTTGGAAGTTACTGCTTGAGGAGATAGAGTTTGTTTTTGGCCGGCCTCTTCAAAAAAAACTCTGCCTTTGAACTCCTGGGGAATTGTTGTTTTCAATAACACACAAACTTGATGATCCCCAATCACAAATGCTACGGCAACAAAAGAAATAAAAAAGCCCTCTAGCTACATGCGGCTGTGATAAAAGTTTTTAAAAAAAATCAATTTGAATGCCCTCTTAGTTGGATGCGGCTGTGAGAGAAAAAGGAATTTTGATGATTCCCTTTATTATTTTTTTGAAAGGCACTCAAGAATAACTCACAGCTGGGAAGACAAATCAAGGACCCTCTAAAAATTGCTTTCCCAAAGAAAAAAACGCATAAGCTCCTATCCTGGGGTTTTATATTTTTATTGCGGCTGCTTTGAACAATGCACACAGTATATTTGGTCGGCCGCCAACATCAAAAGAAAGATCTAACCCTAGAATATGTTACCCTCCTACAAAAAAGATGAAGAGGGCCTCATTTTATAGGCTGTGCAACGTTCGGGTCCGTTTTAATGGGGCCAGCCTTTATTGCCTATCTCTTTTTTTGTGTACCTTAAGGAGTCTGCGGCTGATTTGATCATCCCCTTTGGATAGGAATAGAATATTGACCAAGTCTCTAATTTGAACTTGTGCGCCCGTTAGTCTCCATCACACTCGCTTAGTTATCTCTCCAAAGAATTACCGACCTGCCATTACTGAAACACTTAACACACATATTAGAAACATTCACACACGTTTGTTATCATCAAACACGAAGTTCATAGATCGTTGTTACCAACACTTCTTGTACCGGCTAACGTGCACCAAAAGTTCCGAAATGGAGCGCGAAGCTCCGGGATCGATTCCTAAGACTCCTAGGCTTGATCTAACAATAAGATATGACCGATATGAAGCCCGTCACGAATGACTTACTCCGAAATCGACGATCAACAGAAGAAGCTAGGAAAACGCGACGAAAGGATCGAAAATGAAAGCTACTGAGAAGAAAACCACGCATGAGGAGAAAATCCACCAAAACATATATATATATATATATAATAAACCCAGACACATGAAAACCAGTCGTTACATCCTCCCCAACTTAAGAAAAATTCCGTCCTCGGAATTTCCCAACACTCACGTGTCCGGAAACAAAAGTGGGAAACGCTCTCGCATCTCATTCGCATTCTCCTAAGTAGACTCTCCTGGCGAGCCGTGTCGACACATCACCCTCACAAGATTGACAACCTTGTTCCGAAGTGACTTCTGACGCCTGTCCAGAATCTGCACTGGCTACTGGTCATACGTCATATTCGGGCGAACGGTAATCTCCGAAAAATCCACAGCATGAGACGGATCGCTAATGTATCGACGAAGCTGCGACACATGGAAAACATTGTGAACTCCCTCCAAAGATGGCGGCAAGGCTAAGCGGTAGGCTACCTCGCCAACTCTCTCCAGAACGTCAAACGGTCCAATGTATCACAGGCTCAACTTCCCTCGCTTCCCAAAGCGAATCACACCACGATTCGGGGAAATCTTCAAGAACACGTGGTCGCCCGGCTGAAACTCCAAAGGACGACGTTTAGCATCCGCCCAATGCTTAAAACGGTCCTGAGCAATCCTCAACCTCTCCCGAATGTTCCTGACAATATCCACGGCCTCCACAATCATCTCAGGTCCCAACAGCTCACGATCACCAACGTCATCCCAACTCAATGGCGATCGACATTTCCTCCCATAAAGAGTGGTGAAAGGCGCCATGCCAATACTCGCCTGGAAGCTGTTATTGTAGGAAAACTATACCAGATGTAGATGGTCCTCCCACGAACCCTTGAAATCCAACATGCACGCCCTCAGCATGTCCTCCAAGATCTGAATCGTCCTCTCGGACTGGCCATCCGTCTGTGGATGGTACGTCGTGCTGAAACTCAGACGCGTACCCAAACTCTTCTGCAAACTCTGCCAGAACTGAGATATGAACCTCGTGTCTCCGTCCGACACGATACTCACGGGGACTCCGTGAAGTCACACGACCTCCTGCACGATTAACGTTACATCACTATCTAAACTAGGAAAAGGAAATAGAAACGGAGCGTAAAAGAATTTACCTCCATATATCTCCTCGCTAGCGCCTCAGTGGACTGTCCAACTCGGAAAGGAATAAAGTGCGCGGATTTGGTCAATCGATCTACGATCACCCAAATCGCGTCATTCTGCTTCGGACTCCGAGGTAGTCCAGTCACGAAATCCATAGTGATGTGTTGCCACTTCCACTCCGGAATCGGAAGCGGTTGTAGCAACCCTGCCGTACGCTGATGCTCCGCCTTCACTTGTTGGCAAACCAAACACTTGGCTACACTCCGAGCCACACTCCTCTTTATACCATGTCACCAATAGTTCAGACGAAGATCCTTGTACATCTTGGTCCCACCAGGATGCACAGAATACGACGAACTGTGTGCCTCCACCATCAACTCCTCTCTAATATCCCCAGTTGGCACACACAACCTGGCTCCAAACCTCAGCGAGCCATCCTCATGAATCAAAAAGTCAGTCCGCAGACCGGCTTCTACCTGCTCCCGAATCTTCACCAGCTTCGGATCTCCAGCCTGGCCAGCCTTGATCCGATCCACGATCGTCGACTGAATCTACATACTCATCAACGAAGAAGCCTCCCCAGGAAGAACAATCTCTACACCAGACTCGCAAAAATCCCGCTGCAATCTCCACTGCGAGGTCAAAATCATCACCGCTGGAAGCCTACTCAGCGCATCAGGAACCACATTCACCTTGCTAGGGTGAAACTGCAAATCAATCTCATAATCCGCCATGAGCTCCAACCACCGACGCTGTCGCATGTTGAGCTCCTTCTGAGTAAAAATATACTTCAAGCTTTTGTGATCGGTGAAGATCTTCACTTTCTCACTCAGCAGGAAGTGCCTCCAAATCTTGAGCGCAAACACAACAGCAGCCAACTCCAAATCATGCGTTAGGTAATTCTTCTCATGAGTCTTGAGCTGACGTGAAGCATACGCCACAACATGCCCATGCTGATGCAACACACAACCGAGACCCATGCCAGAAGCAACGCAAAAGATCTCAAATCCACCGTTGTGATCAGGCACAACAAGAATAGGGGCAGTCGTCAATCTCTCCCTCAGAACACCAAAGGCATTCTCACAATCACCCGACCAAACAAAAGGTACATCCTTCCGTGTCAACCTGGTCATCGGCTCAGCAATACGGGAAAAGTCCTTAATAAAACGCCGATAGTAACCAGCAAGTCCAAGGAAACTCCGGATCTCAGACGCTGACTGCGGAACAGGCCACTCTCTGATGGCCCTAATCTTCTCGGGATCCACAGAAATACCATCTCCAGTCACCACATGCCCCAGAAAAACAACTCTATCCAGCCAAAACTCGCACTTCGAAAACTTAGCATACAACTGATGCTTCCTCAAAATCTCCAATACCGTCCTCAAGTGCGAGGCATGCTCCTCCTCCAACTTTGAATAGACCAGAATGTCGTCAATAAAGATAACGACAAACTTATCCAAAAAGTCGTAGAAAATCAGGTCCATCAGATTCATGAAAACTGCGGGTGCATGGGTTACACCGAAAGGCATAACCACAAACTCGTAGTGTCCATACTTCGTCCTGAATGCTGTCTTCGGAACATCATCCTTCCTCACCTTCAACTGATGGTAACCACTCCTCAAATCCAATTTAGAAAACACCCTCGAACCTCCAAGCTGATCAAAAATATCATCAATGCGAGGCAACGGGTATTTATTCTTGATGGTCACCGCATTCAACTCCCGATAGTCCACGCACATGTGACGCGAACCATCCTTCTTCTTCACCAGCAGCACCGGTGCTCCCCACGGAGACACACTAGGATTGATATAACCCTTCTGCAAAAGCTCATCCAGCTTCTTCCGCAATTCCTCCAACTCGGCGGGTGCCATACGATATGGCGCCTTCGAGATCGGCTGCGCTCCCGGAACCAGATCAATAGAAAATTCTAAAGCTCGATTAGGTGGCAAACCAGACATCTCCTCGGGGAAGACGTCATCAAAATCCCACACAACCGCTGGCCTCTCCAGCTCCATCTGCACAGCCACAAACTCCATCGGACTGGCCCGAAATCTGACAGGACCAAGCAAACTGCTACCTCGGCTAAACTCAAATACTGGATGTCCGGGAATCTCGAACACCACCTTCTTCCTCCGACAGTCAATCGTAGCATAGAAGCTCGCAAGCCAATCCATCCCAAGGACCGCATCATAGTTGATGATGTCGTGGACAATGAAATCAGCGTAAAGCTCATGTCCATAAACCACCAACGAGCGAGAATTGCAACCAAGATGCACCGTAACCACGCCATTCCCTGTAACGATATTCCAACTCTTGGAAAGAGGGGACGTCGACAAGGAACGCTTCTCCACGAAGCTCCGAGAAATAATGCACATCGATGCACCAGAGTCAAAGAGGACTCGTGCAGGAAACGTGCACACCAAAATCACACCTACAAACAGTCTAACAATCAAGCCCTAGTCTAGTAAACAATCATATTCAAGCAAACAACATAGTCTAACAAACAAAGCCAAATAAGAATGGAACAGCTAGAAGAGGATTACCTGCGATAACCTCATCCACAGCCCCGTTCTCCACAGCAGTCATCAGAAAAGCCTGTCGCCTCGGTGGAAAAGCCTGCTGGAAAGCCTGCCTCTGTGGAACAAGAGCTGCTCCACGTCTAGCAGGAACAGACGCCCTCTGCTGCAACGGTGGTGCTGCAACAGGTGCCCTCCAAGGCTGCTTCGACCTTGGATAATCCTTCATGGCATGGGTAGGATCCCCACAGACGACACACTGGCCCAGGAATCTCCTACACTGATCCTTGGCGTGCCCGGTCCTGCCGTAGAAATGGAAAGTCTTCAGAATAGGCCCTCCTGGCCTCTTGAACTGAGCTGGCTGATTAGGCTTGAAACCTTGCCTAACCACCACCCTGGCCTGCTCCATAGGCCTCTTCCCAGCACCGGAAACATGTCCCCTCCTCTGACTCAGGTTCAGCTCATGCCTCCTTGCAGCGACCAGAACCTTCTGATAAGAGTCCAGATCAGAGGAAGACACAAAACTCTGGAGCTCCAAAGCAAGTCCCTGCAGGAACCTCTGAGCCCTCTCATCAGCATCTTGCACCATCTTCGGTGCGAACCGACTCAGCCTAGTGAACTCTTGGTGGTACTGGTCCACCGTCAAGCTCCCTTGCTTCAGATCAATGAAACGCTGCAGCATCTCCTTCTTAGCAGCCTTCGGAAAGAACTCCTCATCAAACCTGGACTTAAAGGTAGCCCAAGCTATCGGCTCCACCAACATCTTCTCTTCCGCATCCCACCAGTTCCGAGCATTATCCTTGAGTTGCCGCTTTGCCAAATCAACCCATCCAGCCGGGGTGATCTTGGCCATCTTCAAGTTATTCTTAATGTTCCGAATCCACTCATCGGCAGCCAAAGGACCCTCAGACCCATCAAAATATGCGGGACCCAGCTCCCGAAATTGCTTCGCTCCCGGCTCGGAGCGAGGGGCCTCCGGAGCCGCCCGAGGAGCTCGACCAGCCGGAGCATTCTGGACTTGTAGGAGCACGCCTTGCTGCACCTGCATCATCTGAAGCATCATCTGCATCATCTCCCCATTGGTGGGTTCCCACTCAGGCTGCTCGTCATGAGGGGGCGCACCACTACCACCACCACGGGTGATTCACCTTCCTGCCATCTAATGACACAGAAAACGAAACAATTAGACTCATAGATTATGACTCGAACGTCGAACTTAGTTCATTGGACATTCTAATATTATTATCGCTATTCCGACAATTCGCAGGTACAGAGGGACCTGCATGGGCCACCAACAAAACCTGTCACGCCCCGCTTCCCTAAAATGGAGGCGAGACGTGAAAAGGTCCGTACGAGAGTGGAGCTGTGAAGCCCCAAACCCGATAAGCGTCAATAAAACATAAGCAGGTCCCTGTAACCACAAAAGGAACAACAATAATAACACAAGGATAGACGGAAACAAAATCTCAATCTCAGAAATTTTCCAACATTAACAATTAAGTTCAACATCCAGAAAAGCCACCATGCTAAAAGAAAGAGTCTAAAGGCCCAGAACAAGGCCAAACAAAGACAAACGTAAACAGAGTCTAGGTGCTGCGCACCGACAACTACAGTAGTCTAAAACAAAAAGGGGAAAGCTCAATGAAGACACTAGGACTGGTCCCCAGTGTCCACGTACTCCTCGCCAAACACAGACTCGGGCACGGCGTCCGTAAACACCTCGTCCTCAACAACGGACTCAGGCTCAGGATCTAACATGTGTCACCCAAAAGAGTAAAGGGGCACATGTCAGCAAGTCCAAAAGACTTGGGCAAGGAAACTGAAGGTAAGGTAAACTAGCAGCCTAGCAGTTATAGTATGATGCATGGCATGGCAAGTAAAGTATGGAAGTGACAAGTAAAGGGAAGTTCAAGTAGCAAGTATGCCATGGGTAACAAGTAAAACACGGACAAGTACAAATCAAGTGGTTCACGTCAAGTGAACAAGTCAAGTAACCAAGTTGTGCACAAAGATTCCGCCTGTTGGCTAGAGTGGCTGATTGGGCCAACTCCTAAGCTCAAGTGACCGTTTATCTCTACCCCTCCATGTGTATTGAGCCAGGGAATTACCCCAAACACGGAATGCTCGCTTCTGGAACACGAGCCAGGAAGTGTATTTAACAAGTATGGCGTAGGGTTATGCCTGCAACGCAGGTGCCTAGCCGGTAAACAAGTAGATCGGGCATTGGCTATCAACCAACTCACGTAGCCCGCTTCTGGAACACGGGCCAGGAAACACAAGTATTGTAGCGTGTGCTACGAATGCGACATACAACATGGATAGCATGGATGACAATTAATTCGCGTACCGTTAATCAAAATTAAACATGACATGATAGTTATGCAACATGATAAATGACGGTCCTAGCTTCGTTGTCAAGCTAGTTCCAGAAATTGTGCCTAGGCGAGTATCATTTTGTCGCCTAGTCTCTTTTACGCCTACAACAAGCAAATGGCCTAAGACATGGCCCAAACCCTAAGTGGCAAGTTTCACTTGCCTAGCCCCGAGGATGACGATCAACGAGGCCGTCACACAAATGCTAGCTACGGAAAAGAGATCGCTGCCATGGCAAAACAACATTAGAACAACATCCAACCTAGTTTTATTAGGGTTTCACAAAAACACAAATGGGCTATGAGAATATCAAGAGATCGATTTATTACCGTATCGGAAGCGGAAGAACGATGCCGAGCGAGCACGGCAACGGAAGAAATGATCTAGGGAACCTAGGGTTCAGATCTTGAATGGATGGGGAAAATCTGGAGAAATGAGGTTTTGGGGGTTTTCGGGGGTTGGAGATGACCTAGGGCATTGAGGTAGACCAAAATAGAGAGGGAAACTCCAAGGGAGGAAGGAATGGCTTGGGGAAATGTTGGAGAGTGGTTTGGGGAAGAAGGAGGCTCAGGAGAATGAAAAAGGGGTGAAAGAAATCGTGGGTGGGGTTTAAATAGAGAGTGCTGGCGGCTGCCCATAAATTAGGGTTTCGACACTAGTTAGTCGATCAAAGAACAACCACTGACCGACTAGTTTGGGAACTAGTCGGTCGGTGACCAACGCAGACCGACTAAGTCCAAACAGTAACTCCTGTACAAAAATAGGATTTAGATTTAGTCGGTCAAAGAACGACTACTGACCGACTAGTTTGTCATCTAGTCGGTCGATGAACGTTCTTAGACCTACTAAGAATGAATAGTACTTGGCATCAAAATGAACATAGAGTTAGTCGGTTAAAGAACGATTGCTGACCGACTAGTTTGCAACCTAGTCGGTCAATAAATGTTCTTAGACCAACTAACGAGAAACTGTAACTCCTGAATAATTTACAAAGCCCACTAGTCGGTCCATGAAGGTTTGACGACCGACTAAATCGTCATCTAGTCGGTCGGTTCCCCTTCTTGTACCGGCTAACGTGCACCAAAAGTTCCGAAATGGAGCGCGAATCTCCGGGATCAATTCCTAAGACTCCTAGGCTTGATCTAACAATAAGATATGACCGATATGAAGCCCGTCACGAATGACTTACTCCGAAATCGAGGATCAACGGAAGAAGCTAGGAAAACGCAACGAAAGGATCGAAAATGAAAGCTACGGAGAAGAAAACCACGCATGAGGAGAAAATCCACCAAAACATATATATATATATAATATAATAAACCCAGACACATGAAAACCAGTCGTTACAGCACAAGTACTAGAGGGGGTGAATAGTACTTTAAAATAATCAAGAGTCTAATTCCTAATTATTGTGCAAACATAAACAACTATGCGGAATAACTAATAACAACAAACAGAATAGCAACGCAAACAAGCGAAGTAATGGGTTCGGATCCATCCAAGTCTCCCTGACTTGTTTCCGGTGATCCTACGTCCCAGACACCCGGATCCCTTCCGGCTACTTGAGTTAGAATCCACTAACTCAAGGTTCCACTAAACAAACTTCTTGTAGAAACTACTACAAGATCAAACACTACAACAATTCGTATTGTGACTCCCACAAACCTGGATCACGAATATCTCTCACAAACCGAGAGAAAATCACCAACAATAGATTTAATGAAATAGAAATTGATTACCACAAAATCCTAAGCCTTGAGATACTTACGAATTAGGGCAAGGTAGGAAGATGAGTAATAGTGAGCACGAAAACCCTAGCAACGATGAGCAATGTGAAAATAGCTAGGTTGAAGATCTTGACCGTAATTCATCACAATGGAGGAATGATCACACAGCGCACAAGATCTGAAAATCTCCCTTGAGAAACTAGGTCACAAACGTGAGAGAGAGCGAGAGATCTTTGAGAAAAAAACACTTGAAAATTGATGAACAAATGAATACCAATTAAATCTCAATTTCCTATCATATTAGAAATATTTCCATGTTAGAAACGAGTCAAACAGATATGGAAAGAATCAAAACAGATCAAGAAAAATCATGGAAATAAATTCTCCAACGGCTGGAAAATTAAAGCAAAATAATCGGTCTAAGAAGGATCACTGACCGATTAGTTTGACAACTAGTCAAACTAGTCGGTCGGTGAACCTTCTTGGACCGACTAGAGGGTTGACAGAGAATATAGTGAAATATGGAGGATAAACTAGTCGGTCTAAGAAGAAACATCTACCGACTAGTTTGACAACTAGTCGGTCGGTGAGCCTTCTTGGACCGACTAATTGGTCAACAGTAAGAATGCCAAAATTCACAAGGATGATTAGTCGGTTCAAGAAGGATTCCCAACCGATTAGATCGTCATATAGTCGGTTGGTCCTTCTTCATGAACCAACTAAGATGCACAGAAAGTCATGAATCGACGCGATAAACTAAGGAAGGACTTTCTAGTGACTTCTAAGGCAATCCTAGAGATAAGCTAGGATAGAAATAAGGATAACTAGGCAAGTACTGCTCAAGGCTTAACATTCTACGAAATGAAGCAAGAAGACCAAATAAATAACTCGACAAACCATCTTCAAAGCTTCAACACGAAGAATCTGAATCCCGCGACTTCATTAATACTCCTTGAGCTTCAACGAAGATTTAAGCACATCAATCACGCATTCTAAGGAAGTCTTGGGATGTCTCTTGGGATCTACAAAGTAATTTGACGACGATCTTCATAACTGTGCTCAAAGAGAGTTAGTACCCAATATCTATGTTTGTTCATCATCAAAACCAAATCAGTGGAATCAATACTCAACAGTCTAGAACTCCTCGACCGCGGGTAGCACAGCGAGGTACCTCTGGACAGCGGGTTGATGGCATGAAATCAGCGAGCTAACAGCGATCCTCCTCCCGTTGCGAGTAGCGCAACGGATCTTCACGATAACGGCGACGTCGGCTAAAAGTACGTGCGTGCGGTAACGCACGTGAACTTCGAGAGTCCAAGGGGGCTATCGGTAGATGAAGTAGGACCAGTGGAAGATGCCCGGCCTGGTGGGTGGCCGACGGCGCAAGCGTACGACGGTGGGTGGCCGTGAGAAGCCGGAGAGGATAGATTCGCGCAACGTTCGTTGTTGCACGTCTCAGCGGAATTCCAGCGATGAACATCAACAATGGGAAATTGCAAAAGGGAAAGGACTTCAAGACGAAGCCAAAGGCGGTGGAGTTGATGCCGGGGGTGGTCGGAGGTGGTCGTGAGCCGGCGTTGAAGTTCAGCTTCCAGATCTGTCAGAAACAGCTGATACGGCGTGTTCCGACGAGGATTCCCGGAGCTACAGGTGGGCTATGAGCATAATGGAAATTGCAGTTGGTATGGGGTTCGATAGGAGTCCAACGGCGGTAGGGTGGTCATCGTCGAAGACGGAGCCCGGCGATAGGCCGTGAACAGTAAATCCGGTGGTCCAGATCTGTGGTTTTTGGGTTGGAGAGCACTTTAGAGAGAGAAAATGGAGGAGAGAGAAAGGGGGCTGGAGGGGAGAGGTGGCCGACGGCCAGGGGAGGTCGGGGGTGGTGCTGGGTGGTCGGAGGAGAAGAGGGAAATCGCACAAAATAGGTTTTGCGTGGGTATCCTTGCGGCTGGCCATTTTCCCTTTAAGAAGATGAAGGGTTTTGCTATTTGGGTTTGGGTTTTTGGTTAAATGGGAGAGAGAGATAGAGATAGGGAGAGTGGAGATAGGGGACAGGGAAGGTGTGAATAGTGGCTGCAACTAATTTCCATGATACGTGGGAGAATAATTAGGGATTTGATTAGATTTGAAATTCAAATTGATTAGAGGCTTATCAACGGTTGCAAATTGATTAGAGGATATCTTCCACTACGAGCATCGGAAAAATAATCCGAACATACCGGGACGATCGTGGAGACAAGAAGTACGGGGCTACGGGGTCCGATCGCCTGCTACACCTACCAAAAATTATCGTAAAATCGGGAACTGAGTATTGGTGCCAAAAGACCAAAACGCCCTTCCATTCATAGCTGCTTTGCGAGAAAGCAAGCCGGGAAATGACGTTCCCAAAAATTACTATAAAATTCTACACTTCCATATGGTCACAACGGCATACCACATCATATATACCGAAACCAAGAAAGAGCCAAATAAAATACGTGCACGAAAAAGTACGTGCACGTAGAAAATACGAACGGTCGGAAAGCGGTCGTTACATAAGTCATGAATGGACAGAAAAGGTAAAGGAGTCCCGGATAAACATGCTACATTCCAAATTTGAAAGTTTCAAAATGGAAGAAGGATAGAGTATTAGCGAAGTCAATACTCGATTCACAAACATTATAAATGAGCTTGCAGGTTTAGTAAAAAGAATTTCCGAGTATGACCAGGTGATGAAGATCATTCGATCTCTTCAATCAGAATGGAAAGGAAAGACCACCACTTTTCGAGAAGCGAACAACATGAAGACGATCACCATAAAGGAACTAATGGGCAATCTCATGGCTTAAGAGATTGAACTTGAGGAGGACATGAGAATTGAAGAAAAGCCCAAGAAAAAGAACTTGGTGTTCCAAGCTAACAAAGAAAGCTCAGACATCGAAGAATCCGAAGAAGGCAAAAGCAAAATCGCTTTCATAACGAAGAGATTCAAACATTTCCTCCAAGGTAAGTTTGCTAAACAAAGATCTCGTTCGACTAATGAAATTTTTTGTTTTGGTTGCAACAAACTAGGCCATGTTCGAAGTGATTGTCCTCTGGAGAAAAACCATGACCAAAGCAAAGGCAAAGATAAAGAAAATGATAGAAGACGGAGGCAAAAGGACAAGAAGGTCACAAAGCCAAAGAAAAAGGCTTTCGCAGCTTCCGACCAAAGTAACATGTCAAGCTCCGATGAATCGTCAAACTCATCTGACGATGAAGAACCGAGGGGAGAATGAGCACATATGTGTTTTATGGCTACAACATCCTCGAAGGTAAAATCTAAACCATCTTCGTAATCTCGAAAGACCGACATCCTTAGCAATAGTGATAATAGTGATGATGAGAGTGATTATGAATTTGACTATAAGGGAGCATATGAAGAATTATGCAATGTCCATGAAAGCCTTATTAGAGAACATCATAAAGTAAGCAAGAAATTTAAGTCTTGCATTAAGAAAAATGATGAGCTTTTGAAGGAAAATGAAAATTTGATTAGCAAGAACAAATCCATATTGGAAGATGTAAATGTAATAAAAGCTAGGATAAATGACCTAGATGATATCGTGACTACCACCCAAAATAAATTTGATGATCTATCAAAAGTGGTTGAAAAATTCAATAAAGGAAAGGAAAAACTTGATGATATTATCGGTTCACAAAAGGCTTCGGGAAGTAAGACCGGCTTAGGATACAAAACATCCAACCCTAAGCATATAGATAATCATGTTACGAATTCTCACAAAAATTACAGGTACATCAAAATGTAGATCCCTAAAAGCGGCATGAACAAAGGAACAGAAAGGTATGTAAATGAATTTCTACATGATGTTCATTTTAATAAGAATTATACATATATGTGTGATGGGAGTACAAACCACATTGAGTTTGGCTTCCATTAAAATGATTATTTTTAATATCTTCTAATCTCCAGACCCAACAGAAAAGGGTACCTAAAGTATTTATTTTCAGGAATCAACGTATACGGGGAAAAGTAACAAAATCTTGCTTGCATACAAAGAAGAGACAAATAGAGAAAATAGTAAGAAAATTAAGTTTAATTATTTTTGATATCTCTGTTAATTAATTTTTAGTAGTATAAGTAGACATTAAATGATTGTATGAATGTATGAACATATTTTGCAAGATTTAAAACTGAACTTAAACCAGTTTTTAAGAAGTCTGCCAGATAGCCGACTATCTTGCTAGATAGCCGACTATCTGGGTGAGTTATGTAATTTTATACAGCCCACTATTAATGTGTACATTTCGGACTTTGGGCTACTTTATTGGGTTATTACCTTATTGCTTCATTAAGGAGAATTGATCTCAACCCTTGATTTGATCTTAAGGCTAAGATTCACCAAACTTGAGTAAAACCCTAAAATTAACCCCTTTCTCATTCATCTCCACAATATCCGACTATTACCCCTTTTCATCTCCAAAACTGAAAATCTCAAGTTGATTTCAGAGATCAAAGTTGTTGGAGAAGGTATTCTCAAGGAGATCCAGCTACTAGGTATATCTCCATCTCACCCTTATTTCGATTTCTTGATTTTCAATTTCTAGAACCATGGTTAGGGGAACATCCATCAAGAAAAAGAGGATGGAAGAATCTTCATCGTCACATCTCATCGAGAAGGAACTCATCCTTCCATACCTTATCAAACCCGATCTCATGTCTACCTTTGAGATCAACTCTCATAAAACCATTCTTCATGAAAGGTTTGTTAAGATAAGTGATCTTGAGAATTATGGCCTTCACCACACCTTTCAACATCTAGGCCTAACCGACCTATTCTCACACCAGAACAAGTGCAAATGTTTTCCTGGACTCATAAACTTGTTCTACATAAACTTGATTTTGAACACCTCCCACTCAACTATCACAACCAAGTTGGTTGATACTATTTTCAAAGTCAACGTTGAGAATTTTGCCTAAGACTCGGCATTCCTAGCACGGGGACTCTACTCCGTGAGATTAAGATGACAGATGGAGACATCCTAAAACTCATGTTATTGAGAGGAAAGAGATACAAAGCTAGCCTACCCAATAGCTACCTCACTCCCAAAGCGAGAATCCTCGCTAACATCCTTTCTTATAACATCAATCAGAAGGGAGGGTAGTAGAGCCGTTCTATCATATAATCAAGCTAAATGTGTTTATGCCATGTTAGCTAAAATTCGACTTAATTGGTCCCAAATCATCTTTAATAATATTTTTCATTGTTTTGTTTCTGTGAACCCCACTTCACCTCTCCATCATGGTTACTATCTTACTTTCATCTTCGTCTCTGCCGGAATCAATATTGAGAGTGAGACCCACTTCATTGAACCAATGACCCTTTTAATGCCGGAACACTCAATAGGATGGGCCTTAGTATGGACCCGGGCCTTGTAGAAGAGGGTGGGAGTGATGAAGGAGAAGGAAGAGACGGCGAAGAGGAATGAGAAGAAGGCGAAGAAGAAGAAGAAGAAGAAACCGATGAGCAGCAACACATGGAAGAAGAAGAAGAAGCTTCGGAAGACATCCCACCATACTTGCTTGCATTCCAACAAGTCATACTTTCTCGACTTGACAAAATGGAGAACCAAGCAAATAAACATTATGCCAACTTGAGGGATGATGTGTTCCAAAGAATTGACAAGTTCAAGGAGACAACAAAGCAATTGCACGACATCACCGACGTCATGATTGCAGACATGAAAGAGGAACTTGAGAAGCTTGCGAAGGAGATTCGAGGAAAATAGCTTCATATCTTTGGGAAGCTTGCTTGTTTATGTTATTTATGTTTTAAAACAATGTTTTATGCTTTGTATAATTGCTACAATCATTTTCTCACAATTTTGCTATAATATGAGAAGTATTATATTATGCTATGTTATGAACTTGATGATGTGCACTGATGTTGATATTTGATTGCTACAATATCTATTTGATCATGTTGCACTATACTTATACATTAAGTTTATTCTTATGAGTATGATATTTTTTATGGAACTCCATTTGTCACTTGATATGAATTATACTTTATTTATCTTAAAATACTTGGTATATTCATACCCATTTTTTTGATGTGACAAAGGGGGAGAAATAGTATGCTCGCAATGCCTATATAAAATGTTACAATGCCAATACAAAATGTTACATTTGAATGGAATATGAAATCATGCATATCATATCTTATTGCTAACCAGTCTTAATGCATGGGGAGTAACTTCTCCAGAATGATCATGCTCATGCATTTCTGCAAGGGGGAGTGTAAGTGATTTTATTTGTTTCATAGTATTTTATTTTATATCATTTGTTGTCATCATCGAAAAGGGGAAGAGTGTTGGGATATTGAGACCCACCCCAGTGGTTTTGATGATATGCACAATTGATATAAGGACTAATAATCTTATTCCAAGTGTGTATAGTATTTACTGATTGGAGCCATTGTGACGCAAATCGAAGACTTAAAGTTACGATCAAGAACACTACAAATTGAAGCATATAATGATCTTGGATTATGAAGCAAATGAAGATCTAAGAACAAGAGGAGTTAGCTCAAGATCATTGAGCAAAATGAAGAGCTAAAGATAAAGTGTGTGAGTAATTACTTAGATTTGTAAATCCAAAAGTATGTCTCTCTCTCTCTCTCTCATTCTAAAATCCCCTAAAAATATTTTCAAATTACATTACTAAGTATATTTCAAAAATGTAATTTTTGGAAAGTATTTTGGAAATATTTTGAAGTAAATATTATGAAGTAGCTCAAAATAGCCGACAATTTTATACAGAGATTTGGTAAAAACTCTCTGTCAAAATAATAGCCGACTATCTTAAATAATAGCCGGGTATCTGGAGAAGATAGCCGGCTATCTGGGAAGATAGCCGCCTATCTGGGTCAACACAGGCGAGATTTGGAAATCTGCCTTGATTTTTGCTAGCATTAACTAGCCGCTAGAGTTGACTTTAAGAGCTGATTTTATGTTGATTTTGAGCAGAATTCAAGCTTCTATTTGCCTATAAATAGAAGAGGGTTTTAGATGTTTTAAACACAATTATTCTTATTTGAAAAACTATCTACATTTCTCAAAATCTCTCTCTCCATTCTTTGAGATTTAAAGTTCTAAGGCTATTGTTTTTAATCTGAGTTCTAATCTTTTCTAAGATCTATTTTTCAGTAATCTCTTTAGCATTTTCTTTATACTTGATATTTTGATCTCCAAGCTCTGATTGCTTTTTATTTGAGATTCAAAATACAGGTTCTCTTATTTTAATCTTTGTATCGATCATGTTTTTCAAAGATTAAAATACTTGAAGTTTCGATCTCTAAAGCCCAAGTGCTACATTTTAGAGAATCGAATTTCAAGACAGTTTTTGATCAAATCATGTTTGTATTCCATATCATATATTTGATCAAAAAGAATTTTTCTTAGCCACATTTTCACTCACAAATACTATTGGCTATAAGAAAAATGTTGTACTTCATTTCATATTTGTTCTAAGTCTTTAAAGAAGACTTTGGATTGTAAATTCCCATGTTATAAGGGAATAGTAGAAATCCTAGTTTTGTTGTAACTAGGTGCTGAAATTCCTAGTGAGGATAGCTATGTGGTTGTATGAAATCCTCTTCGTTTGAGGCAAGGTTTGCTCTTGTTGAGAACTAGTGGATTTGTTGCTGGAGTAGGATACAGTGGACAAGTGGGCCTTGCGTATCCAAACCCGGGTAAATTACCGTGTGTTTGCGTTGTGCCTTTGACTCTCTTACTCTTTTATTATTGTTGCTTGTACGCTTTCATTTCCAATGTTCTTAACTCTTATCTATTACAAGCATATAATTGTTGATTAAGTTCAAATTGAGGCAACTTAATTTGACACTTAGGCAACACATAGAAGGATCGTTGTTTAATCTAAAAGGACTTATAATTGTTAACAACTCTATTCAATCCCCCTTTAGTGTTGTTTGCCATCCACAGAATCCACCAATTTATATCTCTAAAAATAAGCATCCAATACATTACAATACAAATAGCTAAACCAAGATTACATAAGAGATAAGAAAGATTTCTCCAAGTGTCACTCAAAGATGGAGTCATTCTCCTCAAGTGCTCCTCCAAGCTCCAAGCTTTGTCAAGCTTGTCCCAAACCCTAGGTTGAAGAAGAGGGAAAATTGAATGAATGAAAGGGGGAAGGAAGCCCTAGATAAAGCACAGCCGTTGCGGGTCGAAAACACCAAGCTTGTTGAGAAGAAAAAGCCTAGACCCGAAACTTGAAGAATAAGATAGTGGGGGCGTTATGGTTGTCTCACAAAGTGACGCGGTTATGTCGCCTCCATAGAGATGTGGCCTTCGCTGCTGCTGCTGGCTGACACGTCGTGTGAACGACCATGTTAGGAAAATCCAAAAACTGCCCTTCTGTCTGGATGAACGACACGACTGTGTCGATTCTGACAAGGTCGTATCGTTGCCTTTATTTTCTGGAGCTAAGCTGATGTTGTTGCTCTGTTGCTCCTCGGCTAGATCTCTACACGGTCATCTGGAATGTACCACATGACCGTGTGGACTGTTAAACTCCCACACCACGTATCGTTTGAACCATAGAAAATCCAGGAAAATTTCTAAAAATCCTGCAAAAATAAACCAAGCCACTAATAAGCCATAAAACATAATTTTATGCAAAAAAATAAGTGATTAGCTCCAAAATATGACGATATCAATAATATGCATGTAATGAAGCTAAAACAAGGATAATGTATGCACAAAAGCATAGAAATATGGGGATGAATATACAATTTCTACCCCGAATCACCTACGCTAAAGCGGGTCGCACCTGTAATGCCCCGCTCCCTAGGATACCTGGGAACTACGAATCCGTCCCAAGTATTTACAAGGCATGGAGTGTTACAAGAAAGAAAAAGAAAGAGAGAGTTCAAGAAGAATATATAGGACACTGCACACGCACTGGAAAGTACATGAAATGGTCTAACACATAAAATGGAAGACTAAAATGTAAAAAGACCAACATTCTTTTATTATAATACAAAATTACATTTTATATACAACATCTCAACACCAGATACAAAAGTGGAGAACAAAAAAGATAAAGACAAAAGGTCCATGCCATGTACAACTCACTCCCTAAACTACCCCTAAGAACCAATTGTACAAGATTGCCCTCTATGGGCTCCATCTCAGAGTAAACTCCTGAGCCAATTCCTGCTTCGCCTGCTCTGCTCCTAATCCAGGAAAAAGAAAATGGGACACGTCAATGCGTGACCCAGTAGGATAACCTAACTAGATAATCTAACTATACTAGGTAGGGTCAGTCTCAAAACTATTCTACCTAACTGTAAACATGCCAATAATTAATGCATAAGGTAATAAAGTACTCAGACAGGAACTGAAAAAGAAGAACTGTCACATCCCGCTCCCAGAATACCCAGGAAGTACGAATCCGTCCCAGGTATACCTAAAGAGGTGGAGGCGATGAAGAAAGAGAAGGAAAGAGAAAGGAAGAAGACAGAGGCAGGCCACTACGCACATGCTGGGATAGTACCTATAATGCTCCATTCAGAGAAAGGTACAACACGACATCATAACAGAAAGAGCGAAAAAGTCAAAGGTATTACTGATCCTTATTATTAATACAAAGTCCAACACAACCTCTATTTCAATGTACACAACAGACCTCAACTCAAGCTACACCTCCCAAGTACAATACCAAACTCCACGACCCCAAAGTACAACTCAACTCCCTAAACTACCACACACTTCCAGCTCCAATGCTCACAAATCTCCAAGGACCTCCAACTCTCTGCCATATGATACAAACCTGAGGGAAAACGGGCAGGGCACGTCAAGCATGTCTAGTAGGAAACCCAACTTGAAAGTAACATTTCTTTTTCTTTTTCTTTTATTGTTTTCACTACACAAATTATTAATGTTCTAACAGAACTACTAAACAACAGTGCGAATGTAGTAAAATAAGAGAAATGCAACAAGACAACATTTTCATGTTTTTATTAATTTGGAAACCAGAACACTAAGCAGTGTATCAGGGACTAGACCTCACATCATGTGGGTGGATCTCAAACTACCCCGCCAGTGGTACACGATCATTGAATGACTGTAACGGGGCCTCTTGAACTCTGCCCACACCCTCTCACTAGAGTGCGAGTGAGACAAAATAAACACACATCATCTCACAGTACATTGCCATGTGGGCATCACATATCACATCAAATCCTCGCACGTCCAGTCCTGATACCTACGTACTATTCAGGTCTCCCTCACCCCTTCCTAGGATACTTACCCATATTAGAGTGGAACAATTAATCTCGGAACATTTCAATTACAATTTTCATTGAAAATGCCAACTAAATAACGACAAATACATTCAGCCAGCTGAAAAGTGCACAAACAATCATATCAGTGGCAATTACCATCCCATTCCATTTTGAATTTGCTAAACCTCATTAAATGAAAGTTGTAGATATTGAAGTTCTCTACTCAAATATCAAATTTCATAATTTTAGGGCTGGTAAGCTAATTGATATGGGCTGAACCCCACAAGATACAGAATCTAGTTTAAAAAAATTGTTGAGCTCTAAAAAGTTGTCATTTCCATTAACTTACAGCCTGAATTTCAGAAAGGAAAAACACAAAAGTTGTAGATATTGAAGTAAGGGTTCCAAATTGACTAAAATCATAGTTTTTGGATCACTACAATGGGAGTTTTACCATTTTTGGTGATAGTGTGCAGATTCTAGCAGAATCTGATACGTGTATTTCAGTGATGCAATCAAGGTCTATATAGAATTATGCCATGGTTAATAAAAGAAAGTTGTAGGGGACTTGATAAGATTTCCGAATTATATTTTTCGCTATTTTTAGCATCCTAAAATAAGAGATATGCATAAGTAAAGTCACAGCAAATTCTGATTTTAAAAACAGCCCTAACTTAGCAAGAATTTAATTGAATTAACATGTAGAGGGTTGCATTTTAGTTAGTTGCTAGAACTAATACTGAAAATTAATCCTAAGAAGTTCATCTCGAGTTGGATTCCTACCTTAGGTGATGCTTTTTTCCTTTTCTTTTTCTTCTCCTCTTCCTTCTTCCTTTTCTTCTTCTTCTTCTTCCTGCTTCTTCCTTTGTTTTTTTGTTCCCTAAGTGGTTCAGCCAAGAACTGAAGGAGTGAGGAATTGAAAAGAAAAGAAAAAAGGTGAAAAAGAATGAAGAAAAGCTTAGAAAGAATTCGAAGTGTTTAGAAGACTTTGGAGTTTTCTCTCTCCTTTTCTTTTTCCTTTCTCTTTTCTTTTTCTTTTTTGTTTGCTTTCTTTTTGTTCTCTTTTCTTTTGGCCCCATGAGGGAAGGCCCATTAGGAAAATAAGGAAGAGAATAAAAGAAGAGGGAAGAAAAAGAAAGAAAGGTCCCTGAAAAAGAAAATAAAAGAAAGAAGGAGAAAAAGAAAGAAAGGCTTATGAGAATTTCGGCCCAAGGGAAAAATGAAAAGGAAAATAAAAGAAAAGGAAAAGGTTGAGAGAGAAGAGGGGGTTTTAAGCAAAAGTCCCCACATTTTGTCCTTTGCATTTATCGCCAAATACTTCATACATATATTTATATATCTTAATATCTCTACACACCCACGTATGCAAACTACAGATATAAAGGCATACACATATCGTATTTCACGCGTAGGGGTATTACATCCTACCCACCTTAAAAATAAGTCCGTTGTCGGACTTTCTAGACTAAGGGTTTCACATCTAAGGAGGGTTAAGTCTAGACTCTAAAGCCATCAGCACTTATCCATCCTTACGTGTCCAAATATATTACCACCTCTCCCTCTTATTGGTGCTTACAACTAGACAAGCACCGAATCCCTATCACAGAAGTCACGTACACAGCCCTCTTACACACCTCTACACACATACTTATATATCACTAAACCTAACACAATATTTAGACGAACACAACCTCTCTCTATAGATGTCGACATCCATCACATTAGGAGCCATCGCAAGTCAATACCACACATGTCATAACTATACTCATATTCCAGTACAATAGATATGTACTCACCTACACGATAGCCACATACAAAGGCATGGACACCATAAATCTCTCTAGCACATCCACATCATATTCACAGACATATAGCCACATACATATATAGGATACACATACACAATATATATGGCTACGCGCACATAAATATCATGCAAATAGACACGCATAGTACATGTCCGCTATAATATCACATTACTCATACATAAGTATCAATATGGATATAGTCATATAATTCTATATTTATATAGTTACACACACTATACATATAGCCATATATATACATATAAACGGATATACATACAATGCATACTCACATAAAGTATACATCTTCATACACTATGTCCATACTACATAAGACTTACACACCTATACATACGCGTTCATGGATATACACATAGATGTACACACATGTCATACACCTATATCCACACGAGCTATCATACACATATATACACACATCCATATATGTATCCAAAGATAGCCTAAAACCAATCTATGCATATGGCACCTATGCTCATATGACACCAGACACAACTACCGACATCAATATACATACACCAAGATACATACTCAATTAGTCATGCCACATAAGACATGTAACGACTGGTTTTCGTGTATCTGGATTTATTATATTATATTATATGTTTTGGTGGATTTTCTCCTTATATGTGGTTTTCGTCTCCGTAACTTTCATTTTCGATCGTTTCGTCGTATTTTCTAGCTTCTTCCTTAGAATCGTCGATTTTGGAGTAAGTCATTCGTGACGGGCTTCATATCAGTCATATCTTATTGTTAGATCAAACCTAGAAGTCTTAGGAATCGATCCCGGAGCTTCGCGCTCCATTTCGGAACTTTTGGTGCTCATTAGCCGGTGTAAGAAGGGCCACCGACCGACTAGATGACGATCCAGTCGGTCGAAAAACCTTCTTGAACCGACTAGTTGGCTTTCTAAATTTCTCAGGAGTTACTGTTTATCGTTAGTCGGTCTAAGAACGTTGGTTGACCGACTAGGTTGCAAACTAGTCGGTCGGCAATGCTTCTTTAACCGACTAACTCATTAACTATTTTTGGTACCAGTTACTGTTCCTTATTAGTCGGTCTAAGTTCATCTTTCGACCGACTAGTTTTTAAACTAGTCGGTTAAGTTTTGTACTCAGACCGACTAATTCTTAGTTCTTCTGTACAGTCGAGTACTGTTTACTCTTAGTCGGTCTAAGAACGTTCATCAACTGACTAGATGTCAAACTAGTCGGTCAGTAATTGTTCTTTGACCGACTAAATCTAAATCCTAATTTTCGTCTGGGTTACTGTTTACACTTAGTCGGTCTGCGTTGGTCAACCGACCGACTAGTTCCCAAACTAGTCGGTCAGTGGTTGTTCTTTGACCGACTAAACAGTACAGGAAACCCTAGTTTTGCCCTAGCCGCCACCAAACTCTATAAATACCCCTCCAAACGTTTTCTTCTTCTTCCTCATGACCTAAAACCTTAATTTCTCCCCCATTGAGTCTCCATCTTCCTCAAACCATTAATCCTTCATCCCAAGCTCATCCTCCATCATCCAAACCCTCCCTTAACACATTCTACCTCTCATCTTCCTCAAACCTTCATCAAATCCCCCAAATCCCCCAAACCCCCATTTCTCCAAACTTCTCCATCCATTTCCAGATCTGAACCCTAGGTTCCCCGGAGCGTTTCTTCCATCGCCGTGGTTGCTCGGCATCATTCTTCCGTTTCCTATACGGTAATACTCGATCTTTTAATGTTTTCATGACCCGTTGTTTTTTTGTGAAACCCTAATGAAATGAATGTTGTTTTGATGATTGTTTCTCCATATCAGCGACTTCCCCGTAGATTAGCGTCCGTGGGACGAACCCTCGTTGATCGTCATCCTCGGTGCTAGGCAAGTGAAACTTGCCACTTAGGGTTTAGGCCATGTTTTAGGCCATTTGCTTGTTGTAGGCGTAAAAGAGACTAGGCGACGAAAGGATACTCGCCTAGGCGCAAATTTAGGAACTAGCTTGACAACGAAGCTAGATCCGACATTTATCATGTTGCACAATTACCATGACATGTTTAATTTCCATTAACGAAACGTAAATTAATTGTCATGTCATTGCATTCTTTAAGTGTTTCCGTGATTGCGTAGCCTTGCTACAATACTTGTGTTTCCTGGCTCGTGTTCCAGAAGCGGGCCATGTGTTGGTTGATAGCCAATGCCCGAACTACTTGTTTCCGGCTAGGTGCACCCCTACGCCAAATGCTTATGAGTCGTGAACTAGAATGCGAGCTCGCGTGCAGGGACCCTGGCTCGTTTACATGTGGGTATTGGGGGGTAAGAGTTAAGCGGCCAATCAACTGGGAGTCTGCCCGATCAGCAACTGCAGTGGTAAGGCGTAAACTCTGGGTTCTGGGGTAGTGTTAAGCGGCCAATCAGCGTGAATGCCAAACCATTCAGCTGTAAGGCGTAAACATCTACAAACAACTTGAAACGTGACTAGTGAAATGATTGAGATTGTTAGTAGCTTGGCTACTCTTGACTTGTCCCGATAATTGCTCTCTTGTACTTATTGTTTCACCATGTCTTGCTTGAGCACTCATGTTATAACTGCCATGTCATGCATACTATAACTGCTAGGTTGTTAGTTTGCCTTACTTTCAGTTTCCTTGCCCAAGTCTTTTAGACTTGCTGACATGTGCCCCTTTACTCTTTTGGGTGACACATGTTAGATCCTGAGCCTGAGTACATTGTAGAGGACGAGGTGTTTGCTGACGCCGAGCCCGAGCCTGTGTTTGGCGAGGAGTACGTGGACACTGGGAACCAGTCCTAGTGTCTTCGTTGTGCTTTCCCTTTTGTTTAGACTGTTGTTTTGTTGTCGGTGCGTAGCACCTATACCTTGTTATGTTGTTCTTTTGTTGGCCTTGTTCTGGGCCTTTAGACTCTTTCCTTTAGCCTGGTGGCTTTTCTGGATGTTGAACTTAATTTTCATGTTGGATAAATTATGAGATATGAGATTTTATTTCTGTCTCTCCTTGTGTTATTATTGTTGTTCCGTTTGTGGTTACAGGGACCTGCTTATGTTTTATTGACGCTTATCGGGTTTGGGGCTTCACAGCTCCACTCTCGTGCGGACCTTTTCACGTCTCGCCTCCATTTTAGGGAAGCGGGTCGTGACAGGTTTTGTTGGTGGCCCATGCAGGTCCTCTTCTGTAACTACGATTATCGGAATAACGATAATAATATTAGAACGTCCAATAAACTAAGTTCGACGCCCGAGTAATAAGCTATGAGTCTAATCTGCTTCGTTTTCTGTGTCACTAGATGGCAGGAAGGCGATTCACCCGTGGTGGAGGTAGTGGTACACCCCCTCATGATGAGGAGCCTGAGCGGGAACCCACCAATGGAGAGATGATGCGGATGATGCTCCAGATGATGCAGGTGCAGCAGGGCGTGCTCCTGCAAGTCCAGAATGCTCCACTTGCTCGAGATGCTCGGGCACTTCCGGATGCCCCTCGCTCCGAGCCGGGAGCGAAGCAATTTCGGGAGCTGGGTCCCGCATATTTTGATGGGTCTGAGGGTCCTCTGGCTGCCGATGAGTGGATTCAGAACATTGAGGATAACTTGAAGATGGCCAAGATCACCCCGGTAGGATGGGTTGATTTGGCGAAGCGGCAACTCAAGGATAACGCTCAGAACTGGTGGGATGTGGAAGAGAAGATGCTGGTGGAGCCGATAGCTTGGGCTACCTTTAAGTCCAGGTTTGATGAGGAGTTCTTTCCGAAGGCTGCTAGGAAGGAGATGCTGCAGCGCTTTATTGACCTGAAGCAAGGGAGATTGACGGTGGACCAGTACCACCAAGAGTTCACTAGGCTTAGTCGGTTCGCGCCGAAGATGGTGCAGGATGCTGATGAGAGGGCTCAGAGGTTCCTGCAGGGACTTGCTTTGGAGCTCCAGAGTTTTGTGTCTTCCTCTGATCTGGACTCTTATCAGAAGGTTCTGGTCGCTGCAAGGAGGCAGGAGCTGAACCTGAGTCAGAGGAGAGGACATGTTTTCGGTGTTGGGAAGAGGCCTATAGAGCAGGCAAGGGCGGTGGTTAGGCCTGGTTTCAAGCCTAACCAGCCAGCTCAGTTTAAGAGGCCAGGAGGGCCTATTCAGAAGACTTGCCATTTCTGCGGCAAGCCTGGCCACATCAAGGATCAGTGTAAGAAGTTTCTGGGCTAGTGTTTGGTTTGTGGTGATGCTTCTCATGTCGCGAAGGATTGTCGACATGCGAATCAGCTGCGGAGGGCACCTGTTGCAGCACAGCCGTTGCAGCAGTGAGCGTCTGTTCCTGCTGGACGTGGAGCAGCTCTTGTTCCATAGAGGCAGGCTTTTCAGCAGGCTATTCCGCCGAGGAGGCAGGCTTTTCTGATGACCGCTGTGGAGAGCGAGGCTGTGGATGAGGTTATCGTAGGTAATCCTCAATCTAGCTGTTACTTTCCTAGCTGGTTTTGATTGTTAGATTGTGTTGTTTGCTTGAACATGATTGTTAGCTAGACTAGGGTTTGATTGTTAATTGCTTGTTAGGTGTGGTTTTGGTGTGCACATTTCCTGCACGAGTCCTCTTTAACTCTGGTGCATCGATGTGCATTATTTCTCGGAGCTTCGTAGAGAAGCATTCCTTGTCGACGTCCCCTCTTCCCAAGAGTTGGAATATCGTTACAGGGAATGGCGTGGTCTCGGTGCATCTTGGTTGCAATTCTTGCTCGTTGGTGGTCTGTGGACATGAGCTTTACGCTGATTTCATTGTCCACGCCATCATCAACTATGATGTAGTTCTTGGGATGGATTGGCTTGCGAGCTTTTATGCTACGATCGACTGTCGAAGGAAGAAGGTGGTGTTCGAGATTCCCGGACATCCAGTATTCAAGTTCAGCCGTGGTTGCAGCTCGCTTGGTCCCGTCAGGTTTCGGGCCAGGCCGGTGGAGATTGTGGCTATGCAGATGGAGCTGGAGAGGCCAGCTGTGGTGCGTGATTTTGATGACGTCTTCCCCGAGGAGATGTCTGGTTTGCCACCTGATCGGGCTCTAGAATTTTCTATTGATCTTGTTCCGGGAGCGCAGCCGATTTCGAAGGCGTCGTATCGTATGGCACCCGCTGAGTTGGCGGAGTTGCGGAAGCAGCTGGATGAGCGTTTGCAGAAGGGTTATATCAACCCTAGTGTGTCTCCGTGGGGAGCACCGGTGCTGCTGGTGAAGAAGAAGGATGGTTCGCGTCGCATGTTCGTGGAGTATCGGGAGTTGAATGCGGTGACCATCAAGAATAAATACCCGTTGCCTCGCATCGATGATATTTTTGATCAGCTTGGAGGTTCGAGGGTGTTTTCTAAATTGGATTTGAGGAGTGGTTACCATCAGCTGAAGGTGAAGAAGGGAGATGTTCCGAAGACAGCGTTCAGGACGAAGTATGGACACTACGAGTTTGTGGTTATGCCTTTCGGTGTAACCAATGCACCTGCAGTTTTCATGAATCTGATGAACCTGATTTTCTACGAATTTTTGGATAAGTTTGTCGTTATCTTTATTGACGACATTCTGATCTATTCAAAGTCAGAGGAGGAGCATGCATCGCACTTGAGGACGGTATTGGAGATTTTGAGGAAGCATCGGTTGTATGCTAAATTTTCTAAGTGCGAGTTTTGGCTGGATAGAGTTGCTTTTCTTGGGCATGTGGTGACTGGAGATGGTATTTCAGTGGATCCCGAGAAGATTAGGGCCATCAGAGAGTGGCCTGTTCCGTCGTCTGCGTCTGAGATTCGGAGTTTCCTTGGGCTTGCTGGTTACTATCGGCGTTTCATTAAGGACTTTTCCCGTATTGCTGAGCCGATGACCAGGTTGACGCTGAAGGATGTACCTTTTGTTTGGTCGGGTGATTGTGAGAGTGCTTTTGGTGTTCTGAGGGAGAGATTGACGACTGCCCCTATTCTTGTTGTGCCTGATCACAGCGGTGGATTTGAGATCTTTTTCGATGCTTCTGGCAAGGGTCTCGGTTGTGTGTTGCATCAGCACGGGTATGTTGTGGCGTATGCATCTCGTCAGCTCAAGGTTCATGAGAAGAATTACCCGACGCATGATTTGGAGTTGGCTGCCGTTGTGTTTGCTCTTAAGATTTGGAGGCACTTCCTGCTGAGTGAGAAAGTGTAAATTTTCACCGATCACGAAAGCTTGAAGTATATTTTTACTCAGAAGGAGCTCAAAATGCGACAGCGTCGTTGGTTGGATCTCATGGCGGATTATGAGATTGATTTGCAGTATCACCCTGACAAGGTGAATGTGGTTCCTGATGCGCTGAGTAGGCTTCCAACGGTGATGATTTTGACTTCGCAGTGGAGATTGCAGCAGGATTTTTGCGAGTCTGGTGTGGAGATTGTTCTTCCTGGGGAGGTTTCTTCGTTGATGTGTATGCAGATACAGTCGTCGATTGTTGTCACGCCCCGCTTCCCAAAAATGTGGAGGCAAGACGTGAGAAGGTCCGCACAAACTTGAAGGTGTGAAGCTCCAAGTCTGATAAGCGTATAAAAACACTTATTATGGCAAGTCCTTGCAAAGCGAAACGAAACAACAATGATAATAAGGAAATGAGACGACATTTTATTGAATCTCCAAATGTCCATAAACAAATTACAATATCGCAGAAAAGCCACCAGGCTAAATGAAAAAGGGTCTAAGGCCCAAACATGGCCAACAAAGTATAACATACATACAAGGGTGCCACGCACCGACAACTAACAGAAATCCTAAAACATAAAGGGAAACTCAACAAGTCACCAGTGTCCACAAGACTCCTCCTCAGCAAACATAACGTCCTCTGCAACAAGCTCTGGCTCTGAGTCTAACATGTGACACCCAAAAGAGAGAGGGGCACATGTCAGCAAGTCTAAGAAGACTTGTGCAAGGAAACTGAAAGTAAGGCAAACTAACAACCTAGCAGTTATAGTATGCATGACATGGCAGTTATAACATGAGTGCTCAAGCAAGACATGGTGAAACAATAAGTACAAGAGAACAATTATCGGGACAAGACAAGAGTAGCCAAGCTACTAACAATTTCAATCAATTCACTATCACGTTTCACTGTTGTTTGTAGATGTTTACGCCTTACAGCTGAATGGTATAACATTCACGCTGATTGGCCGCTTAACACTACCCCAAACCCAGAGTTTACGCCTTACAACTGCAGTTGCTGATCAGGCAGACTCCCAGTTGAATGACCGCTTAACTCTTACCCCATCCCACACGTAAACAAGCCAGGGTCCCTGTATATGAGCCCAGTAAATGAGCCAGGGTTGCCCCGCACGGGAGCTTGTTTTCCTAGTTCACAATTCAATATCGAGCGTTGGGGTTAGCAACTCATTATGCTCGCTTCTGGTCACGAGCCAGGAAACACAAGTATTGTAGCGATGCTACGCAATCACGGGATCACTTAAAGAATGCAATGGCATGACAATTAATTTGCGTACCGTTAATGGAATTTAAACATGACATGGTAATTGTGCAACATGATAAATGTCGGATCTAGCTTCGTTGTCAAGCTTGTTCCTAAATTTGCGCCTAGGCGAGTATCATTTCGTCGCCTAGCCTCTTTTACGCCTACAACAAGCAAATGGCCTAAAACATGGCCTAAACCCTAAGTGGCAAGTTTCACTTGCCTAGCACCGAGGATGACGATCAACGAGGGTTCGCCTCACGAATGCTAATCTACGGGGGAGTCGCTGTTAAGGAGAAACAACCATCAAAACAGTATTCATTCATTAGTGTTTCACAAAAACACAACGGTTTATGAAAACATCAAGAGATCGATTATTACCGTATAGGAAACGGAAGAATGATGCCGAGCAACCACGGCGATGGAAGAAACACTCCGGGGAACCTAGGGTTCAGATCTGGAAATGATTGGAGAAGTTTGGAGAAGTAGGGTTTTGGGGGATTTTGGGGATTTGATGAGATTTTGGGGAAGATGAGAGGTAGAATGTGTTGAGGGAGAGTTTGGATGATGGATTTTGAGCTTGGGATGAAGGAATAAGGGTTTGAGGTAGAAGGGGGCTCAATGGGGGAGAATTTAGGGTTTTAGGTCGTGAGGGAGGAGAAGAAAATGTTTGGAGGGGTATTTATAGAGATTGGTGGCGGCTAGGGCAAAACTAGGGTTTCCTGCACTGCTTAGTCGGTCAAGGAACAACAGTTGACCGACTAGTTTGTGAACTAGTCGGTCGGTTGACCAACGCAGACCGACTAAGTGTAAACAGTAGCTCCAGTCGAAAACCTGAACTAAGAGTTAGTCGGTCAAAGAACAACTACTGACCGACTAGTTTAACATCTAGTCGGTCGATGAACGTTCTTAGACCGACTAAGAGTAAACAGTAACTCGACTGTACAGAAGAACTAAGAATTAGTCGGTCTGAGTACAAAACTTAACCGACTAGTTTAACAACTAGTCGGTCGAAAGATGAACTTAGACCGACTAAACAGAAACAGTAACTTAAGTAAAATTAATCCAAGGAACTAGTCGGTTTGAGTAGAGTTGCCGACCGACTAGATCTCAATCTAGTCGGTTGGTTCCCCTTCTCGAACCAACTAAGATGCACTAAAAGTGCCGATTCGAATCGCAGAGCTTCGGGAAGATTCCTATGGCTTCTAAGATCACTCTAACTCTGAGATATGAGCGATTTGAAGCTCGTCACGAATGACTTACTCCGAAATCGACGATCGAATGAAGAAGCTAGAAAATCACGACGAAACGATCGAAAGTGAAAGCTATGGCGATGAAAACCACACATCCAAGGAGAAAATCCACCAAGCATATATTTTAATATAGATAATCCAATTACACGAAAACCAGTCGTTACATCCTACCCACCTTAGAATAAAGTCCGTCCTCGGACTTTCTAACATATCTAGTCGCCCTAGTAACTACCCTCACATCAAAATTTCAACCAAGTACATTCATTTCAAGTACTTATATATATATATACTCTAGGTAGTCAATTATTAACACCACGGAAGTAAATATATATTCACGCACATAGCACACTTATACTTATTATAATCAAACAACTCCATTCACGTATTCAAATCATTCATATAGGCAAGTATATTCTATATAACTATAAAACACTTATTACACACTATATGAAAATAACCAAGTCTCTCTTACTTATATGAAAATAATTTCACACTAGAAAATACCATCGGAATCTACACTTATAGGTAACTACCTATGGACAAGACAATAAGAATACACTAGTCCCTATATCTCTTAGTATACGCCAAACAATCAACATGCGAAATCACACCATACCATTGTTAAAACAAGTTCACTATATCTAATATACATTCACCATCATTATAATTTCACAATTTATAGTCATTCAAATGCATGCACACATTTCACCATATTATCACTTCATATATATAGTCCTATAGCTATAATCACGACACACCACACATACCATAGTCACCAATTCCTATAACTATCACATACTTACCCGTGCATGGTGCACACCCACACACGCTAATATTTCATTCATATATATACCAATCACACCTCTATATGCTTAGCACATCTACGCACCTAGTTTAGCTAGCGCACATATATTCACGCAACCAAGTCCTTAGTGAATAACTATACCACAAGACCAACTCACATAACTATATATTGGTATAGCCACCCACAATCGTGTGCGTAACACAACCAGGCACAAACAATCCAAACATTATACATACATCATCCATCACTATACACCAACCACATACAATACACCAATGTACATAGAGTGTACCCACTCAAGCTTGAGTGAGACTCAAAATCATAGCGGAATAATTCCATATACATAACATAGCATCCATACATATGCCAATACTATCTAATGCATACACGTCTACCAACATAACCACATACATATCTAAATGTCAAACACCCTTAATATCTAACCAGGTAATATCACATATTTCAATCACTTCATATACCATGATATTATTACAACATCAGCACACCTATAATTACAACACCCTTCCTAATAAAAGTATTTACCTATAGTCACACCCAAGCATCGTATATCTTCATACCATATCCATCCACCTATAATTGGTACATCAATACACATTCACTACATACATAAGTTAAGATATGCCATAGTCAGGCACACCTCATGGTATACACGCATACGGCATCTCATAAAATAAGTAGTACCATTCAAAATTATCATTCTGTTATCATACGTATATCACATCATACTCAAGCAGAAAATTACCTACACACAACATACAAATGCCAACACCCATACCACTTCATATGCACCATGAAATTAAATACACTACGACGACACATCAAATTACGCTAATGGGGCCCACCAAACTATATTAAGGTTGACACGGGCGACGACAAGCTCTATTGGCTAGACAAAAGGAAGAAATTGAAACCAAAAGCGTAACGAATAGAAGGATCGAAAAGCATGAAAACTGTTGTGTAATGATGTAATGATGGTCCATTAGGACACATGGAAAATAGTGTAAAGAACGTATTCTAAAATACGAAAAGTTTGAAAACCGTTATACTTCAAAAGTTGGAGTCCCTTTCCGTATAAAAATATTTAGAGGTCGACAAAACAAATTGTTTGAAATAAGTTTGAGTCGAATATACATAATAGGAGAAAACGGTTTATTGGCTTACGTAAGGTCATTAAAAGAAAGCAAATCATTCACACGAACTTTGAGGTCGTAGTTTAGAAAATATTACACTGTAGTAACTTAATAACGTTGGCAAGGTTGAAATGAAATTAATTGAAAAATTTAAACTCAGGTTGAATGCTTTCAAAATCCTTAAGCCAGGGAAAATTTAAAGTAATCAATATTGAAACTACTTTTAGAGGAATCGGGATTTGCCAGAAAGAGACTGTTTTACACAAAGCTCTTAACATACGAGCACCACGAGCCTGGTGCTGATATAAAAATAATTGAAATTCCATTTAGGTTAAAAATTATTCTAAAGGCATGTATGGTGAACGGAAAGATAACAATAGCTTATTAGTAGTATTATCAAAATTTGTAGTTAAACTTTAAAATCAAATTTATGGAGGGTCTAGATCAGAAAAGGTTATGAAATAATGATTTTTACAAAAATCTGTAATAGGGGAAACGAGGAGCATAACGGTCGTAGTACTGATATATAAAAATTTATTGAAGTTCTACTTTAGAAATCGTTTTTAGAAATATGTATGACGAATGGAAAGATAATAACATCTTAGTGGTATGGAAGTAAGTGGGGGAGAATATATACATATATAGAATTATTAAATTGGTAATAGGCTTTAAAACCGAATTTTGGAGGTCTAAATCAGGAAAGGGTTTCGAAAAGTAATTTTACAAAAATCTGAACTAGGGAAAAAGTTGAGCATAAAATCGACTCGCTGAAAGCTGAAGTCCCATGTGACTTGAAAGGCATATAAGAAGCAAACATGATGCGGTATTCGAATAAGTTTTAATGGCATAAGTAAGAAAAGAAAATTATAATTCAGGTTAGGAAAACAGAAGTACGGTTCAGAAGGAAATTGGTATATGAAAAGAGGCAAGTCATTTATATCGATATGAAAATATAGGCTAAAGAATATTATAAACTAATAATCAAAAATCTCGACAAAAGTTTCAATGTTTAGAAAGGAACAAATAAATTTAAGTCGCGAAAGAGTACGAAACCTAATATATATATTAAAAGTTCGCGAACAAATTCAAACTTAGCGAAAGAGGAACATCGAAAATACTTTTAGGGGAAACAAGGATTTGCCACAAGAAAGGGGTTGGTAAAAGACTTGAAGTACGGATACAACAAACTTGTAATTAGTATATATCCTTAAATTAATTGGAGTCCTATTTATCTTGAAAGAAGTATTTTAAAGTACGTACGGTAAATAGCTAAAATGAATTTCGCAATAGTAGAAAAGGTGGTATATCGAATTATCGAAATAGTACTAAAGTTTAAAAATCAAGTGCGGATGATATATGTTAGAAAGATAATTACCATATAGTAATTTAAAATTACGACCAAAAAGTCTTCAAAATCTAAGAATGACTTTTAGCTCAAATGGAAGTAATGGAAATATATTGAAAGAAGGTTTAAAACAAAATTTAAAATCAAGTGGAAACTTTTAATAAGGGAAAATTTGAAAACGACTTTGGAAGAATCAAGATTTGCAACGGGAAAGATTTGAAAGGTCAACGATAATAGTAAGGGGGGATCATGTGAATCGAGGGCAATGAAGGTGGTTGTGTAAGGCATGCACCTAAATCACGATGCAAGAAAACCATGATGAAGATCTACGGTCAATAACACTAAAGTGTAGTGACCAGGAAAGATTGAATCAGGGGGGGTTCTAATCATCGGGTTAACTAAAGGCCAAGGGATTTGGTCGGATGATAAAGCATATACATACCTAGGACATGACTCAGGAAAATCTACGGGGAACTCCTACGGTCAACCAACTAAAGGTTTGGGGAACTAAGCGCTAAGACTCTCTAAGGAGCTGGTCAGCAATGCAATGAGTTCAGCTTGGTCCGAAATCGATGAACCCAAGCGAACAGCCAAAGAATTCTAGGAGTCTATCATGGTCAGAGCTAGACAGGAACCACTAAGGTAACTCTTAGGACTATCATATCAATCACTAGCATGGAGCCTAACTAACAATCAAGGATCCCTAACTAGCAAGCACAAACTTCTAACTAAGTCTCGATATAGTCCTGACCTAATGGATTCCCTACCAAGCTGGGACAGATGCTCCAACACGCCTACCAGCCACCTAAGACATAGGAACGCTAAAAACCTAGACTCCGGGCTTATAACTTGGATGTTCTAATTTATTTAATAGACATTCTATAATTATTATCGTTGTTCAGATAGTTCGCATTTGCAAATGGACCTGCATGGGCCACCAATAAAACCTGTCACGCCCCGCTTCCCAAAAATGTGGAGGCGAGACGTGAGAAGGTCCGCACAAACTTGAAGGTGTGAAGCTCCAAGTCTGATAAGCATATAAAAACACTTATTATGGCAAGTCCTTGTAAAGCGAAACGAAACAACAATGATAATAAGGAAATGAGACGACATTTTATTGAATCTCCAAATGTCCATAAACAAATTACAATATCGCAGAAAAGCCACCAGGCTAAATGAAAAAGGGTCTAAGGCCCAAACATGGCCAACAAAGTATAACATACATACAAGGTGACCACGCACCGACAACTAACAGGAATCCTAAAACATAAAGGGAAACTCAACAAGTCACCGGTGTCCACAAGACTCCTCCTCAGCAAACATAACGTCCTCTGCAACAAGCTCTGGCTCTGAGTCTAACATGTGACACCCAAAAGAGAGAGGGGCACATGTCAGCAAGTCTAAGAAGACTTGTGCAAGGAAACTGAAAGTAAGGCAAACTAACAACCTAGCAGTTATAGTATGCATGACATGGCAGTTATAACATGAGTGCTCAAGCAAGACATGGTGAAACAATAAGTACAAGAGAACAATTATCGGGACAAGACAAGAGTAGCCAAGCTACTAACAATTTCAATCAATTCACTATCACGTTTCACTGTTGTTTGTAGATGTTTACGCCTTACAGCTGAATGGTATAACATTCACGCTGATTGGCCGCTTAACACTACCCCAAACCCAGAGTTTACGCCTTACAACTGCAGTTGCTGATCAGGCAGACTCCCAGTTGAATGACCGCTTAACTCTTACCCCATCCCACACGTAAACAAGCCAGGGTCCCTGTATATGAGCCCAGTAAATGAGCCAGGGTTGCCCCGCACGGGAGCTTGTTTTCCTAGTTCACAATTCAATATCGAGCGTTGGGGTTAGCAACTCATTATGCTCACTTCTGGTCACGAGCCAGGAAACACAAGTATTGTAGCGATGCTACGCAATCACGGGATCACTTAAAGAATGCAATGACATGACAATTAATTTGCGTACCGTTAATGGAATTTAAACATGACATGGTAATTATGCAACATGATAAATGTCGGATCTAGCTTCGTTGTCAAGCTTGTTCCTAAATTTGCGCCTAGGCGAGTATCATTTCGTCGCCTAGCCTCATTTACGCCTACAACAAGCAAATGGCCTAAAACATGGCCTAAACCCTAAGTGGCAAGTTTCACTTGCCTAGCACCGAGGATGACGATCAACGAGGGTTCGCCTCACGAATGCTAATCTACGGGGGAGTCGCTGTTAAGGAGAAACAACCATCAAAACAGTATTCATTCATTAGGGTTTCACAAAAACACAACGGTTTATGAAAACATCAAGAGATCGATTATTACCGTATAGGAAACGGAAGAATGATGCCGAGCAACCACGGCGACGGAAGAAACACTCCGGGGAACCTAGGGTTCAGATCTGGAAATGATTGGAGAAGTTTGGAGAAGTAGGGTTTTGGGGGATTTTGGGGATTTGATGAGATTTTGGGGAAGATGAGAGGTAGAATGTGTTGAGGGAGAGTTTGGATGATGGATTTTGAGCTTGGGATGAAGGAATAAGGGTTTGAGGTAGAAGGGGGCTCAATGGGGGAGAATTTAGGGTTTTAGGTCGTGAGGGAGGAGAAGAAAACGTTTGGAGGGGTATTTATAGAGATTGGTGGCGGCTAGGGCAAAACTAGGGTTTCCTGCACTGCTTAGTCGGTCAAGGAACAACTGTTGACCGACTAGTTTGTGAACTAGTCGGTCGGTTGACCAACGCAGACCGACTAAGTGTAAACAGTAGCTCCAGTCGAAAACCTGAACTAAGAGTTAGTCGGTCAAAGAACAACTACTGACCGACTAGTTTAACATCTAGTCGGTCGATGAACGTTCTTAGACCGACTAAGAGTAAACAGTAACTCGACTGTACAGAAGAACTAAGAATTAGTCGGTCTGAGTACAAAACTTAACCGACTAGTTTAACAACTAGTCGGTCGAAAGATGAACTTAGACCGACTAAACAGAAACAGTAACTTAAGTAAAATTAATCCAAGGAACTAGTCGGTTTGAGTAGAGTTGCCGACCGACTAGATCTCAATCTAGTCGGTTGGTTCCCCTTCTCGAACCAACTAAGATGCACTAAAAGTGCCGATTCGAATCGCAGAGCTTCGAGAAGATTTCTATGGCTTCTAAGATCACTCTAACTCTGATATATGAGTGATTTGAAGCTCGTCACGAATGACTTACTCCGAAATCGACGATCGAAGGAAGAAGCTAGAAAATCACGACGAAACGATCGACAGTGAAAGCTATGGCGACGAAAACCACACATCCAAGGAGAAAATCCACCAAGCATATATTTTAATATAGATAATCCAATTACACGAAAACCAGTCGTTACAATTGTGGATCGGATCAAGGCTGGCCAGGCTGAGGATCCGAAGCTGGTGAAGATTCGGGAGCGGGTGGAAGCCGGCCTACGGACTGACTTTTTGATTCATGAGGATGGCTCGCTGAAGTTTGGAGCCAGGTTGTGTGTGCCAGCTGGAGATATTAGAGAGGAGTTGATGGTGGAGGCACACAGTTCACCGTATTCTGTGCATCCTGGTGGGACCAAGATGTACCAGGATCTTCGTCTAAACTATTGGTGGCATGGCATGAAGAGGAGTGTGGCTCGGAGTGTAGCCAAGTGCTTGGTTTGTCAGCAAGTAAAGGCGGAGCATCAGCGTACGGCCGGGTTGCTACAACCGCTTCCGATTCCGGAGTGGAAATGGCAACACATCACAATGGATTTCGTGACTGGACTACCTCGGAGTCCGAAGCAGAATGACGCGATTTAGGTGATCGTAGATCGATTGACCAAATCCACGCACTTTATTCCATTCCGAGTGGGACAGTCCACTGAGGCACTAGTAAGGAGATATATGGAGGTAAACTCTTTTACTCTCCGTTTTTATTTCCTTTTCCTAGTTTAGATAGTGATGTAACGTGAATCGTGCAGGAGGTCGTACGACTTCACGGAGTCCCCGTGAGTATCGTGTCGGACAGAGACACGAGGTTCACATCTCAGTTCTGGCAGAGTTTGCAGAAGAGTTTGGGTACGCGTCTGAGTTTCAGCACGGTGTACCATCCGCAGACGGATGGCCAGTCCGAGAGGACGATTCAGATCTTGGAGGACATGCTGAGGGCGTGCATGTTGGATTTCAAGGGTTCATGGGAGGACCATCTACATCTGGTGGATTTCTCTTACAACAACAGCTTCCAGGCGAGTATTGGTATGGCGCCTTTCGCCGCTCTTATGGGAGGAAATGTCGATCGCCATTGAGTTGGGATGACGTTGGTGATCGTGCGCTGTTAGGACCTGAGATGATTGTGGAGGCCGTGGATATTGTCAGGGGCATTCGGGAGAGGTTGAGGATTGCTCAGGACCGTGTTAAGCATTGGGCGGATGCTAAACGTCGTCCTTTGGAGTTTCAGCTTGGAGATCATGTGTTTCTGAGGATTTCCCCGAATCGTGGAGTGATTCGTTTTGGGAAGCGAGGGAAGTTGAGCCCGCGGTACATTGGACCGTTTGACATTCTGGAGAAATTTGGCGAGGTAGCTTATCGCTTAGCCTTGCCTCCATCTTTGGAGGGAGTTCACAATGTTTTCCATGTGTCGCAGCTTCGTCGATACATTAGCGATCCATCTCATGCTGTGGATTTCTCGGAGATTACCGTTCGCCCCGATATGACGTATGACCAGCAGCCAATGCAGATTCTGGACAGGCGTCAGAAGTCACTTCGGAACAAGGTTGTCAATCTTGTGAGGGTGATGTGGCGTCACGGCTCGCCTGGAGAGTTTACTTGGGAGAATGAGGACGAGATGCGAGAGCGTTTCCCACTTTTGTTCCCGGACACGTGAGTGTTGGGAAATTCCGAGGACGGAATTTTTCTTAAGTTGGGGAGGATGTAACGACTGGTTTTCGTGTATCTGGATTTATTATATTATATTATATGTTTTGGTGGATTTTCTCCTTATATGTGGTTTTCGTCTCCGTAACTTTCATTTTCGATCGTTTCGTCGTATTTTATGGCTTCTTCCTTAGAATCGTCGATTTTGGAGTAAGTCATTCGTGACGGGCTTCATATCAGTCATATCTTATTGTTAGATCAAACCTAGAAGTCTTAGGAATCGATCCTGGAGCTTTGCGCTCCATTTCAGAACTTTTGGTGCTCATTAGCCGGTGTAAGAAGGGGCACAGACCGACTAGATGACGATCCAGTCGGTCGGAAAACCTTCTTGAACCGACTAGTTGGCTTTCTAAATTTCTCAGGAGTTACTGTTTATCGTTAGTCGGTCTAAGAACGTTGGTTGACTGACTAGGTTTTAAACTAGTCGGTCGGCAATGCTTCTTTAACCGACTAACTCATTAACTATTTTTGGTACCAGTTACTGTTCCTTATTAGTCGGTCTAAGTTCATCTTTCGACCGACTAGTTTTTAAACTAGTCGGTTAAGTTTTGTACTTATACCGACTAATTCTTAGTTCTTCTGTACAGTCGAGTACTGTTTACTCTTAGTCGGTCTAAGAACGTTCATCAACCGACTAGATGTCAAACTAGTCGGTCAGTAATTGTTCTTTGACCGACTAAATCTAAATCCTAATTTTCGTCTGGGTTACTGTTTACACTTAGTCGGTCTGCGTTGGTCAACCGACCGACTAGTTCCCAAACTAGTCGGTCATTGGTTGTTCTTTGACCGACTAAACAGTACAGAAAACCCTAGTTTTGCCCTAGCCGCCACCAAACTTTATAAATACCCCTCCAAACGTTTTCTTCTTCTTACTCATGACCTAAAACCCTAATTTCTCCCCATTGAGTCTCCATCTTCCTCAAACCATTAATCCTTCATCCCAAGCTCATCCTCCATCATCCAAACCCTCCCTTAACACATTCTACATCTCATCTTCCTCAAACCTTCATCAAATCCCCCAAATCCCCCAAAACCCCATTTCTCCAAACTTCTCCATCCATTTCCAGATCTGAACCCTAGGTTCCCCGGAGCGTTTCTTCCGTCGTCGTGGTTGCTCGACATCATTCTTCCGTTTCCTATACGGTATTAATCGATCTTTTAATGTTTTCATGACCCGTTGTGTTTTTATGAAACCCTAATGAAATGAATGTTGTTTTGATGATTGTTTCTCCATATCAGCGACTTCCCCGTAGATTAGCGTACGTGGGACGAACCCTCGTTGATAGTCATCCTCGGTGCTAGGCAAGTGAAACTTGCCACTTAGGGTTTAGGCCACGTTTCAGGCCATTTGCTTGTTGTAGGCGTAAAAGAGACTAGGCGACGAAAGGATACTCGCCTAGGCGCAAATTTAGGAACTAGCTTGACAACGAAGCTAGATCCGACATTTATCATGTTGCACAATTACCATGACATGTTTAATTTCCATTAACGGAACGTAAATTAATTGTCATGTCATTGCATTCTTTAAGTGTTTCCGTGATTTCGTAGCCTCGCTACAATACATGTGTTTCCTGGCTCGTGTTCCAAAAGCGGGCCATGTGTTAGTTGATAGCCAATGCCCGAACTACTTGTTTCCGGCTAGGTGCACCCCTACGCCAAATGCTTATGAGTCGTGAACTAGAATGCGAGCTTGCGTGTAGGGACCCTGGCTCGTTTACATATGGGTATTGGGGGGTAAGAGTTAAGCGGCCAATCAACTGGGAGTCTGCCCGATCAGCAACTACAGTGGTAAGGCGTAAACTCTGGGTTCTGGGGTAGTGTTAAGCGGCCAATCAGCGTGAATGCCAAACCATTCAGCTGTAAGGCGTAAACATCTACAAACAACTTGAAACGTGACTAGTGAAATGATTGAGATTGTTAGTAGCTTGGCTACTCTTGACTTGTCCCGATAATTGCTCTCTTGTACTTATTGTTTCACCATGTCTTGCTTTAGCACTCATGTTATAACTGCCATGTCATGCATACTATAACTGCTAGGTTGTTAGTTTGCCTTACTTTCAGTTTCCTTGCCCAAGTCTTTTAGACTTGCTGAGATGTGCCCCTTTACTCTTTTGGGTGGCACATGTTAGATCCTGAGCCTGAGTACATTGTAGAGGACGAGGTGTTTGCTGACGCCGAGCCCGAGCCTGTGTTTGGCGAGGAGTACGTGGACACTGGGGACCAGTCCTAGTGTCTTCGTTGTGCTTTCCCTTTTGTTTAGACTGTTGTTTTGTTGTCGGTGCGTAGCACCTATACCTTGTTATGTTGTTCTTTTGTTGGCCTTGTTCTGGGCCTTTAGACTCTTTCCTTTAGCCTGGTGGCTTTTCTGGATGTTGAACTTAATTTTCATGTTGGATAAATTATGAGATATGAGATTTTATTTCTGTCTCTCCTTGTGTTATTATTATTGTTCCGTTTGTGGTTACAGGGACCTGCTTATGTTTTATTGACGCTTATCGGGTTTGGGGCTTCACAGCTCCACTCTCGTGCGGACCTTTTCACGTCTCGCCTCCATTTTAGGGAAGCGGGTCGTGACAAGACATATCCCACACAGCCCTATATATATATATATATATATATATATATATATATATATATATATATATATATTGAAAGATAAGCTCTTATATTAAAATATACACAACTGTACAACTTGGTAGACATTAAGTCCTGCCCAATAGGGAGAGGAGCGGACACAAGCGTCGTCACTCTCCACTATCAGCTAGACAAAATGTAATACCGAGCAAGATACAAATACAACCACACAGCTCAATAACACAGCCTCATAACGCATGACCACACAGACTCATTAACGCCTGGGTACAACAAACATTATAGGGAATTGCGGCACAATCAACATTATCTAATGAGGATAGCAACCAAACAACTAATGAGGCCACAAGACATCAACCATGATCGAGAATTCCCCAGTTACCAAGCACTTTGGCTTCCCCGCAATTAGTCGCATCTTCAGCGTGGTTTCGCATCATCAGGCGGATATCAGTGGCAATTGCATCAAACAACAGAGTCTTAGGCATATAGACTTTTTCAAATGCCATCATGTTTCGTTCACGCCACAAGTGCCATACAGTTGCCGCAAGACAGGATTTTGCCAGCAAGCTAAGCACTCCCTTATGCCCAAAAGAGGATACTATGTAATCACCTGTAGCTTGTAGGGAAAGCTCATTGGGGCCGACAACACCAAGTTTGAGCATTGCTCGCTGAAAGACATAGGAAGAGTAAGTACAATGGAAAAAGATGTGGTCAATAGTTTCTAGCTTACCTTCCTTACAGAGGTAACAATCTGTGGGTCTATTCAATCCCCATCTAGCAAAAGTGTCGCGAGTTAGAAGTTTGCCTTTAAAAGCCCGGAGAAGAGTCAAGGACATCTTAGGAACATAAAATTTATACCAAATTAGCTTATAAAAGGGGAAGGGCGGCCCTTTAATACGGATATAATCCCAAGCTTCCTTAAAGTTGAAATGTTGGCTTGGCTTCCATTCCCAAGTATCAGATCCAATCCCCAAATTAAATGGCAGTAGCATTGGTAATAAGTGTTGAATATTCGGATCATCTTTCCAACTATATCCATTCCAATAATCTCGTACCCGCATTCTACTAGCTCTATCTGGAATGGGATAAAGGTTACTGAGAGACCCACACGGTAACCAGTTATCGTGCCAAAAAAGTGTGTCCCTACCATCCCTTACCTTCCTCATAATAAGCTTTTGAGATAGATTTCTGCAATTTAAAAGAAACTTCCAGGTCCCAGATTGTAAAACAGAACCCTTGGCTCCATAGAAGAAATCAACTTCCTTATATTTGGCCCTCATGTAATCTGCCCATAGGCCAGTAGATTTTAGTAATCTCCATGTTAGCTTGATACCTGCAGCCTTGTTGAGATCTGTTAAAAGTCTTAGACCAACCCCCCCCCCCCCCCCCCCCCCCTCGCACTTGGGCTTGCAAGAGTCATGCCAAGCCCAAGTCTTTGAAGGTCCCCAAATAAAATTCCTACATAATGAGGAAAGAACATGCGTGACATTAGATGGCAATCTGTAGACTTGCAACCAGAAGGCAATCATCCCATATACTACAGTTCTTACAAGCTCAATCCTTCCTGCAATAGATAGCGAAGAAGTAGCCCACCAGCTCATCCTCTTTTTGCATTTATCAATAAGTCTGCTATACATACAGGTTTTCGGATATGTGGATGACAAAGGAAGTCCCAAGTATGTGGTGATGGTAGAGGCCCGATTCACTCCAATATAATCAGCAAGAGATTGTGCCCCATTGACTCCTTTACTGAATATCGCTACACTTTTGCCCCAGTTAGTTTCCAGCCCCGTTAAATTTTTGAAGTCATCCAGCAGACTTCTGAGACCATTAAAAGAGCCTAAATTAGCACGACAGAACACCAGTAGATCATCTGCAAATAATAGATGTGAAATAGCTCCTGTACGTCTCATAGGTTGTATGGAACCACGTGTAAAGGCATTAGCCAAAAGCAGGGAAAATGATTCCATAACTGTTACAAATAGAAATGGCGATAGAGGGTCACCTTGTCTCAATCCTCTGTTACCATTGAAGAATCCAACAGGGGAGCCATTTACCATCACCGAGATATAAGGAGTAGAAATACATTCCTGGATCCATCTAATAAAGGTATGCCCAAATCCCATCCGATGTAGAATGAAGTACACAAATTCTCTGTTTACACTGTCGAATGCCTTCCATAGATCCAGCTTGATGCAAGCTCTGGAACCCATGGGATTACTGAAGTCTCTAATCTGCTCATGAGCTAAAAGGGAGCAATCAGAGAGTAGTCTACCTTGGAGGAAAGCGGCTTGGTTGGGGTATACAAGGTCATGAATGATCAATTTCAGTCTGTTGCAGATGATTTTACTTATAATCTTATAAGTAATATTACAGCATGTAATCGGCATATAGTCCCCTAAAGTGGAAGCATTAGAACCTTTGGGAACCAAAGTCAGAAACGTATGATTAACTTGACAGAGCAAGGATCCCCTTCTAAAAAAAGATTGGATTGCAGCCACAACATCAGATCCAATAAGACCCCAATGGTGTTGAAAGAAAAAACCATTGAACCCATCTGGCCCTGGGGCTTTAGTAGGCCCAATCTGAAATACTGCTCTCTTTATTTCATCAACAGAAGCCATTCGTTCAAGCCATATAGCCGCCTCAGGAGTAATTTTCTTTTTAGGGACAAGCTTATGAAACACGTGCCAATAATGAGATTGATTATACAGGCCTTCATAGTAATTAGCAGCATCAGTTTTCAGCTCATCATAGGATATGGTTTGGCCTCCATTAACATCCACTAGGTGACTTAAGTTGTTGTGGCATTATCGGCTTCTCATGGAGTTATAAAAAAATTTCGTATTCGTATCACCCAGTTCCAACCAATCGTGCCTGCTCTTTTGACGATACATCTCCTCTTTTGCAGCTAGTAGATTTTCAAGTTCCTTAGATAGGGAACGCTCCTTAGCCTGAAGAATCTGATCGGAATGAATGGAAGGGTGAGCAGCGATCTCCTCTAATGAATCACGACAAAGGGTAATGTTATTACTAACATGGACCCTCTTGGACCAATGTCGAAGCTCAAACTTTAATTTCTTCAATTTATGAGTCAGGATGAACATTTCGGATCCGTAAACAGGCACACGCCAAATATCTTCCACATATCATAGTAGCCAGGCAGTTTGACCCAATGGTTAAAATATTTGAAAGGCTTCGAGTCAGGGCATACCTCAGTGTGTAGATGGACAATCATAGGTGAATGATCGCTGGTGTTGGGATGAAGATATTCGCAGTAGGAGTTGGGCAGCTTGTCGATCCATAGGTCATTACTAAGAATTCGATCCAATTGAGCCGCAATTCGAGCATGTCCCAATCGCCTGTTGCACCAGCTAAACCGCGAGCCAGTACTCTTGAGTTCCTGGAGATTACAATATCAGGTACAAGTGTTGAAGTCGTTAACGAAGGTAGCATCCAGTCTACGCCCCCCGTACTTTTCTTTAGCATGTAGAACACAGTTGAAGTCTCCTCCTACCAACCAAGCTACATTAGTGGCAATTGTAGAGTAATCATTCAGTTCTTTCCACAAATCTTGTCGTTCAGTTCTGAGGTTAGACCCATATACCCCTGTTAAAACAAACTCAAAGCCCCCCACATTGATGCACCGCACAGTAATATGTTGAGGGGAAGAACTAATTGCAGTTGGCTGCCAAACGGATTGGTCGAATCCCATTAAAATACGGCCACCCCTGTGCAAGTCAAAGTTTGTTATACAAATCCAATTCTTGGGAAGAAAGGACTTATTCTTAACAGCCGAAGATTGCATTTTGGTTTCAAGAAGAACAACAATAGTTGGCTTTGTCTTCTTCATTTTGTCTCGCAGGTCCCTACGTCGCAAAGGGTTATTCAACCCTCTTGTGTTCCAGAATAGAATACTCATTGAGAATTGATGTGGTTGAGTGACTGCCTCCCTAGACCAGCTTCTTTCACCCTACTACTTTTACGGGTAGTCGTTGTCGCCTGGGGAGTGTGCACATGGCCGGGTTTCAGCTGATCTGACGGGACTAATTCACGAAGCTGCTCAGTTTGCTCAGCCACCCATTCAGGGTTGTCAAAGACTATGACATCAGGTATGGAATCATAATCTCTATCAGTTAGCTCTTCAAGGAGAGTAGGCATAGCATAAGCGGCGGTTTTCTGGGTTTCAGTTGTTACAGGGACCGGAGAGTCACCTGACGCAATGTGGATCATCCTAGCACTTGAGCTTGCAAGAGAATTTGGATCAGGTGATTTTGGAGTTTCCCCCGGAACAGAGGACATTGTTGGGCTCTTGTTCTTTGAGACTTTCAATAGATGCAAAGTCTTCAGGGAGAACACCACCTTCTTTAGTTTATTCATCCATAAAGTGCTAGCTTGGTTGCCTAACTCATTGCCAGTAGATACCCCAGAGTTAGAGACTGGAACCGGATTGTGCACCTGAGCTGCAATGGTGTTGACAGTAGGAACAGATGACTGCCCAATGTGCTTCCCTTGAATAGGACATTGTATATCCGTGTGCCTAAAACAGACACAATGATTGCATCGAGGAGGCTCCGCTTCATATTTGACCTCAATGGTTAATTTCGAACCATCCTCTAGCTCTATGTTAACCAATTGAGGCAATGGCTTCTTCGATTCCACCTCCACCAAACACCTGGCAAAAGTGATTCTTTCCAACTTAGAAGTTGCCCGATCTAAACAAAGTGGAACACCAATCATTGAACAAAGGATATTGAGGACGGCCAGGTTTAACATATTAATAGGGATACTATGGAGTTGTACCCAAACTGGAATGGAAGTTAATATATCCCGATCATGGCGAAGATTCGGGCTCCATCGTTTAAGGACAACCAAACGCCCGTTAAAGAGCCAAGGCCCGCCATGGAGGATCCTTTCACAATCGTCCTTAAACTCGAAGCGAAAGTAGAAAAACCCGTTGTCCTTACTGTATATTTGAACTCTTTTAGTAGGTTTCCATAGTCTCTCATGCCATGACTGGATTTGCCCATAGAAAGGGATTTCACCAGTTACGCATCCTACCAGCATGAATTCCCAGAATTTAGCACCCTTCTCCAATAACTCTGAAGGCACCCTGGCAACGATTGAACCATCTTCACAAACTTTAGGCGGAACGAAAGACATACCCATCGCATCCCCATACTTTGGCCGATTAGAGCAACATCAGACCAAGATTTCTTTGCCGCCGACGGATTGATGTTAATAGTTACAGGTGCTCTCACAGGCTTTTTATCAAACGCCTTGCCTGCATACCCCCCCAATGATCTAGTGCTGTGATTAGTTGGTTTTACCTCTCCAAATTTCCTCCTGATCTGGCGATTGCCGTGAAAAGGACCCTGATTCGAGCCCCTATAGAACCCCTCTTTGGATCTAGCATGCCTCCGCTGAACAAGCCGCCATCCATCCTCCTGTAGAATCTCGCCACCGGAACCCAAGCTGTTACCGACCACCAGGTTGTTGGACCCCTTCCCATCACTGACAGCATTGGAGATCACCTTCCCATCCATTGCCAAGGGGCCGTCGGAAACCCTAGAGGAACCAGCGCCAGGATCGCCTTCATCTCCCCTCCGCAATAAACGCATCATGTTTATATATATATATATATATAGGGATCTTCAAATGCGAAAAAAGGGCTTTTCGCACCGTGCGAAAACAATTTTTTTATTTTTTTGAAATTTTTTTTTTCAAAAATTCTTTTTTTGATGTTTAATCCATACAATTATATACCCCAGGGAAAATAATGGGTGAACCCGTTGGGCATTAGAGCACCCATCCACCCGTTACAAATTTAACGGTCTCAAAACGTGCGAATTTGATGAAATGCCTTGATCGAAGGCCAAATGGCATTATTTCTCAACCATTATTTTTTGAGGGGGGTATAACAACATATAATGAGGGTGGAAAAAAGAATTTTTGAAAAAAAAATTTCAAAAAAAAACTAAAAACATTTTTGCACGGTGCGAAATGTTTGCATTTGAAAATTTTCCTATATATATATATATATGTATATATATATATATATATGTATATATATATATATATGTATATATATATATATACGTATATATATATATATATGTATATATATATATATACGTATATATATATATATATGTATATATATATATATACGTATATATATATATATATATATATATATATAGTGAAAAATGGAGAAGAGCTGACAGCGCTGGAAATTTTTCCAGCGATGTCCGCATTTTGGGCAACCTAAAAGTATTTTTTTTTTAAATTTTTTTGTCAGTAGTTAGATATATGTGTTAGGAAGCTCCCCACAAAATTTTAGCTCGATCCGACACCGTTTGAGCCTTCGTTCATCGATTTCAAAAACGTTACGCAAAACTGTGGACAGATTTGCGTAACTTTTTTGAAATCGATGAACGGAGGCTCAAACGGTGTCGGATTGACCTGAAATTGTGTGGAGCTTCCTAACACGTATATCTAACTACTGCAAAAACAATTTCAAAAAACAATATTTTTATCTCGCCCAAAATGCGGACAGCGCTGGAAAAATTTCCAGCGCTGTCAGCATTGGCCCATTAACCTCATATATATATATATATATATATATATATATATATATATATATATATATATATATATATATATATATATATATATATATATATATAGGGTAAAGTGTTCCTAGGGTGACTCCTTAGATTCAATCTAAGGAGTCGCCCCCATTTTCTCCATATCCCACATTTTTTTCGGAATTTTTTTTCATGGGGTTGTTGTTCACCTCATGGATGATCAACATGTCAAAAATCAATTCATTCCAATACTTTTAGAGCCCCCATCTACCCCTTGCAACTTCATGGGTTTTCAGCACGTTTTCAGACCGTTGAAGTTGCAAGGGGTAGATGTGGGCCCTAAAAGTATTGGAATGGCTTGATTTTTGGTATGTTGATCATCCATGAGGTGAACAACAACCCCATGAAAAATAAAATCCGAAAAAATTGTGGGAGATGGGAGAAAATGGGGGCGACTCCTTAGATTTCATCTAAGGAGTCACCCTAGGAACACTTTACCCATATATATATATATATATATATATATATATATAATTTTTTCGGATTTTATTTTTCATGGGGTTATTGTTCACCTCATGGATGATCAACATACCAAAAATCAAGCCATTCCAATACTTTTAGGGCCCCCATCTACCCCTTGCAACTTCAACGGTCTGAAAACGTGCTGAAAACCCATGAAGTTGCAAGGGGTAGATGGTGGCTCTAAAAGTATTGGAATGAATTGATTTTTGGCATGTCGACCATCCATGAGGTGAACAACAAACCCATGAAAAAAAATTCCGAAAAAAATGTGAGATATGGGGAAAATAGGGGCGACTCCTTAGATTGAATCTAAGGAGTCGCCCTAGGAACACTTTACCCTATATATATATATATATATATATATATATATATATATAGTGAAAAATGGAGAAGAGCTGACAGCGCTGGAAATTTTTCCAGCGTTGGAAATTTTTCCAGCGCTGTCCGCATTTTGGGCGACCTAAAAGTCTTTTTTTGAAATTTTTTTTGCAGTAGTTAGCTATACATGTTAGGAAGCTCCCCACAAAATTTCAGCTCGATCCGACACCGTTTGAGCCTCCGTTCATCGATTTCAAAAACGTTACGCAAATCTGTCCACAGTTTTGCGTAACGTTTTTGAAATCGATGAACGGAGGCTCAAACGGTGTTGGATCGAGCTAAAATTTTGTGGGGAGCTTCCTAACACGTATATCTAACTACTGCAAAAAAAAAATTCAAAAAAAATATTTTTATCTCGCCCAAAATGCGGACAGCGCTGGAAAAATTTCCAGCGCTGTCAGCATTGGCCCATTAACCTCATATATATATTTTTTTTTGAAAAGCTAGAAAATCTTTATTGAGTAAAAATATACAGGAATATAGAGCGAAGGAATGAGGATTCAGTATAAAGAGGATAGGGCACAAGCGCCGTCACTCTCTAATACAGAACTCCCATCCTAAGCGAACTATACAAGAAAATTCAGCCCAAATCTCTAAAATCCCAATTTTCAAGGATTGTAGACTCCTCTATAGTGGTAGGTTTGAGTCCACACAAAGCCACTCGAATATCCGCCGCCATTACCTCAAAAAACTCAGCTTTCCCCCTGCTTTTACCTTCAAAGATTCGTCTGTTTCGCTCTTGCCAAATATGCCAAACCATAGCTGATAGAACCGTACGCGCCAATCTGCACAAAGTTCCTTTACCAACAAAGTGCTCCAAATAGTAATCACCAATAACCGCCAGTGAAGGCCCCAAATGATTGGAGACGTTCAACTTCAACAACGACCTCTGGAGAACATATTGAGAGATGCTACAATTGAAGAATAAATGGGAAATATCTTCGATGTTGTTCCCCCCGCACATAACACAATTGACAGGCAAATTAAGGCCCCATCTGTCAATAATATCTCTAGTAAGTAACTTACCCCTAAGAGCACGGAGGAGGGTAATAGACCATTTGGGAATATGACCTGGAAACCAAACTAGCTTCTGGAATCGAAAAGAAGGACCCCTAATCCGAACACCATCCCAGGCTTCCTTAAATTTGAAAGGAGCTGAATCCATACTAGCTGTCGGCTGTAGGCCACAGGACCTAGCCGTGTCAATGCCAAGAGCTCCCACATGCAGGTTTCGGCTGTTACCAGTGCCGCACTCAACACCAGGCCGGTTGCATTTCGCCCATACCCAGCGGTCATGTCCTAGAGTGATTTCCGCATGTGCAAGGTGATGCTTGACCTGAGCTATGGCCGGATCGTCTGCCCAAGCCCCCCGGACCCAGTAGTCACAAACACGCTTCATCGAGGCATCCGGTGGAACTGCAACCAGATTCTTTAGAGGCCCACAGTCTAGCCAATAGTCATGCCAGAACAGAGTCGAACTCCCGTCTTTAACCATTCTTCGTATAAGTTTATTAGACGCATTCCTACAATTCAACATGTGTTTCCAAGTGCCGGAGTGATAGACAGTGCCCTTAGCCGCAAAGAACATTCCGGCCCTATCATATTTAGCTCTCATATACTTAGCCCAGAGGCTATTTGATGTAAGAAATCTCCACGTCAGCCTCACACCCGCAGCAACATTTAGATCCTCCAACAACCGTAAACCCACACCACCTTCAGTCTTAGGGGTACAGATATCCTCCCATGCCCAGGCCCGAGAGGGACCCATAATGAACCGTCTACAGAGAGAAGAAATTTTACGCACTATGGAATACGGCATGTGGAAGGCTTGCATCCAAAAAGCGACCATACCGTAAATGTAACGACCACTTTTCGTGGTGCGTTGTTCATGCACGTGCTTTTGACCGTGCACGTGTTTATTTTAGACTTTGTTTGTTTGTGAACACTTTCGTGTGATATGCCATTGTGAACGTCTCTGAGATTATTAAATAGTGGCACTAATTTGGAACGACGTTTCTCGAGTCGTTTTCCCACAATTTACACTTATTCGACGAGACGTGGCAATTTTCACTTTTGACGGGAGACGTTGCTATTTTTAGTTTCGTCGTCCGACGTCAAAATTGAGATCTGTCTTCTTAGTTAGCTCACTCTCGTCATCACGATCACCCCGATATTTATTTTATAATTTTTGGAGTTTATTTGACCACTTTTATATTTTTAACAAGTTTTATAATATTTTTAATAATTAATTTTTATATTAAATTCGGCCAAAGAAAATTTATTTGAGTTTTAAACGTATTAAAGAATTTTTGAGCCAATTTCCAGCTCATTTGGACCAAGTCAAATCCTTGGGTGAGTTGGAGAAGTTGAATTTCAAATTTTAAATTATTTTAAACTTCTAATCCTATTAGATTTAGCCCTAGACCAAGTCAACCCATCTACACTATATAAACAACCCCTAGGAAGACCTATTTTCGCAAGAAATTAACCCTAGCCTCTGCCAAAACCCAAAATTGACGTTGCGACGATTCGTCGCAACGTTGCGACGAAGCAGCTCCGCACGACCGAGAGAACGGCCTCTTTTTCCCCGCTCTGACCGGCAGCTCCACCCGCACCAAGCCCCGTCCGCACCCGCTGCTGTCGCCCACTCCGCTCCCCGCTCCGACCGAGGATTCCTCTCGGTCAGACCGAGAGACTTCCCCGCTCCGCTCGCATCTCCGCACCGTTGCAAGCCCCCGCTCAGCGCCCGCCTTGTCGCCCCGCATCCGCTAGCGCCTGACCGAGCGGATCGCCGCCCTCCGCAACGTTGCAACGCTTGCAACGTTGCAGCGCCCGCTCCCCCGCATCCAAGGCGCACGACCGACCCCTCCCTCTGCTCCGACCGAGAGCACCAAGGCCCGCACCGCACCCAAGCGCTGCACAGCCCGTTCCCATGCGCCAGACCGATGGAATCCCCCGCATTGGCTGAGTACGACCGAGGGCCATTCGTCGCAACCCCGCACCCGTCGCACCACTTGCCACCGTGGGCCCCCCAAGTTCTCCAGAGGTATTGTGGGTCCCCCAAAGGTCCCTAGGACTACTGTGGGCCCCACCTAGGTGCTTTCTCTCCGACGATTCGCCGTGCACGACGTTGCGACACGTCGTAGCCCGTCGTCGCACGTGCTAGCTTTGGAATCTGGAACCGTCGCTCTGGTTGATGCTCTGAACTTTCCAGCGAGGAAACTATATTGGAATCAGGACTTGGAGCGCGTTCTCTTATTCCAACTCCCGGCGTCGCTACCCGACGCCGGTGTAGCTTTCGCGTCGTGTTGAGGTAACGCTTTGCACCCCTAAGACCCCCAACCCAATGCATGCTAATCAAGACTAAAATCAGTATTTTCAAAGTATTTTAAATGTTTTAAATTCACTAATCAAGATTAATAATATGGACTTTAGGCCGGTGGACTTGTGCACGTAGGATAATTGTGATTTTTGGACTCATTGGACGGTGTGCTCAGACGTCGTACTTGCAGGCAAGTGAAACTTGCCAACTCTTGTGTAGGGCCATGTTTTTAGGCCACTTCCTTGTTTTCAGCGTAAAAGAGACTAGTCAGTGAAATTATAGCTGGCTAGACGCCTATTTGATCTAGTTTGACAACGAAACTAGATCCGTCACCTAATTGATCTAGCTTGACAACGAAGCTAGATCCAACCCTTTAAACTTGTTGTTCATGCATACTAAACTGTCACGTTTACTTTCCTTACCTGTACGCACTTTTAACTGCCATACATTGCATCTTACATGTCATCTCAGTTGATTGTTGCATTCGTAGCACACGCTACAATACTTGTACTCCTTGAAAACTACTTCCGGGGGAAACGGGCCTCATGTGTTGGTCAAAAGCCAATGCCCGGGTTCCCTGGACCGGCTAGGTGCACCCCTATGCCATACTTGTTAAAAACACTTCCTGGCTCGTGATCCAGAAGCGAGCATTCCCGTTCGGGGGTAAGGCCCTGGCTCGATACACGTGGAGGGGTAGGGATAAACGGTTACTTGAGCTTAGGAGTGGCCTGATCAGCCCTCTAGCCAAAAGACGGAATCCCTGTGCACGAGGTGCTTACTTTTCTTGTCTTGTACTTGTCTTGTGAATGATTCATGCAATACTTGTCATCCATGCCATGTTTAAATGCCATGCTCGTACTTTACTTTTCCTTACCTTACCTGTTGCACTCATTACTTTAACTGCCATGTCATTGCATCATGCTAGAACTGCTAGGTTGCTTTACTTTTACCTACCTTCAGTTTCCTTGCACAAGTCTCTTGTAGACTTGCTGACATGTGCCCCTTGCTCTTTTGGGTGTCACATGTTAGACCCTGAGCCAGAGACTGTTGCTGAGTACGTGGTGTTTTGCTGACGCTGAGCCTGAGTCCATGATTGCCCAGGAGGATTTTGGTGGACACCGGTGACCATTCTTTGAGTCTTTGTTGAGCTTTATTTTGTTTTAGGCCTTTTGTTAGTTATTGGTGCGTAGCACCGTCGTTTGTACTTTGTACTTTTGTTGGCCATGTTTGGGCCTTTAGTCTCTTTTTCTTTTAGCCTGGTGGCTTTTCTGCGATGTTGGAATTTATATTTATGGATATTCTGAGATTATTCTTTTGTCTCATTTCATTATTATTATCTTGTTTCGCTCACGTTGCAAGGACCTGCAGTTCTAAATTTGATTGACGCTTATCGGACTTGCAGCTTTGTAGCTTCAAGTCTGAGCGGACCTTCTCACGCTTCGCCTCCATATTTTTGGGAAGCGGGGCGTGACAGGTTTTGTTGGTGGCCCATGCAGGTCCAGTCTTGCAATTGCGAATTAACGAAACAACGATAATAACGGAATGTCCATTAAATAAATTGCAACATCCGAGTCATAAGCCCTGAGTCTAGTCGTTTTCTTACGACACTAGGTGGTAAGAAGACTTAGTTAGACGTCTGTGCTTGCTAGTTAGAGGCCCCTGATTGATAGTTAGGCTCTCCGTCAGCAATTGATCGCCGTAGGAGTTACCTTAGTGGTCCTTGCCTAACCCTGACCATATTAGACTTCTAGATTTTCCTTCGGTCGTTCGCTTTTGGGTCCATCAATTGCGGACCAAGCTGAACGCATTTCTTTACCGTTTAACCTTTAGAAGTCTTAGCGCTTAGTTCTTAACCTTTAGTTGGTTGACCGTAGGAGTTTCCCCGTAGACTCTTCTGATTCATATCCTAGGCGTATGAATGTTTTGATCATCCGACAAATTTCCTTGCCTCGATTCACGAGATCGCCTCATGACGATCTTCGTCAATTTTCAAACATCTCCATTGCAAAACTTGAACCTTCTGAAAGAATTTTTCAATCTTCTCCTCCACTAAGTTTAACTTTGTTTAAAATTTTAATATACTTATACTTCATCCTCCTTCGTTGATTTAAAATTTTAAAACTCTTGTCGGAAACTTTGAACTCTAGCTTATAATATTTTCCAGCTTATATTTTTGTACTTATGTAAATGCGGTGCCCCTTCATATATCAATTTTATTCTGGACCGTACTTTTGCTTTGCCCAATGCGATTTATAATTTTTCCTTCCTGATTTATGCCATTCATATACTTCCAAGACACATGGAATTTCAGTTTTCAGCAAGTTGGCTTTGCTCGTCATTTTCGCTACTTCAGATTTTTGCAAAATTACTATTTTCACAACCTCTTCCTGATTTAGACCCTCCATGATCTGATTTTAAAGACTTGCTATTTGATTTCGATAAATCTACTACTAAGTTAATATTATTTTTCCGTGCACCATACATACTTTCAACTATTTTTATATCCGTGCCAGACTTGTTGTGCTTGTATATTAAGAACCTTATGTAAATCAGTTTCTCATTTCTGGCAAACCCTGGCTCTCTAAAAGTAGTTTCAATGTTGGTTATTTTAAATTTGCCATAGCAAAAAAGTTTTGAAAGCATTTAATATGAGTTTAAATTCTTCCGTTACTTGATTTCATTCTTGACTTTCCAAAACTTTTTGACAACATTATATTAAATTACTGACGTATAAATTTTCTAAACCACGTCCTTAATATTAGTGTAAATGATTTTACTTCCTTTTGAAAATTTTAAAACCAATAGACCATTTTCTCCTATTAGGAATATTCGACTCAAACTTATTTTGAACAACTCGTTTATCGCTCTCCAAACATTTCTTTTCAAACGAGGATTTCAACTTTTGAAGTACAACAGTTTTCGAAATCCACGTATTTTAGCTTATGCTATTCACCCTATTTCCCTTTTCTGTATCCCATTTAAGCATCACTACATTTCCTTTTCCTTCAACCTAAACATCACCATTGAGCCAATGTTTTCCCTAACCAAGCCGTCTCCTTGTATTCGTCCTATCTGAACTCGTGCTTATCGATCCTTCCCTCGTCTCGACCTCGACCTCTCTTCATTGCTTAGGCCTTAGGGTCCGTCAATGTCTGTGTCAACCCTTAAGTGTTAGTAGGCCCTTGGACCTTGTGAGGTAGTCGTAGTGCACGTACCTAAGTTGTGTACGTGGGCTTGAATGAGTGTACCCCCATAGTATATTGATGTTTGCCTATTGTGTAATATATATATACTCGGAGTTAATCGTGATAGTGTGAAGTTGTTTATGTGTTAGTATTTATAGATTCGTGTGTGATTAGCTATACCATAATAGGGATGCTTGTGTATATAAGAGTTAGCGTTGGAATGTCTATTGGAGTGTATGCAATTAGAGAATACTTATAATGGTTGAAATAAAATGATTGGTAAAGCTATGTATATGTTAGGTGTGATGATAATGGGTGAACATATAGATAAGTAAGTAGGTCTATTGTGTGACCCATATATTAGTACGAGTGAGTATGTGCTCGTAGGTAGATATATATGGTGCTTATATGTAAGTAGTTATGTTTTGTTGCCTGAGTATATATGTGATATACATATGGTAGTAGAATTATAATCTTGATTGATGTTGCTTGCCCTTACGGGATGTTGCATGCGTGCATACCGTGAGGTATACACGACTATTGCACATCTTAATTATATATGTGTGGATGTGTTAGTATACTAAATATAGGTAGTAGGCTATGGTGTGAATATATATATATATATATATAAGTTACATGTGTGTGTGACTATACGATGAATACGTATGCATGTATTAGGGAGCGTATTATAATTATACGTGTGCTGATGTCTGTATTACTATTATTATGGTATATAAATTGATTTAACCATGTGAGTATTACCTGACTAAATATTAGGTGTGAATGACTTATGGTATGTATACGGTTGTATTGGTAGACATATATATATATATGTTGGAGTGGTATTGGTATAGGTATGAATGCAGTGTTACGTATATAGAATATTCTAATATGTGTATTGAGTCTCACTCAAGCTTGAGTGGGAATACTCTAAGTATATTGAATGTATGTTTGTAGTTTGAATATAGCAATGCTTGATGTATGTATAGTGATAGAAGTGTTTGTGCCTGGTTGAGTTACGCACATGATTGTGGGTCGCTACGCCAGTATATAGTTATAGGTGTTGGTCTTGTGGTATAGTTAATTACTAAGGACTTGCCCGTGTGAACATATGTGTACTAGCTAAACTAGGTGTGCAGATGTACTAGTAATGTAATGGTATGATTGGTATGCGTAAATGAAATGTTAGCGTGTATGGGTGTGCACCATGCACAGGTAAGTATGTGCTTAGTTATAGGCATTGATGACTATGATATATATGGCGTGTCGTAAATACAGTTATAGGACCGTACGTGATGTGAATATATGGTGAACTATTTGCATGTATTTGAATGACTATGTATTGTGAAACTATAGTAGTGGTGAATATATATATATATATATAGTGAAATTTGATTTAATAATGGTATGGTGTGACTATATGTGCTGAGATGTTGGTATTGGATGAATATTAGAGGGTAGTATACCCTTGATGTTTGTGCATAGGTAGCTATCTATACGTAGAGTAATGATTGTATTAGCTAAGTAGACTATCCTTATACGAGTATCTGAAATATTGTTTGTGATTAGGTAGGTAGTAGTTATATAAGGGGTGCATGCTTATATACGTGATTGAAATACGTGTATGGATTTGACTGATTATAATAGGTATAAAGAGTGTGACGTACGTGAATATATATATATATATGTGTGTGTGTGTGTGTGTGTGTGTGTGTGTGTGTGTGTGTGTGTGTGTGTGTGTGTGAGTAGTGTTAAATGTTTGACTACCTAGTGCGTATATGAGCACTTGTAATGACTATACCTGGTTAAATTATTATATGACTTGATTGGGGTAGTTACTAGAGCGACTAGCTATATTAGAAAGTCCGAGGACGGACTTTATTCTAAGGTGGGGAGGATGTAACGACCACTTTTCGTGGTGCGTTGTTCGTGCACGTGCTTTTGACCGTGCACGTGTTTATTTTAGACTTTGTTTGTTTGTGAACACTTTCGTGTGATATGCCATTGTGAACGTCTCTGAGAGTATTAAATAGTGGCACTAATTTGGAACGACGTTTCTCGAGTCGTTTTCCCACAATTTACACTTATTCGACGAGACGTGGCGATTTTCACTTTTGACGGGAGACGTTGCTATTTTTAGTTTCGTCGTCCGACGTCAAAATTGAGATCCGTCTTCTTAGTTAGCTCACTCTCGTCATCACGATCACCCCGATATTTATTTTATAATTTTTGGAGTTTATTTGACCACTTTTATATTTTTAACAAGTTTTATAATATTTTTAATAATTAATTTTTATATTAAATTCGGCCAAAGAAAATTTATTTGAGTTTTAAACGTATTAAAGAATTTTTGAGCCAATTTCCAGCTCATTTGGACCAAGTCAAATCCTTGGGTGAGTTGGAGAAGTTGAATTTCAAATTTTAAATTATTTTAAACTTCTAATCCTATTAGATTTAGCCCTAGACCAAGTCAACCCATCTACACTATATAAACAACCCCTAGGAAGACCTATTTTCGCAAGAAATTAACCCTAGCCTCTGCCAAAACCCAAAATTGACGTTGCGACGATTCGTCGCAACGTTGCGACGAAGCAGCTCCGCACGACCGAGAGAACGGCCTCTTTTTCCCCGCTCTGACCGGCAGCTCCACCCGCACCAAGCCCCGTCCGCACCCGCTGCTGTCGCCCACTCCGCTCCCCGCTCCGACCGAGGATTCCTCTCGGTCAGACCGAGAGACTTCCCCGCTCCGCTCGTATCTCCGCACCGTTGCAAGCCCCCGCTCAGCACCCGCCTTGTCGCCCCGCATCCGCTAGCGCCTGACCGAGCGGATCGTCGCCCTCCGCAATGTTGCAACGCTTGCAACGTTGCAGCGCCCGCTCCCCCGCATCCAAGGCGCACGACCGACCCCTCCCTCCGCTCCGACCGAGAGCACCAAGGCCCGCACCGCACCCAAGCGCTGCACAGCCCGTTCCCATGCGCCAGACCGATGGAATCCCCCGCATTGGCTGAGTACGACCGAGGGTCATTCGTCGCAACCCCGCACCCGTCGCACCACTTGCCACCGTGTGCCCCCCAAGTTCTCCAGAGGTATTGTGGGTCCCCCAAAGGTCCCTAGGACTACTGTGGGCCCCACCTAGGTGCTTTCTCTCCGACGATTCGCCGTGCACGACGTTGCGACACGTCGTAGCCCGTCGTCGCACGTGCTAGCTTTGGAATCTGGAACCGTCGCTCCGGTTGATGCTCTGAACTTTCCAGCGAGGAAACTATATTGGAATCAGGACTTGGAGCGCGTTCTCTTATTCCAACTCCCGGCATCGCTACCCGACGTCGGTGTAGCTTTCGCGTCGTGTTGAGGTAACGCTTTGCACCCCTAAGACCCCCAACCCAATGCATGCTAATCAAGACTAAAATCAGTATTTTCAAAGTATTTTAAATGTTTTAAATTCACTAATCAAGATTAATAATATGGACTTTAGGCCGGTGGACTTGTGCACGTAGGATAATTGTGATTTTTGGACTCATTGGACGGTGTGCTCAGACGTCGTACTTGCAGGCAAGTGAAACTTGCCAACTCTTGTGTAGGGCCATGTTTTTAGGCCACTTCCTTGTTTTCAGCGTAAAAGAGACTAGTCAGTGAAATTATAGCTGTCTAGACGCCTACTTGATCTAGTTTGACAACGAAACTAGATCCGTCACCTAATTGATCTAGCTTGACAACGAAGCTAGAGCCAACCCTTTAAACTTGTTGTTCATGCATACTAAACTGTCACGTTTACTTTCCTTACCTGTACGCACTTTTAACTTCCATACATTGCATCTTACATGTCATCTCAGTTGATTGTTGCATTCGTAGCACACGCTACAATACTTGTACTCCTTGAAAACTACTTCCGGGGGAAACGGGCCTCATGTGTTGGTCAAAAGCCAATGCCCGGGTTCCCTGGACCGGCTAGGTGCACCCCTATGCCATACTTGTTAAAAACACTTCCTGGCTCGTGATCCAGAAGCGAGCATTCCCGTTCGGGGGTAAGGCCCTGGCTCGATACACGTGGAGGGGTAGGGATAAACGGTTACTTGAGCTTAGGAGTGGCCTGATCAGCCCTCTAGCCAAAAGACGGAATCCCTGTACACGAGGTGCTTACTTTTCTTGTCTTGTACTTGTCTTGTGAATGATTCATGCAATACTTGTCATCCATGCCATGTTTAAATGCCATGCTCGTACTTTACTTTTCCTTACCTTACCTGTTGCACTCATTACTTTAACTGCCATGTCATTGCATCATGCTAGAACTGCTAGGTTGCTTTACTTTTACCTACCTTCAGTTTCCTTGCACAAGTCTCTTGTAGACTTGCTGACATGTGCCCCTTACTCTTTTGGGTGTCACATGTTAGACCCTGAGCCAGAGACCGTTGCTGAGTACGTGGTGGTTTGCTGACGCTGAGCCTGAGTCCATGATTGCCCAGGAGGATTTTGGTGGACACTGGTGACCATTCTTTGAGTCTTTGTTGAGCTTTATTTTGTTTTAGGCCTTTTGTTAGTTATTGGTGCGTAGCACCGTCGTTTGTACATTGTACTTTTGTTGGCCATGTTTGGGCCTTTAGTCTCTTTTTCTTTTAGCCTGGTGGCTTTTCTGCGATGTTGGAATTTATATTTATGGATATTCTGAGATTATTCTTTTGTCTCATTTCATTATTATTATCTTGTTTTGCTCGCGTTGCAAGGACCTGCAGTTCTAAATTTGATTGACGCTTATCGGACTTGCAGCTTTGTAGTTTCAAGTCTGAGCGGACCTTCTCACGCTTCGCCTCCATATTTTTGGGAAGCGGGGCGTGACAGTAAATGACCGATTTGACAAGCTCAATCCTCCCAGAAATTGATAACAAATTTGACGACCAGCCCATGAGCCTCTTCTTGCACCTATCAAGTAGCCGACTGTACATGGGCGCTTTTGGGTATTTGGACGATAAAGGCAAGCCCAGATAAGTAGAAAAGGTAGTGGAAATTCTGATACCCAAACAATCTGCCAGGCCGGTCCGGTTTTTAGTACCTTTACTAAATAGAACCGAACTCTTGTCCCAATTCACATGAAGCCCCGAATAATCCTTGAACTCCAGAAGTAAGGACTTAATGCACCTAAAAGATTTGAGATTGGCTCTGCAGAAAACTAGCAAGTCATCAGCAAATAGAAGGTGGGAAATTGAACCTGTTCGTCGCATAGCCTGAAGGGCACCACATCCAAGACTTTTGGATATTAAGATAGAGAACGCATCCATAGCAATAACAAAAAGGTACGGCGAAAGAGGGTCATCATGCCTTATACCCCTGTTGCCCCCAAAATACCCCACAGGAGATCCTTTAACCATAACAGAGAAAGTAGGTGTTGATATGCATTCCCTGATCCAATTCACAAAAGCACAAGGAAACCCCATCTGTCTCATAAAGTAAAGGATAAATTCCCTATTAACAGAATCAAAAGCCTTCCGTAAGTCAAGCTTCAGGCAAGCTCGGCCCCCCATGGGATTACTAAAGTCCCTAATCTGCTCATGGGCAATAAGGGTGCAATCAGATAACAATCGCCCTTTAAGAAAGGCTGCTTGATTGGGGGAAATAAGCTCATGAATCACCACTCTGAGCCTGTTACAAATAATTTTGCTAACAATTTTATATAGGACATTGCAACATGCAATCGGCCTATAATCCCCCAGAGATGTAGCATTAGAATTTTTGGGGACAAGTGCAAGATGAGTGTGGTTAACTTGCCTAAGAAGAGAACCAGAGCTGAAAAAAGACTTTACCGCCATAGTAACGTCATCTCCAATGAGGTACCAAAAATGTTGGTAAAAGTGTGCATTAAAACCATCCGGTCCAGGCGCCTTATCGGGACCCATCTGGAAAACCACTTGCCTGATCTCCTCATTAGAGATTCTCCTTATTATCCAGGCAGAAGCATCCTCCGTGAGAATACGCTTAGGAGTAAAAGCAGAGAAAGTGCGTTTGTAGTTGTTTTGATTATAGAGGTCCATAAAATGATCAGCAGCCGCCTTTTTCAAGTCATCAATAGAGCCAGATTGCCTACCCCTTGCATCCACAAAATGGTTCAGACTATTATGGTTTTCCCTTGATTTCATAGCACTATAGAAGAATTTGGTGTTACGGTCCCCCAAGGACACCCAATCCTGGCGGCTCTTTTGACGAAACATATCCTCCTCAAGACTCATAGAGGAAGCCAGCTCCCTCATAGCAGCCTGCTCAAGAGCTTGGAGGGAAACATCCTAATTCAACAATGGATTGTTTCTAATAGATTCCAACTTAGTGCGGGCAATGTTCACCAGCTTGCTAGCGTTATAATCAGCCGTCCAATTGCGCAAAATAGGCTTTAGTCTTTTTAATTTATGGGCCACACAATACATAGGAGTGCCACCAACAAAACCCCCCCCCCCCCCCCAACTCTCTTCAACAATTCTAGTGATACCACGGCATTTGGTCCAATAATTAAAAAACTTGAACGGTTTTGGATCAGATTGTACCTAAGGGTGGAGACGGACCACCATAGAGGCATGGTCGCTAGTCTTGGGATCCAAGTACTCAACAAAAGAGCAACCTCATATATATATATATATATATATATATATATATATATATATATATATATATATATATATATATATATATATATATATATATATATATATATATATATATATATATATATATATATATGAGGTTAATGGGCCAATGCTGACAGCGCTGGAAATTTTTCCAGCGCTGTCCGCATTTTGGGCGAGATAAAAATATTTTTTTGAAATTTTTTTTGCATTAGTTAGATATACGTGTTAGGAAGCTCCCCACAAAATTTCAGCTCGATCCGACACCGTTTGAGCCTCCGTTCATCGATTTCAAAAATGTTACGCAAATCTGTCCACAGTTTTGCGTAACGTTTTTGAAATCGATGAACGGAGGCTCAAACGGTGTCGGATCGAGCTGAAATTTTGTGGGGAGCTTCTTAACACGTATATCTAACTACTGCAAAAAAAATTTCAAAAAAAATACTTTTAGGTCGCCCAAAATGCGGACAGCGCTGGAAAAATTTCCAGCGCTGTCAGCTCTTCTCCATTTTCACACACACACACACACACACACACACACACACACACACACATATATATATATATGAAAGTGGTATCAGAGCCATGATTGGATAGTTTGCTTCTTGCGGATATTATCATGGAGTACTAGTAAGTAGGAGTTTGTTAATATGATATGTTCTTGCTTCCTTGCTACTGATACTTGAGTATGAATTGCGGATCTTATGATTCGGATTGTTTTGGTATGTTTCTTTATAATCAATAAACATGATACTCATGAGGCTGTGAGAGTTGGGTTTCTGTTTACAATATGTTAATCTCCGGATTTAGAATGTTTTATTTGTTTATCCATAAGCATGTGGATGTGGGGGTTGGTGGTCGCCGTAGTCGCGTAGTAAGTCCCGCTGAGGCGAGATGCCGTTAGGGCTGTGAATCGTTGTCTGGTGACTTTGCTCTCATGAAACATTCCTTATGTATAAACAAATTGAAACTGGCTGTTGTAATTAAGTAATTTTACTCTCATCAATTATTGATTATGTTCAAACATTCAAAAACTGGCTTTATGTACTCAATATTTATCACTAGTAGCGAAGCAAGGAAAATCATATTTCTTTATCCCTATGTTACTTGTAAAGCATGATAAAATATCCGTAAGAACTCCTTATGTCAGAACTAGTTTCTGCTTCTACCTCTGCTATGACTCGTAATACGAGTAGAAAGATTAAGAATGCTAGGTTGACGGAATTTCCGTCTGATATTGAATCACTTAATAAGTGGTCAATTCCCGATGTTCCTAATAGGGACATATATAAAATTGGGTTCTTTGATTATAAGTCTTTAATTGCCATTAAGACATTAGAAAGAACCTCCACTGTTGATCAGAGTGAGCAAACAATACAGTTGCTTAGTTCTGAAGATATCGAACCTTATATGGATCGATACAGATATATCCATATTGGATTAATTCAGGTTGCTTTTAGACCTTTAACTCTTCAAGGGTTAAATGCTTCATTACTAGCCTGTTTGCGTGATGCTAGATGTCTTAATTGGACTCAGTCCCTTATGGGCATCATGGAGACCAGTCTATGTAATGGACCCGTATACTTTAACGTATACCCAAACTTGAGTTTAACTCTTACTGATCCAAACATACTTGAAGCTGTCAGTCTTAATATTAAGACTCATGGTTATGAATTCTTACCTGGATCAGAAACGGTTGCGATTATATACCGCATCCATTTTAAAGCTTTGAACACTTTAGCTCCCAAGGCTAAGGTTCATACTAAGCCAGGCAAAACTGTCTTAGTGGAAACTAATTTACTTTCGTCCCATATTGCTGTCAATAGACAAATCAAATGGACAGAAGTAAACTTTCCTGATAGTTGGGTTATACCCAATGCTATCCAACCACAGCCTATTATGAACAAAGATATTGATCAAATTATCCAAACGGCTGATGGTGATGTGGAGATTATGTTTAATCCTACTAGGACTATCAGACTTTCTGATGTCACTAGTGCTTCCAGACGATCTGTTTCTAGATCTGATTCTCATAGAATCAACGAGGTTCGAGGGATTAATATATCCCATAATAATATACCTCATCCTATTTACAATGAGAAAGAAAAGCTTTCTCCTACCAACTCTGAAATGAGTTTCCAAATGTAATCTGTTATTCATGGATTTTACACCCGGCAGCAGACTTAGAGGAATCCTTAATAAGGAGTTCCAGAACAAACGAAACACTGAATTTCGTAATTGGTTCTTCAAAGTCTTCTCTGATAGAGAACAACAAGACTTCAGGTCAAGTTATTATGAGACACTTGACAGACAACAAGAGATTATATCTTTTGTGTAGGATCCTGTCCAAAACAAAGTTAGGATCGATAATTAAAGTGGAGACTTACGCTTGCGTATGCGGAACGATAGTCTCGGAACTTTGCCTTCGGATTCGCCACGACGGATCGAGTCTTCTCACGAACGGAGTAAGGCTACTAATCCACAATCTAAATCTCTATTTTAGATTAAGAACTTGGAAGGAGGGAGAGGAAATATTTCTGCAGAGCTTCGCTATGAAGAAGATGCATGCATGAATTTCATGCAAATGTGTAAGGAAAATGGCTACCCTTGGGTCTTATTTATAGCCCCCAAGGTAGTTATTTTAGGGTAAGTTGTTCCTTTGGAACAACTTAATTAAGGTGTACCATGATACATGGCACATTATAAGCTTAAGTTGTACCATATGCATGGTACAACATAAGCTTAAGATATTCCTCCTTTATTAGCCATATGTCGCATGCACTTATGCATATATAATGCGACTTTCCCGCTCATACAGAGATCCTCTCCGCAAGGGAACAGATTCCCTTTGCACATGACTTCGTGTGCGCGACGTTCGAGGTCCGTATTCCCTCGTACATCCCCCACAAGGGTGTACAAACGTCTTCCATATCCAACATCTCCCACTCACACTTGAGGGGATTGTAAGAGAACGTCTTTCCCTTAGTTCTTTCATCTATCATACCGAGAAATAGACCGTGCGACCATCATGCGCGTAGAGTCTGTTGTTGTGCACTTGTTAGAGATACACAACAACCTCGAAGGTGTAAAGTTGAGTAGTTCAACGCATGCTTTACCCTAGATTATTTCTTCACATTTCTTATACTTTATATTCAACAATTGAATCCCATCTGGATTACAATTGGCTGGCCAGCTTTGAATCATTAAAGTCCAAATGTGAATATGAAATCAATCTTCCTCTTCTTGTGAACCTTCTGATCTTGACTTGATTCTCTTTTCTAACGTGCCCCGCCGAGCCGAATTACCATAGCCCATTAGTAACACGCTAAGATAGCGATCATCTCGTCAAATCTAAAGGAACCAATTGGAGTCCTTGAGGGTAAGAGTTAAGACCCGTATGGCCTTTGAGTCTCACATAATAGCAAACACTATTGCTACTAACTCAATGGTCGAAATGCATACGTGGTATGAACACGTATTACAACATCACTCCTTTCCCAGGGAGAGTATGTCTTAATGATGTTGTACGGATGAAAAGATCAGACACCACAGTGCCTATCTTTTTGAGTCCCCTTACTACTCGTGAAATATTCACGGACTCTCATCCTGCATAAGACAGATAGGATTTAAAAAATCCAATGAGATCTTTATATCCTTGTGATACAGATCTCAGATCTTTTGTAAGCATCCGTATGATGCAGATCTTTTATTCGACTATCTTGTTTAAGTCATGACTCTAAATCATTTGTCTAATGATTTTGACTTTAAACTAGTCTCATCTCTATCTTATCCATCTGATAAGATAAGGCGGTTGCTCATGTGAGAGAGCCAACCTTAATCTGTCCGACATACACACAAAAATAGCTGAGACTTAAACACAAATGTATATAAAATCATTTGTAAGAAACTTGTATGCAAATTAAATTTTGATCTTCTATAGACATGGGAAATATTACATGATACAGCTCAGCACCTACGCATTCCCATAGATGATAAGTGTTTGAAAAACACATCTCTGGGGATCGCCTTAGTAAGGGGATCCGCTATCATCTCATGCGTGGATATGTATCATATGTCTACTTCCTTCCGTTTATCATAATCCTTCGCAAACTTGAATCGAATGTCAATGTGTTTGGTCTTACAATGAAATTTAGGATCTTTGACATAGGCAATCGAAGCTTGACTATCACTGTATATAGGAACAGTGCTCGAGTCAGAGGCATTCGTCAGCCTGTCTAAGAATTTCCTAAGCCAAACAGCTTCTTGGACCGCCATGCTGAATGCTACGAACTCGGCTTCCATGGTTGATAGAGCGATGCAGGTTTGTTTCTTGCTGCTCCAGGATATTGCACCATTCCCGAGTAAGAAAACAAAGCCTGAGGTAGATCTTCGCTCGTCGAGATCACCCGCCCAATCAGCATCGGTATAGCCTTCGAGTCTCAAGGTATTGCCTTGATAGCATAACGCATAGTCCGCAGTCCCTTTGAGGTATCTTAATATCCTCTTCACCGCTTTCCAGTGTGCCTGCCCTGGGTTGGATTGGTAACGGCTTACCATACCAACAGCATAGCAAATGTCGGGTCTAGTACACATCATGGCGTACATCAGACTCCCGACAACACTGGAGTATGGAACTTTTTCCATAGCTTTCTTTTCTTTTGGATCTTTGGGACACATCTCCAAACATAGACCCTCGCCTTTGCTTATTGGAGTATCAATTGGCTTGCAGTCCTGCATATTAAACCGTTCTAAAACTTTCTTTATATACGTCTCTTGAGAGAGAGAAAGAAGTTTCTTGGAACGATTCCTTGAGATCTTAACCCCAAGGATATATGCAGCTTCACCCATGTCTTTCATCTCAAAGACGGATGAAAGCCAAGCTTTGATATCCAATATAAGACGCTTATCATTTCCGGCTATAAGTATGTCATCTACATAAAGAGACATAATTATATACTTGTTTTTAATCCTCTTAATATATACGCAATTGTCTTCGTCGAGCATGGAGAATCCATACGACAAAACAACTTCTTGAAAGCGCATATACCACTGCCTTGAGGATTGTTTAAGACCATATATGGATTTACGAAGTTTACAAACCTTATGTTTGTTTTCTTCTTGTACGAACCCGTTTGGTTGTTCCATGTAGATCTCCTCATCTAGTTCTCCGTTAAGAAAGGCAGTCTTTACATCCATCTGATGTAATTCGAGGTCCAAACAAGCCACCATTGCCAGAATTAAGCGAATCGAGGTAAAACGCACGACAGGGGAGAAAGTCTCTTCGTAGTCTATTCCTTCCTGTTGTGTGAAACCTTTCGCAACAAGGCGAGCTTTATATTTCTCGATGGAACCATCAGCCTTATGCTTGATTTTGAGAACCCACTTGTTCCCAATGGCTCTACGTCCTTTAGGTAAATCAACCAAGTCCCAGACTTGGTTTGTTTTCATGGATTGAAGTTCTTCTTCCATTGCCGCTATCCATTTATCTTTAGCAGGGCATGTGACGGCCTGTTTGAAATTTGCAGGTTCGTCATCATCTTGTAGTAATGTCATGAATGTTTGAGGAAATTCATCCTCAAATCTCAGAGGTGTTAGCCTCGTTCGATTACTACGTCTTGTTTGATTTTGATCACTCCCACTTGGAATGACATCACTCCCACTTGGAATAACATCACTCCCACTCGGATTAGGATTGGTATCGTTCGTATCATCCATTGGTGAAGTTTGAAACGTATTTTCTTCTTCACCAAGGATTCTCCCACTCGAACGTTCCGATCCTTCTTGATCCCAAGTCTCAAACAAGGATAAGTCTTGACTTATCTCACCCTGTCTTGGAAACTCTTTTTCCAAGAAGACAACATCCCTCGATTCGAATTCTATTAGACCCCCATTGTCCTCTTGACCGACAAAAACATATCCTTTGGAGTTTTCAGCGTATCGGATGAAGATACACTTCCTCCCACGTGGCCCAAGTTTGCCATATTTGTGAGAGGATAAATGTGCGTAAGAGGCACAACCCCAAGGTTTTAGAATGTTTAAGTCTGGAGTTCTATTGTTCCACAACTCATAAGGAGTAGAACTTACCGACTTCGAGGGTACACGGTTTAAGATGAATGCTGCCGTCAATAATGCGTCACCCCAAAAGGTGATAGGCAAATTTGCCTGAGACATCATTGATCGGACCATTTCCATCAATGTCCTATTTCTTCTTTCCGCAACACCGTTTTGTTGCGGAGTGTAAGGCATAGTTACCTGATGTACTATGCCTTTTTCATCACAAAGTTCCTTAAAACTTATTGATTGATATTCACCGCCCCTATCGGTTCGCAAAACCTTAATCTTGCGATCTAATTGATTCTCCACTAAACTCATATAGTTTTTAAAGCAAGCCAAAGCTTCACTTTTGTGGGATATCAAATAGATATGTCCGAAACGGGTGAAGTCATCAATGAATGTGATGAAATAGGACTTCCCGTGTCTTGTCTTAACATTCATTGGACCGCAAATGTCCGAATGGATAAGCTGTAATGGAACTTCGGCCCTTGTGCCAGTTCCAAACGGCTTGCGACAAGTTTTCCCTACAAGACAATGTTCGCAAGTTGACATTTCAACTTTTGAAACATTAGATAGCAAGCCACTTTTGGCAAGTCTATCCATTCTAGTTGGTCCAATATGACCAAGTCTTGCATGCCAACAAATGATTTCAGACTCAGAGTTAGAAGCATTTGTCAAATGAAAACTTTCATTAATGGAAGAAGCAACATCATACATTGTATTTAAAACAATTAATCCATTACAAACATTACCAGAACCAATCAAAGAATTATTACAAACAAGGTCAACATATTGTTTATAGAACCTCCACTCATAATCTAAAGACATTAACATGACCACGGAAACGATATTCCTTCTAATATCTGGAGCAAAGAGGACGTCGTGCAATAATAAAGTCCGGCCGTTGTCGAGAACTAGCTTGCATGTTCCGACGCCTTTGACTTCAACACGTGTGTTGTTGCCGACGTATATCCACTTTGTTCCTTGAGTTATCTTTCGATACTCTACGAAGAACCTTCTGTCCTTCGCAACGTGGTCTGTGGCCCCTGAATCAATCAACCAAAAATAGTTAGATTCAGCAAGAAACACGGAACTAGAAACACATATGTAACTAGCCCTACAAGTTACCTTGTCACTTCCATCCGTACACTTACGGGCGAAGTGACCGTACATGTTGCACTTAAAGCACTTGATCTTCTTCAAGTTTTTCTTCTTTGAGTGCACATTCTTTTGCCACTTTTTGTTCTTTGTCTTCTTTGAGGTCTCCGGTTCTTGCTTACGTTCGTTCACAAACCTTAAGCGTTTCCGCTTATTTCCTCCATGTGAGGAACTAGCGGCCACGTGCACTTCTGCACTTGGTTTTGCGGCTTGAATCCGCTCTTCCTCGAGTTCGAGGTGTTTCGAAACATCGCTTAAAGTTTTAATGCATTCATTATGAGTAAGATGCATTTTCATGTTATCCCAGCTATCTGGGAGTGAACGAATGACCGCTTGGATCTGCTGTTCGTCAGACAGCGTAACACCTGCATCCTTTAATTCAGATATAAGATTCGCCATGTGGCGGAGATGCTTTTTCATAGAATGATCTCGCCGCATCTTGTACGAATCAAATTGAATATTCAAGGAGCGGAGTTTGGTAACCGAAGTTCCACCAAACTTTATCTCTAGCTCAGACCATATGTCTTTAGCTAGGTCGAATTCCCGAAATAGGCGCATTATGTCATTGTCCATCGCGGACAGTAACGTAATACGTGCTATTTTGTTCTTTCGAGTCCAAGTGTCATAAGCTTCCCGGTCCCTTTTGTGTTGGGCCGTATTGCCCAACTCAGGTTCTACCATTATGTTTTGGAGTGTTTCGAGCACATCTTGCTCCTCCAAAACATATTGGATCTTTATTGACCAAAGTTTATAATTGTCGCCGTTGAGCTTTTCACCTTTGTTAAGCTCTGCGACAATATTCTTAGAAGCGGTAGACATTTTCGATTCAAAAAACTGCAAAGAGAATGAAAAACACGATCAAAATTCTATGCATAAAGTTTCGATTCTTTAAACACTTGATAAGTTTCTTGGATGCGTTGAAATGTTACTCTAGAATCGAGAAGTTCACTACGTTCCCAACTACCATCTAGTAGTAACTTTCAAAGTATCCCTCTTACTTATCTCAAGTAAAAAGAAATCAGAAATAATACCCGTATGGTATTAGCAGCGGAAAATCACTTTGAAAAACTTATCTTTCAAAATAGAATAGGTGAGAATTAGCGCAAAGAATTTTAACGCAACAATTGCCAAGCCACGAGACCTGTTCTACACACCCATGGGTTAGATAACCATGGCCGGATCGTGGTAGGACTGGAATTCTAAATTGCGTTATCCCGATTTAAGGACGGGACATAACCTATTTGAAAAACTTCTTTTTCCAAAAATTTTGAAAGCACGTTGGCTAATCTCCGTAGAGTAGAGCACAACGTCACAAGTACATTGGCTAATCTCCGTAGAGTAGAGCACAATGACATGGCTAATCTCGCATGAAGTAGAGCACTATGGGTAATCTTCAAGGAGTAGAGCCCAAAATGAAAAACTTCATTAAAACGTTAGTCCCGTATGAACTATTCGACACATTCAAGTTTGACCAAGGCCATTTGTTACCCCGTATGAGTCATCTGGCAAGTTTGCAATCGATCCAGACCATCTGTCAGATTGGTCGACCAAAAACACAAAATTGGTCGACCAATTTTCGAAATACAAATTCTCCCTCCCGGTCAGGGCCTCTGCCCTGACCGGGGCTTGGCCAAAGGCCGGCCAGGGCCTCTGCCCTGGCCGGCCAGGGGGCCTGGCCCCCTCGGCCAGGCCCTGGACTCTGCCAGGGCCTGCCGGCCTGGCCACTGGCCGGGGCCAGGGCTCCTGCCCTGGCCTCGGCCAGGCCCTGGCCTGAGGCCAGGGCGCCGGCCCTGGCCTCTGCCAGGGCCGGCAGGCCGCTGGCCGGGGCCAGGGCTCCTGCCCTGGCCTCGGCCAGGCCCTGGCCTGAGGCCAGGGCACCGGCCCTGGCCTCTGCCAGGGCCGGTAGGCCGGCCCTGGCCACTGCCAGGGCCGGCCTGGCCCTGGCAGTGGCCAGGGCGCCGGCCCTGGCCTCTGCCAGGGCCGGCAGGCCGGCCAAGGGCCGGCCCTGGCCACTGCCAGGGCCGTCCTGGCCGGCAAGGCTCTGCCAAGGCCGGCCACTGCCGGCCTGGCCCTTGGCCGGCCACTGCCGGCCTGGCCATGGCCGGCCATGGCCGGCCATGGCTTGGCCATGGCCGGTCATGGCCAAGGCCATTCGGCGTTGGCCGGCCATGGCCCCTTTGGCCATGGCCGGCCACCCCCCTTCAAACGGGGTTGCCGCACTCATTCTTCCACCTTGATGGGGTGGTCGCCGGTGGTTATTGGCCGTAGCCAACCCCCTCCGCATGGGGAGAGGGGATGCATGGCCTTCATAGCCCATTTGGCCATGGTACACATGCACCAAATTTTCCTCTTACCCGATGGAAATAACTTCCATCATCTTCCTCGATGAAGCACCCGTTCGTCGATGAAGTTAGTTATTGCCTAATGGCCGTGTGCCAAAAAATGACTAACGTACTACGTGAACGGTCGGTTCTTCCCGTCACGGAGAGTTCCTACCATATCCGTAATGATAGGAGACCCTAACGTGAAAAGAACAACCGCTGCGTTCTCTCCGTCACGAAGCGTTCCTACTATATCCGTAATAGTAGGAGACCCATTCGTGAAAAAGACAACGACTCGTTCGTAGTTTCGACGGGGCGGTGGATTGACCGGGGCGAACCCATATGGCTCCGATACCAATGTAGGATCCTGTCCAAAACAAAGTTAGGATCGATAATTAAAGTGGAGACTTACGCTTGCGTATGCGGAACGATAGTCTCGGAACTTTTCCTTCAGATTCGCCACGACGGATCGAGTCTTCTCACGAACGGAGTAAGGCTACTAATCCACAATCTAAATCTCTATTTTAGATTAAGAACTTGGAAGGAGGGAGAGGAAATATTTCTGCAGAGCTTCGCTATGAAGAAGATGCATGCATGAATTTCATGCAAATGTGTAAGGAAAATGGCTACCCTTGGGTCTTATTTATAGCCCCCAAGGTAGTTATTTTAGGGTAAGTTGTTCCTTTGGAACAACTTAATTAAGGTGTACCATGATACATGGCACATTATAAGCTTAAGTTGTACCATATGCATGGTACAACATAAGCTTAAGATATTCCCCCTTTATTAGCCATATGTCGCATGCACTTATGCATATATAATGCGACTTTCCCGCTCATACAGAGATCCTCTCCGCAAGGGAACAGATTCCCTTTGCACATGACTTCGTGTGCGCGACGTTCGAGGTCTGTATTCCCTCGTACATCCCCCACAAGGGTGTACAAACGTCTTCCATATCCAACATTTTGTTCCTTGGTTCTTGAAGTTATATCTTCAACGAGAAGTAAAGAGAATTAGTGTTCTTGAAGAAAACTACAAACAATGGAAATCTCAAACAGGTGCTTCCATTAAATCTCTTTATCCTCCAACAGAACCTCTAAAGTTATCTGGGCTTTCTACAGCCACTTTAGAAGCAACGACTTTCATAAAGCCAATTGAGACTGAAGACTCAGTCTTACGTGAGCTTAATAAGCTTATCAAACAGAGTAATTACTCTAATATTCACCTTCAAGTTGTTGGTCAACAACTCACGAGGGTTGAGGATGTTGATAATGAACTTATCCGAAAGATGAAGAATATTCTTCCATCTCTTATTGAGTTTGAGGAAGTTAAAGCTCCCATTCAAACCAAGCAGGTGGCTATCAGACCACCTATTGACATCTCTGATTGTAATATCAGTGATAAGATGACTGCTGAAGTTATTGGCGCTTTAACTAAAAAGCTTAGTAAAGCTGAACTTCACACGGTTTTTTCATCTTCAGTTATTACTACTGATAATCAGGATAGTCCTAATACGAATTTGGTTATACCAAATCAAGTCCTAACTCTAGAGAATTCTTCAGTTATTAGTACTGAAGATACTTCTGATGATGATCTAGTTATACCAGATCAAGTGACTACTTCTGTTAATCACACTGAGGATGATGAAACCTCAGAGGATAATCTGGTTATACCAGAACAAGTTTTGGCCATAGAAGATCAATTCACTTCTATTAATAAACTTGCTAGTCGTTCTAAACAGCTGGAACGATATTATTACAAGCGGCCAACACCTGTTGATGTATTATTCGAAGAGAATGATACTTACATGCAGACCGATTATAATGGTCGAAACATTTATGAATGGAATATTGATGGATTATCTGACAATCAGGTATTTGACACCATGCATCGTATGCTGATGTATTCCACTGTTTGTCGTCAGAATAATAATTCTGACCAAGTTATTGCTCAGTTTATAACTTGTGGTTTTACGGGCGTTCTTAAGGGCTGGTGGGATAACTATCTCACATCTGAGTCCCATTCTGAAATATTGAATGCAGTAAAACAAGAAAATGGTACACAAAAGGTAGACGCTGTGTACACATTAATATTGGCTATAACCAATCATTTCACTGGTGCTTTTACAGACCATGGTGAGAGAATTAGAACTCTGCTTCAAAATTTGAGATGTCCCTCTTTAACCCATTTTAGATGGTACAAAGATACATTCTTAAGTAGAGTTATGAATCTTAGTGATGCTAATAGCACTCACTGGAAGTCCAAGTTTATTGATAGACTACCAAATTTATTTTCTGATAGAGTTCGCAATCAGCTCAAAGCTAAAAATGGAGGAATTATTCCTTATGACCAATTTACTTATGGAACTCTTATCGATGCCTGTATTAAAGAAGGTTTGGCTCTGTGTAATGACATAAAGCTAAGGCATCAACTGAAGTCTTATAGACTTACAGGTAACAAAGAACTTGGCGAATTTTGCCATCAGTTTGCTTTTGACCAACCTTATGCCACTGATAAGGGAAAACGTGTCAAAGAAGATTATAAATCCAGTAAGAAGAATCATATTTCTTCCAAGAAAAAGAAATTCTTTAAAACTAGGGACTCTGAAAGAGATTCGGCTAAAAGAAAAACCAAGCCTAAGAAGGATGCCAGTAACATTAAATGTTACAAATGTGGTCAAATTGGCCATTACGCTTCTTCCTGTTATACTAAGAAGAAGATTAATGAAATTGAGGATGAAGGTCTTAAAAAGACTCTTCTTAAGATCATGATCCACAGTGATACTGAAGGATCGGACGAAGAAGATTATTCATCTTCTGATAACGATTGTCAATGTACAAGTAATACTTGTCAGACGAATGATAAAACGGCTTATTGGAAAGCTATTGTTGACATGAATGGTCTATCTATAAATGTCATCACTTCTAGTGAGGAGTTAATCTCCAAAATATTATCTGAAGATCTTCCTTCAGATTTGAAGCAAAAACTTCTTGGCTTATGTACCAATCAGAATGACAAGAAAGATAAGCCAAAGATAGACAACGTTTATCGTATGTCTGAAGTCATGAAAAGAAGGCAGGATAATACTTCTACAGTGTTATCACTCTCTGATCTCAATAAGGAGATCCAAATTCTAAAACAAGAAGTAATACTTCTTTAAAAAGAGACTACTTACATTCTCTCCAGATTTGAGGAAGAAGACATTCCTCAACATGATTTATCAAGCATTCATAATGCTGAGGCATCCCAAAAGGATGAATTTCTGAATTTGTTACAACAAGTAACATCTCAGAAATGGTACATCAAGGTAACCTTGGTTATATCTAAACAGATTGTTATTCCAGATCTTATAGCCCTGGTTGATAGTGGTGTAGATCTTAACTGCATTCGTGAAGGAATTATACCCTCACAATTCTTTGAGCCAACCACGCAATCTTTGAGTGGTGCAGGAGGCAACCAACTTGATATACAATTTAAATTGTCTTCAACTCAGATATGTGTCCAAGATACATACATTCCTATACCATGTGTTCTTGTGAAAAATCTTTCACAACATATCATTTTAGGAACTCCTTTTTTGCATAAAATTATGCCTATGCAGAAAGTCGACACAAATGGTATTCATGCCACTTATAATGGCAAAGAAGTACTATTTCAGTTTATAACTGATCCTCAGACTCGTTTATTAAACGAAGTTAAAAATGTTCTTAAAGAACAACATCTTCGGGTTTATAACCCAGATTAAATTTTTGTTTCACTCTTCTTTTATGTGCAGGGTGGCAATGAATCGCGGTCGACCCCCTTCTCGAGGGGGAGGAAGGACCAACACTGGTGGTGGACGAAGTTATACTTCAAACCTTCCTAATTCCTGGAGGACTATCTCCAAGAAGGGTAACAAGAATATTCCCTCTTCATCTTCTTCAAAGGGAATTGAGCATCTTAATGATCCCGAAAAAATACCAGAGTCATACTCTGAGGTTACCACAAAAGAGACAGATTGGTTTACTAAAACCATTTCTGATACTGTTCTTTATATAGAACAAGAGGATATTCCTCTAATGAAAGATGTTGATAGACTCAGGTCTAAATACTTAGACTCAACATACTATCCTACTCTATCCTTAAAGCCTAGAGCATGGATGAAAACAATACTTACCCAAAAGGGTATGGACATTACTCATTTTTGGAGCAATGACAACCATTTGGTTCCTCCAAACTTTAGTAAATGTATCATCAAAGAAGTTATACTTCCTTCTCAATGGGCAATGCATCCTAATATGGAATTCCCGTTGGTTAAAACCCCCGATAAAGAAAATTATAAATTCAATTATTGGGATTATAAAGAGGATTTTTATAATATGTTTATCTACCAAAATCAGAGAGGTAAACATACATGGTTTATAAAACTATGTCCAGAAGCTCTTTATAAGGGCCTTCCTAATTGGTTTTATCATTGGTGGAGTCGGTATGGTGCTGACTTAGAAATATTACCAAAACCAATTTTGGATTTATATAATCCTTGGGTGGAATCTCACCCAATCATTCAGAAGATGAATGAAAGCGAGCTTCATGATGGGCTATGCATAGCCTACTTCTTTATAGAAACCGAGATCCCATGGATCTGGAACTGGTCTCTTGAAGCTGCTTGGGATGATCTTCATCTCCCTACGCTTAGAAAGCGTTATCACTCTCGTTGGTGGACATGTATTATTGTCCAAGAAAAATGCCAATAGATCAAGGAGATTATTAAAAGAAATTCTACTATCCTTGATAATACCGTATCTGAGGAGATTCGTAGCGAAAATCCAATGGCCAAATTGGCTAAATCCATTAGGAGGAAATACCCTCTAGCTACTGATGCTGAGATTCGGCAAAATTGTCTTGATTATATGAAAAGACAATTTTTTGAGGTCTTCGACAATAGTGATACTATGTCTGTTCAGAGTACTCATACTCAGACCACTACAAAGAGTACTCCGGGTATAGATATATCTTACCCAGATGCACAAGATCCCAATGATTATGCAGATATTTGGGATATAGTTATGAATTCCAAAGATACTAAAGGTAAAGGTATCGAGGAATTATAAGAGTTATACTCCTTTTGGTAAATTATTTACCTTTTAAAAGTTATACTTATCTTTTGTGGAGATATACCTCTTCTGCCACCTCTGAAGATATGATCAGAGACTTTTCCCAACGAAAGGAGCGGATCAAAGAAAGGAAGATTCGGTGCACGATGGGGCCCACGGAGTACCCGACACATGTCTTACTTACTTTGAGTTGAGCCTCGGGGAGCCGCTCTTAGTGGAAGAGCACTATTCATCAATAGCGACTAACTTCATATGAAGACGAAGAAGAGTCGCAAAAGGCACAGTGAAGATTCTTACGCAGCCATAAAAGGACGAATCGTCTACTGTGGCAGCAACTTTATGTCGCTTCAACTCAAATTATTGAAGCATCTTCACTATTTGGCGAGAGGACTTCATACTCATCCGCCAGCTGTCATTAAGGATCACTCATAAGGAGCCCTTACAGCTATAAAAGGATGCCGAAGGCTTCTTCCTCAGCATCGACCTTCTTACCAACCTCTCTTAGTGTTATACACTTGTATCCATTCTGAGCTTTCTTTCTTTCTTTATTCCTTTTTTAATTTTTAGTTTTTGTAAACTGGAGCATGTGCTTGAAGGTTACGGCTTCAAGCTGTAAGTATTTTTAGTTTTATGTTTAATATACACTTTTGAGAATCCTGATAGAAAGTATATATATATATAACTGTGCCTGTGCACAGCCGCAGGGAACGCCCCTGTGGCGATTTCCTCGTTCGCCGTCCGATTCAATCGGACGTCCCACGGCAAATTGCATTCGCGCCAAAGCTGGAGGATATATACTCCTTCGTGAAAATTACTGACGTGCCACTCCCATTTTTTCGATTCAGATATCTCCATCTCGTTTTCCCCAAGCGCCTCCCCAAGCGCCCTAGCTCCATCGCGATCTTCATCTCGGTCTCCCCAGGCGCCTCCCCAAGCGCCCTATATCCGTCGCGATCTTCATCTCGTTCTCCCCAAGCCCCTACCCAAGCACCCTAGCTCCATCGCGATTGTGAGGGCTCCACGAAAAATCCTACTCAGCCGCGTTCGAGCTTCGTCCCCCTTGTGATCTCGCCCAAGACAGCCCTACCTTGCGATCTCCTCGTGCCCTAGCTCGCGATCCCCTCTCCCTCGCAAAGAACCCTCGCTAGCCCTCTCAATGGCTAATGGAGTATATGAGAGAGCAACGGAGGAGGAAAGAAGACAATAAGAAGCTGCTGCTGCTGATAATGGCCATGGATATGTGGATTCTGGCAACAGACGCTGTGAATTTGGACTCTCTGTTCAGTTCCTGCAAAAGGTTCCTTTGCTCATTTCATTTCTTACCATATCTAGGTTACTCTCTTTTTAAAGATTGAGATCTGTTTTCTAAATTACAATCTCCATGTCAATCCAAAGTGATGTTTCTTACTATTAAAGAATCTATGATTGGTGTGAAGGTTAATAATAGTTTTGCTGTTAGAGATGATTGCTTATTTCATTGCTTTAATAATCTTGTAGGAATTATATAAGCTAGCAATATATGAGGCTTGATCTTATTTGATAAGATCGTAATCTTGTAACCATTGCGGTTGATCTCCTTAAGTTTCCTCTCGTACAGGCCGCAGAGTCCTGTTCATGCAAGGGAAAAGTTAGTAACAGTAAGTGTATCTAAGATATCACCACCTCATAATTCCTTTTCCTTACAAATATATTAATTTCTTAGCCCATTTGTTAGGACTTCAAAGCAAAGGAGTGGCCATAATCACCACTCAGTGCTGTGTTTCAATCGGTAGTCCTTGTTCACATATTAAGTTATGGAGAGATTAAAATTGTAATCAAGCATTTATTGCAATGAAGCTTTCAGCTAAAATCTTTCAAAATACAGCAATCAAAACAAAATAAACAAGTCCGGTTATGTGATTCCTAAAAAAATTAGATACAGTTCCACAAACGAAACGAAACATAAAGTTTATCGTTATAAGATTCCTAGACAATTAGTTAAAACTTCATTGTTTGGGATATTCAATTAACTGAAAATATTTCATCAGAAATACTCTTTTAAAATTTCCGAAGTTATACCATGTGTAACAAGTTGGCAGCATGTTTGCCTGGATCAATAGCATTTTGTGCTTCAACGAGGAAAGTAATTCTCAATAGGAAAATCCAGTACTTTCTCTTTCACCGAGACATTATTTCCAATCTGGGGATAGCTTCACAGTGGCGAGGACACGCAAACCAATCCGTTTTTAGCCAATTATATGTGCAATAAGGATATATCTAAAAATCCCATGTGGATTTAAGTTACTAATCAACACAGGTCTGTCACCTTAATTGCTTGTTGAAAGCCTTCCTGTAATCACCATCCATTTTCAAAATGATAGCTCATCACAAAAGCTGGTGAGGGACAGAAGACAGAGGGTAACCATTAGATTCTCGGACGGGATACATGATGATATAAAAACTGATTTTTCTCACATTTTCACATACCAGTTTTTTGGGTATCATACTGGTTTTTGTGTATCTCATTTTCACAATATCCCTTTTTTGCTTTTTGTGTGTTGGTTTAATCTGATTGTTGATTTTCCACAGGTTTATGTCATATCGCAGCAGAAGATTACTATATAATATTTGTTGATTCATTAGCTTTGAGTATAATGAAGCGATGATAATTTGCCCCGAGATCGGAGCTAGACGAGAGGGGAGAACGAGAGGTAAATTGTGCATGTGCTTGATGTTTGTATAGAACGAGAGGTACACTGTTCCCTGCAGCATAGAACGGAGTGGGGAGATCATATTTGGGTTCCCTGCAGCTTGAAGTTTTTGACTTGCATACAGTCAGCATTATTGCTTCTGATAGTTTCTTTTCTCACCCCATGGTTATCTTCTTCTTTGTTTGGTAGTGCTTGTAATTAACAATGTGGTTGGTTTGAAAGTCCCCTTTGTTTGCTGGATGATGGTTGTTTGTATTTTTGAGAGGTCAGTTTGTTGGTTGTAAATTGCGTTGGCTGCACCAGCACTGTTGTTATTTTGACAAGAAGCAATATTGGGGTGATGATGTCTGTATTTTGTCAACTATTTGTTATTATATTTTTATATTTACTCTTTTTACTAATATAATGGATGATGGTGACGGGTCCATTTGCTATAAGGCCTAACTGCAAAGAGATTACAGTTTTGTTGTGTTAGGTGGTTTTGATGCTGAAAGTATTGAAAAATGATATCCTTTTGTGGCTTGGTCTTTTGCAGGTAGTGCTTGAATGCTTCCATTTTTTTCTCCAACACGGGTTGAGCTATACCATGATCTATGTCCTGTTGGATGTTCCATAGGACTAACATTTTACGAATTCATAAAGGTGGTAGGTGGAAGTTCTTCGAATGGATCAAAGGTGCCCAATAAGATGTTTGTGCTTTGTGTAAGATCTGACCATTACATTGTTAACCCTATATAATTTGTTAAAAGCACCAACAAAACTAGGAATCTTGGATCAATCACCATGCTTGAAGAGTAGTACATTTGTTATGCATTATGATCATCCTGTGTTTCATATGGATGGTTTCTGGCTACCTACTGTTACCATGCTTGAAGAGTAGTACCTTTTTTCACTATGTCTTGATACTCAATTTTTTCTTTATCATGGTTGCTCAATTTTTGTTGCTTTAAGCTTCATGTATATATTTTAGACAAATAGCTCCGCATTTTGTTCTCAATTTTTAGTTCTCCCATTCTACCAGCCTTTGGCCAACTTGCAGAACTTCAGATTGAATTGGAATAGTTCTTACCATTACTCAATTGCATGGCACAATGTTTGTAAAGAAAAATGTTGGTGGATTAGAGATTCTTGGTTTGCAAGACATGAATGCTTTTTTAGATATGTGGCTTTGGAAATATTTCAATTCTACACATCTGAAACGGAAATAGTTGAATGATCATAAATACTATTAAATTGCGTCTATTTGTCAATTGTCTACTTCTGATCTACCATGTATGTATTTAACAGTTTTGGAGGGGTGTACTCAAGCAGCCGAGATGGTGATGATGCAGAGAAATCACAATTGAGAAAACGGAGATGATGAGATGGAGATGATGCTAAGAAATCACAAGTGAGAAAACTGGCCGTTCATGCTGTTTCGGAAGCTCAACTTCTCGGTTGTTCAAGTCGTCCAAAGCCTGGTTGATGCCAATGTTATCGGAAAAGGCTGTACGGGGGTTGTCTATCGGGCGAACATGGACAATGGTGATGTGGTCGTAGTGAATAAGATCTGGCCTAATACTGGGTCAGTTTGCGCAATAAATTAAGGCGGCAAATTGTTTGCCAAAACAACTCTAAAACTCACAGCATCTTGGAGGTGGAAGAGATGCTGTAGGCGCTCGACGTGGCTCTTCTCTGTGTCAATCCAACTCCGGATGAAAGGCCGATGATGAAAGATGTTGCGGAAATGCTGCAGGAGATCCGGCATGAAAGAGAGTACACAAAGGTTGATATTCTGCTCAAAGGTTCTTCGCCTTTCGTGAGTGCCACAACTTCAACATCGGCTGTTACTACTGACTCTTCATCTTCGTCCTCACCCAAGGCGAAATCGGCCTTTTGAGGGTAGGCTGTAGTTGCAAGTGTGTTGTCCCCCTGTACTTGTTTTGTTCTTTGGATGTTATGCTTTGTTAGGCATGGTAGAGGTGGTGGGACGTGCAAAGTGTAAATTTGGAGATGTTTTAATTTGTTTTGGTTATTTTGTTAGCACTGTAAAAATTCCTGAGGTGTTGCAGACATATATGATAGTGTAATTTTGTGAAATGTAATTTTTACAAACAAATTCTTAGCCTACTGATATATCAAAATTCTTTCCAATAGTATACGTGGATGCACTCCTCTGGTATCATGTGATTAGTCATGGTTGTGCAAACTTGATTTTTTGACATTTTATGTAAGTGTTGTAGAGTAGCAATATGATCTGAGTTTTTTATTAGATGCATTTGTTTGATATAGGAGTTTTTCAGTTAGGTTCATTTGTTTGATACATTTGTTTGATACATGTAGAAGACAATGACTATTTCTTTTATAGTTATTTGTCTCCAGACCGACTTTCATGGTGCATGCATCAAACAAAACAATTTCTGCGCATATCAATTTGCAAATGCTGCCAAAAAATGCTGATAGGATCAATCTTTAAATTTCTGCTAGTATTAATTAGTTATTGAAGCACATCCAACACTTAATTCACATCACATCCAAAATACGAACATTTTTAGCACATACAACAAACAAATTTTATGGCACATCAGTAACACATCACTTTTACACATTTACATAGTCTCTTTTTATCCAGCAATACCAGAAGCAGCAATACAATATTCCTAACGTAACTTGTAAACATTACAATTCATGAACACACTAGAGCACTTTCGGTTTCAGTAAACATTACAATACATGAATAAATGAATATAGTTTTCCAGCTGTAGTTTCAGTTGTTCTCTCAGCATCTAAGCTTGTAAACTTGTAAACATTTGTATCAGCAACATTTGTAATAGCAATCTCAGCATCTCAACACTTTCAGATTCCTGGCAGCATTTCATCTTGGCAACATTTGATTCATGTCAGCATTTCATCCTGGCAGCATGTCATCTGACAACCAAGCTAAGTGTTAAGCCAAGTGTAATTAGCAAGAACATGATCAAAAACATCAAAAAGCATATAAACATACACAGAAATAAACAAATTAATTGAAAGAATTAACAAAGGAAAGTTAACTAAAGACTTAACAAAGGAATATACCATACGTAGAAAGAATATCTACCTACAACATTTTATAGTCGTAGTAAAGGAAGAAGTATTGTACATTCAAATTATTTTCTTTCTGTCATCAGTAACAAGTATGCAAAAATCCCAAACATGCAACAGGTGCATAACTAGGTGCATAACTGAGATAAAAATCCTACATGTTTAACACTCTAAATCTATTGTGAAAAATTGTAAATTTCTATTTTTTTCATTGCAGAGGGTGCTATTGCTATGTGGTGAGAATGACAATATATTCAACATGGAGCTAGCACAGAGCATGGTGACGTATGTTTTACATCAGCTACTACTTCTACAGTTCTTCTTCAAAAACAAACACACACAAAATCATTAATAATTGGCAATGAAATTTTGAATGTGAGCAATGCAGGCAACTAGGGAAGAAATCTGCATTGAGAGGGACAAAGAAGGCCGGCCACCTTGTTCAGCTCGAGCGCCCCTATGCCTACAACAGCTGCCTCAAAGAATTTCAAGCATGTGTCAATGCCGACAGCGACTGCGCGGACCAATGATCAATTTGCTCAAGTTTTTTTAAAACATATTTATTCCCATGTTTGTTAAATATTGGCATTTGCTAGATATATATATCATTAATTTGTTGTTGAATGTATAATTTGAAGAAAATAAGACTATAAAATGTTGAAGGAATATCTACCTACAACAACAAACTGATGCAAGTATTGTATACACAATGGAATTGTATAACAGGGATTTGAATAAGAGAGGCAAGAGATAAAATTAAGCAAACATTGTCACACTAAAGGAACGCATACATCTCACATACATCATGAGTCAAGGATCTAATAAAATTGCAGAAGGAAAAAAATTAAATAGAAGCCGCACAGTGTGTGGAAATTCTTTAACAATCATCAAGGTAAATTTGTGGAAATGGCAGTAGGAAATTAAGGCTTTACTTTATGTACCAAAAGCAAGTTAAAATTAACACATATTATTAACTCTAGAGATGAATGACCAATTGTAGTTTTAAGAGAGAAAAATCATTTGGAATGTTAATTTAATTGCATCTATATCTCAATGACTAACCTTTATGGTAAAGGTTAACACTTAGAATCAATGCTATGGAGCTACAGGCAAAACATAGCATCCAAGGATCCTGGATAATTTCAGCTTATATTCTTGTTGGGGAAACTAGTGAAGCAATGCTATGGAGCTCTAAATCCTGGCTAAAACTTAGAATCAATACCAAAATTCTTGGAGAATCAGTATCAAATTATTGCTTATCTGTATCAAAAATTCTTGGAGAATCTGATTACATGATCTGCATCACAGTCTCTGCTTTCATTCAAAATCAAGAAAGAGAGAAATATAGAGAGACAGTTAGATGGAGATGAAGAAGAGAAGAAATTGACAAGCATATTTATAATCTACTCACATGGAAGAAAAACGATACCTCTGTCTTTTACATACGATTAGCAAAAAAATATATAATGAACCAAAATAAATACATGGATTCATGGAGAAAGACTGTTGAAAGAAACATTTCAGGCTACATATAAAGACACTAACATATGCCATTCCCATAGGCTACAAAAATCTGTAGCTATGCTGCACGTTAGAGAACAATTCAAGTTTAAAGGAATACTACATTAGCTCGGTTGCTAACTTTGGGTTAAATAAGACACGAACTCTTTAATTTCTACACGTCATATTTCCTAAAAATATGAGTGAATAGTGAATACTAACATGGCAGAATCCTGACCAACACAATATTTTAGGCATACACAATTTCTCTAATATGATGCCAGTTAGAGGTGAATTTAAGAGTGAAGGAATCAGCATGGACCAGCAATAACATAGTCACCTTGACCTGTACAGATTACAGTTTATTGAACCGTACAGCATATAGTTAGAGGAGAATTGCAGCAAAAATGCACATTATTAGTCTTAATTATTGACTGTACAGATTACAGTTTGAGATTGAACCTCTGCAGTATCATGTGAAACCCAATAGAACATACTTTCATGCCCAATATAAAGGGATGCATAGTTTCCAAGCCAACCATCTAATCTGATTAATTCATACCATTGAAATCTAAAGTCAAGTAGAGAAGTGCCTATTTTTGACAGATTTTATCATGTGAACACTGGAAAAAAAATTCACACAAGGCATGATACGACTCTCCAACCATCAACGACAAATGTGCAGTTGTTGTCTGTTGAAATGAAGTAACATATGAACGCATACACATATAGGACCCGATGGCTGAAAGTAAATCATAATTAAGTAATGCATATACGCATCAGCAAAAAATTAGCATAAACCCTAATTTCACAAAAAAAAGGGAATCGTGGGGAATTTGGGATGATCGCGAGAAGGCAAATCGGCAAGAGAAGGAAAAGAGAGTACCGCCGAAACCCTGGGGTCGGACGAACTGAGAGGGGCTAGCGAGGGTTCCTTGCGAGGGAGAGGGGATTGCGAGCTAGGGCACGAGGAGATCGCAAGCTAGGGCTATCTTGGGCGAGAGGAGATCGCGAGCTAGGGCGCAAGGGGGGCACAAAAGAGACGAAGCTTGAACGCAGCTGAGGAGGATTTTTTCGTCGAGCTCTCACGATTGCGCTGGAGCGGGCGCTTGGGGAGGACGAGATGAAGATTTCTGAATCGAATGAATGGGAGTGGCACGTCAGTAATTTTCACAAAGGAGTATATATCCTCAGCTCTGGCGCCTCTTGTAATTTCACGTGTGACGTCGGATTGAATCGGACGACGGAGAAGCAAATCGCCACAGGGGCGTTCCATGCGGCTGTGCACAGGCACAGTTTCCCGTATTATATATATATATATATATATATATATATATATATATATATATATATATATATATATATATATATATATATATATATATATATATATATATATATATATATATATATATATATATATATATATATATATATATATATATATATAAGGAAACGGGAAATAGGGTGTCACAGGAGAGAATCTCTCCTGGGTCGGTCAAAAAAACTCCAATCTCCACATGTTTGTTGGAAGATCCGAGCCGTTCATCTCGATCTCCACCCTCTAAAACCCTTACCCATCAATTTTCAGGCCGATCTGAGGTGTTTTGCATGTTCATCCATCCGACCCAAATTTAACGGGATCGCATGAACATAACTTTTTCAAAGGGTGGATGAACGGACAAAACACCTCAGATCGGGCTGAAAATTGGTGGGTAGGGGTTTTAGAGGGTGGAGATCGAGATGAACGGCTCGGATCTTCCAACAAACATGTGGAGATTGGAGTTTTTTTGATCGACCCAGGAGAGATTCTCTCCTGTGACACCCTATTTCCCGTTTCCTCAAATAAGGAAACGGGAAATAGGGTGTCACAGGAGAGAATCTCTCCTGGGTCGGTCAAAAAAACTCCAATCTCCACATGTTTGTTGGAAGATCCGAGCCGTTCATCTCGATCTCCACCCTCTAAAACCCTTACCCATCAATTTTCAGGCCGATCTGAGGTGTTTTGCATGTTCATCCATCCGACCCAAATTTAACAGGATCGCATGAACATAACTTTTTCAAAGGGTGGATGAACGGACAAAACACCTCAGATCGGGCTGAAAATTGGTGGGTAGGGGTTTTAGAGGGTGGAGATCGAGATGAACGGCTCGGATCTTCCAACAAACATGTGGAGATTGGAGTTTTTTTGACCGACACAGGAGAGATTCTCTCCTGTGACACCCTATTTCCCGTTTCCTATATATATATATATATATATATATATATATATATATATATATATATATATATATATATATAACTAGTTATACTCATAGGAATACCACTATCACCACTTAGCACCACATAAACATGTATCATAACACCCAACAATGCATTACTTCCAAGTATCACACACATACACCCATGCTACCTGATGAGTGTTTATAGTTTTTCCCCCTTTTTCTTGCACGTTTTACATCGTTTCATTCTCCATTCCTCCCCATTTTCCCAGTTTTTGTCTCCTCTTTTTCTTTTATGGTTCCTCACATGCTTTGCAGGAAAAATGTGCTGATTAGGGACCATATGGCGAGATCTTATCGCATAGAGGCAAAAAGAGCGAACCGGGGAGTCAATTGGTGTAAAGGAATAGAGTTTTATAAACAACTGAGACCCATGTGGCCGCATCACCATATATCAAACGACGGTGTCAAACTCTATTGGGGACAACATCTATGCGGCCGCGTCGATTACCACCAAACGGCCGCATTGGAGGATATAAAGATTGAAGATCTGAATCCCACGCGGCCCGCGTAGACGAAGTTGACGCGGCCGTGATTTTACGAAGACAAGAGCAGATCGACGTGGCCGCGACAAAGACAACACAGCCGCGTAGCCATTTTCGACACGGTCGCGTCTCTAACGATGCGACTGCGTCGTCGAATCCCCATTTCCCCATATTACGCAAAGGAATGACGCGGCCGCGTTGTTTCTGACGCGGTCGCGTCAGATCGGTTTCCTGAGGCGACTAGGGCAAAAATGGGGGCTATTTTGGTCTTTTGGGCGCAGTATATAAGCGCCCTTTCATCCTCCTGTGAGGGAAATCTTCTTTTCAGCATTTTTCTGTTAATTTCTAGGGTTTGGGAAAGTTTGTAAGGATTTGAAACTCATCTATTTTGTTATCTTTGTTATTCTTATTGCTTATTAGTGTAATAAATTAGTTTTTCTAAATAGAAACTCTCTATTTTTGTTATCATCGCTATATTTCATCATCTATTGTTGTTCTAATCTAAATCTATGGCTTTAGATGCCTACCAGTTGCTAGAAACCCCTTTTATTGCAATGGGTAGTGAGTAGTTTTCTTCTAGGGCAATGGGATGAACCACATTAGATTAGGGCTATAGGTTGAACTAATTGATTTAATTGCTGGGCTAATTCAGATTAGGGGTATATTGGGATGACTATTGTCATCGTAGATTCGATCCCCTCCTTTCAGGACGATCGGATTGGCCGCCGGTCAAAAGTCGGGACCAATCTGGGGACCTGATCCTCACGACGTCCCATACTATCGGTGTGGCTGATGAGAGTTGGGCATCGATTAGAGCTCTCCCAATGTAGGTCTAATCCCCGAACGCCACAGTGGGCGAGAGGAAGATTGGGGATATTCGTTGAGCATAATGCACCCAACGTACACCGATGCATCAGAGACCACTGACATCGGTGTAGGTTGGGTTGGCATACCATTGCATCGCGGCAGCGGGGGGAGGACATGACTTAAGGGAATAACCTATCATGCATCACGACAGTCGGGGATATGCGAATGCCCATTGGTCACACGACCTCTCCCGAGTCCCAATGAACCCGGCAACCAGTTGATTACTAGTCTAACCCTAACCGTAGCACAATGGTAGGGATTCCCCATGCCCTAGAGCTTTTATCCCTTGATCCACACTTTTCCTATTTTCACCAACCAATCACAGACACTATTGAGTAGTTTTCACTCGAAGATCAATAAACCGATACTCATTGACCGCCTCCTCGTGTTCGACCCGTAAGTGACTACACACGATCCGTTTGATGTGGTTTTATTAACATCGATCCATCGAGATACGATCACTACCTCTCCATAGACATAAATACATACTCACTACATATTCACTACACAACAATAGAATACATAATATACACAATAGGATACACACGCACAATAGAATACCCAATAGGACACACACACACACACACACACACACACACACACACAGACACATTGCACAAATAGACACATATCTTTCTAAGATATCCATAACTACCACATACACACATATGTGCACATACACCTATGCATTAATACATACACAACCCTTATCAGTCATCCGTAGACATACAAATAGTGAGCTAGATATCTACCCATGTGCATACAATATGCATATTAATACTTAATAGACAAAGTACATAATATAGTACACCTATACCTATAGCCACACATGTATCAATGCCATACGTAGCTGTAGGAATATGGTGCCCTCGAGGCCATTTATTCCTGTGTGAATAGCACAAACATCTTGTTCGAAATAACAGTAAGCTGTTTGGTGATAATTTATCTAAGCTATATTGTAATGTAGTCAACATTAGATATAAACTTAGGTAAAGTCCTGAGACCTTATGCAAGGTCAAACGGGTATCGAGATGAGTATCTCGATCATGGAGAAACGTTTGACCGTCTGTAGCATAAGTCTAAAATGGTTCGTGGTCGTAGATGTTCCGAGACAAGGATATCGAAACATCGGATAGACAATTGTGTCTTAGTCTTCACCGTTTAGCGGTGGCGATGATCTCATGATCGCTTGACTTGGCGAAGTCGAAGACGAGACACAGGTGCTCATTAGAATGAGTTCACTGAACGACCACTAGAGTTATCACATGGTTATATTGACCAATCTGTCAGTGATAACTCTGAGTGATGATAGGATAGTTGGTCTTTTGACTTGAGGTCATTTTGACGGACCTGTGCGTGAACGGAGCCACTTAGATCAATTGACCTAGCTTCGAGGCAAGGCCTGTCGAAAGGTCTTTTGATTGGGTGTCACTTGAAACGTACGAGGCGAGTAATGACCAAGAGAGGATTCGTCTCTCCCGGTCAATGGGAGTTAGTGTCGTAGAGTCAGTTCGGTCTTTAGTAAAAACTCTGCGCAGAGTATGTTGGAAGATGTCCAACATTAGTTGACTAAAGATCGATCGAAACTAACCGGAGTCAAGTTATTGGGGTTGACAGTTTGACCGTACCCCAGACTTGATCTACACGACACAGTTTAGACGAAAAGACTATAACTACGGAATTCATCACGGAAACAGTCAGGTGGTCCCGACAATACTCATGTCAATGAGTCAACCACATAATGATGATTCCTGAAGCAGGGACGGCAACCACTGCTCGTGGTCACTGCCGTATAGGGCTTCGAGCCCAACCTGTTGTAAGGGTCAGGCTGTAGGGTCTCACACAGAGTGCTAACGCTTCGTCTAGTAATAGGTAGAAATTAGTTAGGGAGAATATTTGCATTTGATGCAAAAGAAGAGATAATTGCATTTGATGCAATATGATAATTTAAGCTTAGATAGGGACTATTTTGCATTTGATGCAAAAGCGATTAAATGTGTATTAAATTGTTTAAATACAATATTTAATAAAATAAACGCAAGGAAAAGTTCACGGGTAAGACGGGAATGTCCCGATCTAGACCCAGGTTCGAACGGCATCCAAATCGGACGCCGGATGATCAAGTTAAAGCCAAAATACTAGACCCAGGCAGAACAGGCTGCCTGGGCTAGCCCAGGCGCTGCCTGGGCTAAGCCCAGGCTCGGCCTGGGCTAGCCCAGGCGCCTGGGCTCTGCCCAGGCGCGGGCCTGGGCAAGCCCAGGCCCGCCTGGGCTCTGCCCAGCGCCTGGGCAGAGCCCAGGCGCGGGCCTGGGCTCGCCCAGGCCGCCTGGGCGAGCCCAGGCGCGGGCCTGGGCTCGCCCAGGCCGCCTGGGCGAGCCCAGGCACGGACCTGGGCTCGCCCAGGCGGCTGGGCGAGCCCAGGCGCGACCTGGGCTCTGCCCAGGCGCGATTTGGGCAGTTTTTGGCATGTGTGGGGCCCACCCATGGGCCCCACCTCTAGGGTTTTGAACCCTAAGTGTGCTGAATCAAATGACGGCTCGTTTTTGTGAAAAACTAGCCTAGGGCTGATCTTTGGACACTCAATTGGAGGGTCAAACGAACTCCGATTGACGAACCGTTTTTTCCTATGCGTTCACCGTTGAACGCTTGTCGTATTGATAGGTTGTATCGATCTTGAAGCTCAACGGTGAGTGAGTTAAAATTCACGAAAGTTTGCACTTCGTGAAGTGCAAACTAACTTGATTTTTATTAACTCATTGTTTAGTCCCACATCGGATTTTGAGAAAAGGGGAGAGTCCGCCGCCTATATAAATAGGGGTCTCCCCCCTTTCTCAAAACTCGTCCCAAGCTCTAGATCTGAGCGGCTCTCGTAAATGTTGGAGCACGCTCGGATCTTAGCTTAAATTAAATATTTCTCTATCTCCCTAAAATTTCTGCCTTACTCCTGCGGGCTCTAGCAAAGCCTCAAAGGAGTTCGGATTCTGGATCCGAAATCTTGGCGGAGGTTTCACTCGCGTGAAACTTTCTTCGGCGGTTGGTTGGCTCGGTGGCACGGGGATTGATCGCCTCGGGATGCGGAGCGGTTCGAGGAGCGGTTCGGGGAGCGGTTCAAAGGAGCGGCTCGGCGTGGGACGGGAGCAGCTCGGAAGACGGCGCGGAACATCTCGCCTGCTCCAGGGCTGAGATTCCGGGTATGTGGTTAAAGTAGTTTATTAGCATTAGTTTAATTTAATCGCAGTAGGCTAGATCCTTCTTGGGATGGTCAGACCCATCCCAAGTCGGCATAGATCTTGGCATAGGGTCTTGGACCTTAGGGCCAAGTTAAAATTGTTTTAACTTGCATGTTAATTTAGATTAACTGTTTTTTCTTCCGCTGCTTTTGATTTTCCTGTCTATGTTCCGTCCAACTTAGGACGGGACTAGAATTTTTGTGCCCTAAGGGAACGCCCAGTTCCCCTACAGTGGTATCAGAGCTTGTTGAGCTTGAGTACGGGTTCTCGGGTTATGAGCCGACCCGAAGTAATCGCTCTTACCGTACCAAGTCCCGATAGGATGGTGATCTTATAATGGGTTGGGCATTGTCGAGAGGCATGCCGTAAAACAAGTTTCTGAGGTATCTTGTGACGGGTCTAGGGTGCCATGGATGATGGGCCTTAACAGCGTCGCAATGATATCAGAGTGATACCCTACAGTGGTATCAGAGCCTAGGTTTGCGTAGCGATCTAGGTACTGCGATTAATTTTAAACTTAAGAATGCTTTTAAATACCTTTTAAAATGTTTTTAAAATTATGAGATAAATTTTAAAAATGTTTTAGATGTTCTAAAATTTTTTTTTTTACGAAATTTTTGAACATGGAAATTTTTTTTTTGACGTTTTAAAATTTATGTGATAATTTTAAAACTAATTTTTTAAATCTTTAAAAGTTTAAAATTTATTTTGGATGCCTAAAATTTTTATTTGATAAATTTTTTAAGCATGAAAGTTTTTTTTTAAATAATGTTTTAATTTATGAGATATTTTAAAACTGTTTTAAAAGTTAAAAATTTTTATGCGATAAATCTTTAACATAGCATGCAAATTAGTGATTTTAATATTAAGTTTTTTTTTATGAGATAAAAAATAAAATAATTTTAAAATCATATTTTAAATTTAAGTGTTAAATTTATGTATGCATGCTAAAAATTGTTTATGCGATAAACTTAGTTTATTTAAATGTTAAATAGTTGTGCACTATCTTTATGCGATAAATTAGTGTAGAGTTATTTTAATGGCTTGACATCTTGTCCCTTATTTGATAACACAAGACAACCCTTTAGGTTAGCCATTAAAAATGATTAAAATTTATTACTTGAATTTTAATGATATGCTATGCTTTAATAAATCAATAACAACAATATAAGACCTAATTCCTGATTAGGGTAGTCCTTTAAATGATTTTTCAATTCTAAATGTTATAATTAATTTTCATTAAAGGACTTCGCTTCTAGCGTTGTTAATAAAATTTATTAAAATCCTAATAACGATTAGGGTAGCACGTGAACCTTATAGTTGATAAGGACTTAATAAAAGTTATTAAACAAATCCTAAAAATTTTGAATTTAAGGATTCAACTAGTTGATAGGATTAATTAGTTGTTAATAAAAGCTGTTTAGTCTATGGCATACATACAAAAATGACAAGCTTCATTCAATGGACCATGATCCAGTCAATGTGCTTGGCTAAGAGTTCTGGGTCAACCCTTGCTAGTCCAAGGGGTAGTGATCCTGGCTTAGTCAATTCCCTGGCTGAGTTCCGCTGGACCGCAATGTCGCGAATCATGATTGTATGACACCCTGGACTATATCTAAGTCAAATACGTTAATGATCTTTTTCAAGATTAGCCGTAGCCCTCCTTGTTTTAGGGGTTAGCAACTATAGGGCCCGTGTTATAGTTGTTGAGATACACTCAAGCTGTGACATGGCACCCTGTAGAAACCAACTCCTTAAATACATAAGATGAAATCTTGACTAACCCTAACCGTCGTCTCGTACCCCGAGCGCCGGCGTAAGTTAAGTCAACGATGTAGTCTGACTTGATGTAAGTCTAAGACCTGACCCATACCGACGTGTCGTGCATACACCGACCTGAGGGGCAAGTCAGGCTAGACATAAAAACAAGGGTCCGACTAGACTAGACATTGTGATTTGGATGAGCACACTCATGATCACGAATGGCTATGGGCAAAAACCGATTAAGAGAGTCATATCCAATATGATCGATGAAGAGTCATCTTCCGATCGCAGAGTCAATCAACTTGTTGAGCTACACTCAAGGTTGTTTAGACTCAAGGTGATTGGAACTCTTACCCATTAATTTTTAATTCGATTAAATCGTTCGTTATTAAGCTTTAAAACGATCATAAAATTAGTGGGAGGATATAGATAGATAAAAACCAATCTACCTATATTTAATATTGAACATATGCTAAAACTAGGGCAAGATTATGTTTACCGAAAGAATCAATTGATAATATTGAAATTAGTTAATTGGTCATAAAGTTGATTAATTGAATATCAAGTTAAATTCTAGTTGATAGAATTAAACTATATTCTCGTTGACAAATTAAATGACCTTCTAAAAGAACAGACTTAAGAAATGTGATTTCATTAAGTTCTGGGTCCAACAAATAAATTAAAGCTACATGTCACTCGTCTCTATATGAGGCAGCTTGAACATATAGGACATTCAAAGTATGTTTCTCCCTACAACTTGTCGAGTTACCCTCAAGGTTGTATGGACAAACAATTTTGATCCGCAAAGTTCAAAAAATTCGATCAAACCGTTTGAGTCGAATACGAGTGCATGAGCGATGCAAGACTATGTATCCCAACCGGATCTTGAGACAAGCAACTTCTTGAGCTACACTCAAGATTGCAAAGCTCAAGCGTTTGGATACATAAGTTGCTTGCATAGCTATTTATTTATGTTGATATCTAAATGTGATTTAGAAAAGGAAGAAGGCACTTCGGAAAGTCAATTGAGAAAGTTAGTTTAATTTATCATTAGTAAAGGCATAAGTAGGAGGGAATGAAAACGTGACATATTTTGATGTCACGATTTCAGAATAAATTGTTATACAAAAGACGTTTAACACATTTTGACGAATGTCGTCACATTGCTTCTGAAGTAATGTTATGTGTTAAGTAATTTGTAAATAACTAAATATATATTAAATGTTAATATATAAATACACAAGATAGTAGCAAACTTATATGGTAAAATTAGACTAGGCCGTATCTAGAGATTAAGCTTCACAAGTCACATAAAGAGGGGTCTGACCTCTCGTATTATGAAGTCTACGGACACTTGTGAGTCTTAGACTCTTAGATACAATGGCCGAAACCCATCTGTGAGACAGTGGGAGAATGAGTTGTCGAACTCAGTCTAGTACATACTGATGTACTCGAGTCTACTTTTAACAAAATAAGTTATTCGTATATTTTATTAAGACACGTGTTCTTGATGAAACACAAGTCTGATAAAATAAAGAACGAAATGACTAAAGTATTTAAACTGATTCGATTAGATCGAATGGTCAAATACTTAGCTAAATAAAATCTTGTGAAATTAAAAGAAAATGTGATTTTCTCTTAGATCAAGTCAGATAACACATCGGTGTGTTAAAAGGTATGAATCACACTTAGTTAGACTTGGTGCGATCCATAAATAAGTGACTCTGAGTTAACTCCTCCCTGTGGGTTAAGTCCCAGATAGTAATGCCTAGGTTTTGATAATGTTCTATATGGACATTATCAATAATATATATTCAATAAATCAATAGTAAGGAAGTTGTATATTTACTCGAATTTCGTAAAACGAAATGTCGAGTTAGACATCATAACTGATGATGACTTAGTCAACTTCTAGGATGACATTCGGAGTAGTAACTCCGATTTAAAACTTGATGCAGGTCCGTGTGCGTAAATGAATTTGAGAATTTAGTTTACGTACCCAAGGAAAATGTTTCCTCACTTTTTGCAAGTAAATCTTTAAGTTGAAAGATTGGTGCAGAAAGAAAATAGTGAAGTACAATCTTGTTGGACGAGAACGGTTTTCACCCTAATTTCTTTAAAACGGATTAGTTGAAACCGTCTCGCCAACAGATATGTACAAATCTAATCGGACCAAGCTCGATGTAAAACGTTCATGTTGACCATGAAAATTTGAACATTCACTTATAAGTTCGTTTTTCTAAATATGATTTAGACGGACCAACTTATATGAATTGGCCAGAGAATTTTCAAGGTCAGTGGGAGCGTGTAAATTACATGCGAGACATCAAAGAGATGGAACATATATTTTGATTAAGTAATCAAAGAGTTTGATTATTTATCAGAAATGAATATGAACCATTTGAAATGACCAATAACTAATTTGAAATGATTATCGTAAAGTACGATAAACTGGATAAGATCCAGGGAAATAAAATATTATAGATTCCGATAGACCAAGTGAATTATTTGAATAAGATTCAAAAGGTTGGTCTAACATAAACATAAAAACCCCTTAAGTCTATAGTGTAGACGGTTTTAGCAGATCCACTCACGAAGGCTCTATCACATAAAGTCGGGAAAACTTATGTGTAAAAACGATATTAGATATCGAGATAAATGGGCCTGAGTGCAAGTGGGAGATGTAGGAATATGGTGCCCTCGAGGCCATTTATTCCTGTGTGAATAGCACAAACATCTTGTTCGAAATAACAGTAAGCTGTTTGGTGATAATTTATCTAAGCTATATTGTAATGTAGTCAACATTAGATATAAACTTAGGTAAAGTCCTGAGACCTTATGCAAGGTCAAACGGGTATCGAGATGAGTATCTCGATCATGGAGAAACGTTTGACCGTCTGTAGCATAAGTCTAAAATGGTTCGTGGTCGTAGATGTTCCGAGACAAGGATATCGAAACATCGGATAGACAATTGTGTCTTAGTCTTCACCGTTTAGCGGTGGCGATGATCTCATGATCGCTTGACTTGGCGAAGTCGAAGACGAGACACAGGTGCTCATTAGAATGAGTTCACTGAACGACCACTAGAGTTATCACATGGTTATATTGACCAATCTGTCAGTGATAACTCTGAGTGATGATAGGATAGTTGGTCTTTTGACTTGAGGTCATTTTGACGGACCTGTGCGTGAACGGTGCCACTTAGATCAATTGACCTAGCTTCGAGGCAAGGCCTGTCGAAAGGTCTTTTGATTGGGTGTCACTTGAAACGTACGAGGCGAGTAATGACCAAGAGAGGATTCGTCTCTCCCGGTCAATGGGAGTTAGTGTCGTAGAGTCAGTTCGGTCTTTAGTAAAAACTCTGCGCAGAGTATGTTGGAAGATGTCCAACATTAGTTGACTAAAGATCGATCGAAACTAACCGGAGTCAAGTTATTGGGGTTGACAGTTTGACCGTACCCCAGACTTGATCTACACGACACAGTTTAGACGAAAAGACTATAACTACGGAATTCATCACGGAAACAGTCAGGTGGTCCCGACAATACTCATGTCAATGAGTCAACCACATAATGATGATTCCTGAAGCAGGGACGGCAACCACTGCTCGTGGTCACTGCCGTATAGGGCTTCGAGCCCAACCTGTTGTAAGGGTCAGGCTGTAGGGTCTCACACAGAGTGCTAACGCTTCGTCTAGTAATAGGTAGAAATTAGTTAGGGAGAATATTTGCATTTGATGCAAAAGAAGAGATAATTGCATTTGATGCAATATGATAATTTAAGCTTAGATAGGGACTATTTTGCATTTGATGCAAAAGCGATTAAATGTGTATTAAATTGTTTAAATACAATATTTAATAAAATAAACGCAAGGAAAAGTTCACGGGTAAGACGGGAATGTCCCGGTCTAGACCCAGGTTCGAACGGCATCCAAATCGGACGCCGGATGATCAAGTTAAAGCCAAAATACTAGACCCAGGCAGAACAGGCTGCCTGGGCTAGCCCAGGCGCTGCCTGGGCTAAGCCCAGGCTCGGCCTGGGCTCTGCCCAGGCGCGCCTGGGCTCTGCCCAGGCGCGGGCCTGGGCAAGCCCAGGCCCGCCTGGGCTCTGCCCAGCGCCTGGGCAGAGCCCAGGCGCGGGCCTGGGCTCGCCCAGGCCGCCTGGGCGAGCCCAGGCACGGACCTGGGTTCGCCCAGGCGGCTGGGCGAGCCCAGGCGTGACCTGGGCTCTGCCCAGGCGCGATTTGGGCAGTTTTTGGCATGTGTGGGGCCCACCCATGGGCCCCACCTCTAGGGTTTTGAACCCTAAGTGTGCTGAATCAAATGACGGCTCGTTTTTGTGAAAAACTAGCCTAGGGCTGATCTTTGGACACTCAATTGGAGGGTCAAACGAACTCCGATTGACGAACCGTTTTTTCCTATGCGTTCACCGTTGAACGCTTGTCGTATTGATAGGTTGTATCGATCTTGAAGCTCAACGGTGAGTGAGTTAAAATTCACGAAAGTTTGCACTTCGTGAAGTGCAAACTAACTTGATTTTTATTAACTCATTGTTTAGTCCCACATCGGATTTTGAGAAAAGGGGAGAGTCCGCCGCCTATATAAATAGGGGTCTCCCCCCTTTCTCAAAACTCGTCCCAAGCTCTAGATCTGAGCGGCTCTCGTAAATGTTGGAGCACGCTCGGATCTTAGCTTAAATTAAATATTTCTCTATCTCCCTAAAATTTCTGCCTTACTCCTGCGGGCTCTAGCAAAGCCTCAAAGGAGTTCGGATTCTGGATCCGAAATCTTGGCGGAGGTTTCACTCGCGTGAAACTTTCTTCGGCGGTTGGTTGGCTCGGCGGCACGGGGATTGATCGCCTCGGGATGCGGAGCGGTTCGAGGAGCGGTTCGGGGAGCGGTTCAAAGGAGCGGCTCGGCGTGGGACGGGAGCAGCTCGGAAGACGGCGCGGAACATCTCGCCTGCTCCAGGGCTGAGATTCCGGGTATGTGGTTAAAGTAGTTTATTAGCATTAGTTTAATTTAATCGCAGTAGGCTAGATCCTTCTTGGGATGGTCAGACCCATCCCAAGTCGGCATAGATCTTGGCATAGGGTCTTGGACCTTAGGGCCAAGTTAAAATTGTTTTAACTTACATGTTAATTTAGATTAACTGTTTTTTCTTCCGCTGCTTTTGATTTTCCTGTCTATGTTCCGTCCGACTTAGGACGGGACTAGAATTTTTGTGCCCTAAGGGAACGCCCAGTTCCCCTACAGTAGCAATACGTGGAAATATATATACACACCCGATACGTCAATATATATACCAATATCTATGTACATACACACAACATGTCCAATACTAATCACACATACTATATCTCTATATACACACCTCGTAGAGATACACATGCACTGACTTCAGCCAATATATATTTCACACCCTCCCAAGATTCATATATCTATATTTCCAAACTAACATACATATTCACCATACTTATATGAGAATAATGGGTATCATACACCATATGAGAGGGTCTCTCGTATTCCCTCTCACATAAAAGGAGCAAGTACAACAAGTACAAGCCCATGTGGGCTTGTACTTGCCCCCTTTATGTGAGAGGGAATACGAGAGACCCTCTCATATGGCATATGATACCCATTATTATTATATATATATATATACACACACACATACATACATACATATACATATATTACATATCTTTATGCATACATAATATATGCACAACTATTTACACAACTATATATTTTTATCTACACATGCACCTAGACATACTACATTATACCTAGAAGACACACTATACATCATGCATGCACTCCACATCATAAGTCATAAGAGCTAACATATCTATATATACATATTTACATCCAAGTATAAATACAAATATACAACCAAGTATGCATCCCAGCATACATCCAAATGTACACACATATATCACCACGTAGAAGCATACAATACAATGCCATATCCATACTATTAGACATGAGGCACATGTACCCATATATAGATCCATACACATTATAACACTTAAGCACATAATACGTAAGTGTACACCCAAGTGGTAGACTTAGATTCACACATAAATCCACACACTATGCACACACCAACCCATACAACTAGTTCTACTATCCATATACCTCATAGTCATCCATATACTACCACATATACTTTGCAATACAGATATACATGCACGTAGTCATACTAGTATCTATAAAGCTATCTTACATATAGATATAGCTATAGACACATGCCTACGAGTATACATATCGATATGCATATAATACCTGTATACCTACTCTGATACAGGTTAGGTTGTATATGTGTATATAAAGTGTCCTTATAAAGTGCATAATATATGCATCCATGCGAAAAAGTGATAATATCTACATACACTGTCCATACAACAACCAAATACCAGAGTAATCCAAATAGTAACACATATATGTACATATTATCAGACAAATAGAAATATACACACCAATATACATACAAGTGTACATATGCAGACAAATATATATACATTCATAAACACATATTCACATCCCTGTATACATCCATACACCATACATTTAAATATACTACCTCCAAACACACGTATATGCACACCCAACGATAGGACCAATATACAGCTATAGTCCAAACAACTATATCCCAAGATATACATCCAGGTATATAAAACATACAAGGAGGTATCATGTGCACAACTCTATCTCTATACATATACACATGCATACACATACCCACGTAGATAATCACATATACACTACCTCCAAGAACACAAGGATAACCATACACAGATGCATTCAAGATACATATAAATATCCTCACACATGTAACTATCCTGACAAGTCCTCATACTAAGTAGACAAATACATATATATCTACACAACAAGACATACAAGGATGCATGCAAATAAACACACAAATAGTTATACCTATACATACAGATACTCATCCAAATATCCTTACATACACTCACCTAAATCGTATACACTCCCTCACACAGCCATACTATCCACCAATATCTCTATAGATTTTATCACGATATTTCAAACATATCCATGCACCCCAAGAAAATACCTCAAGACACCTAGTAAAAGATACAAAATATATACATACCACCACTAGGCATAATCACATATACATACCCATATCACCTACACCTACATGGATATAGGAATGAATACACTACATACATACATGGAGGAGTAAGCTCATACAAATTCACATAATTGTGATACATACACATAACACAATACCCAATAGGAGCACACATGTCTACACCTAAGCATAGACACCTACACTTATAGTACACATCCCACAATAATATACTGACGCCAATAGGTACATTCAAATACCTATGCATGCAATATACGAACACATACACTATGTAATATAATCTACATACAAGGACACATGCACACAACATATATATATATATATATATATATATATATATATATATATATATATATATATATGGGGCAAATGTGCCTGAGAACGTGCGCAGGTAGAATTACCTGCGCACGCCCCCTCTGTTCGGGGTTTCTAAATATATTTTTTTGAAATTTTTTTTTGCAGTAGCTAGATATACTTGTTATGAAGCTCCCCACAAAATTTCAGGTCAATCCGACACCGTTTGAGCCTCCGTTCATCGATTTCAAAAACGTTGCGCAAAACTGTCCAAATTCTGGACAGTTTTGCGCAACGTTTTTGAAATCGATGAACGGAGGCTCAAACGGTGTCGGATTGACCTGAAATTTTGTGGGGAGCTTCATAACAAGTATATCTAGCTACTGCAAAAAAAAATTCAAAAAAAATACTTACAAACACCGAACAGAGGGGGCGTGCGCAGGTAATTCTACCTGCGCACGTTCTTAGGTACATTTTTTGCTATATATATATATATATATATATATATATATATATATATATATATATATATCCAACTATATTCACCCCATTAGCCATACATATCCATATAAGTATTCCTGATAAATAGACCTATCACACAACCATACCTACATTCAGATATGTCTATACAAAGGTATGTATATACATATAAACTCAAACTTACATAACCATATATTCAAATGTATTCATATATTTCTGTATATACATATATACTCATACTTACATAACCATATATTCAAATGTATTCATATATTTCATACCCCTCTACACAACCATACACATACATCGGGGGCCTAGGCTGAAGATGGATTCCACTGGAGACTAAGGGTCATCTACCCACCTTAGGACTAGTCTACCTTCACTGGAGAATTACATGCACTAACCTTACACACATCGCAGTGCGATGACCTGCAAGGGCCATTGAATATTGTCACGACCCACTCCCCAGGATACCTAGGAAGTATGAATCCGTTCCAGGTATACCTAGAGAGGCAAAGGCGATGAAGAAAGAGAAGAAAAGAGAGAGGAAGAAGACATGACATGCCACTGCGCACATGCTGGGATAGTACCTGTAATGCTCCATTTAGAGAAAAGTGCAACACTGCATCATAACAGAAAGAGCACAAAAGTCAAAGGTACAATTGATCCTTATTATTAATACAAAGTCCAACACAACCTCTATTTCAATGTACACAACAGACCTCAACTCAAGCTACACCTCCCACGCACAATACCAAACTCCACGACCCCAAAGTACAACTCAACTCTCTAAACTACGCCACACTTCCAACTCCAATGATCACAAATCTCCAAGGACCTCCAACTCTCTTCCACCTGATGCCAACCTGAGGGAAAAAGGGGAGGGCACATCAAGCGTGTCCAGTAGGAAACCCAACTTGAAAGGAACAATCCTTTTTATTTTTATTTTTATTTTATTGTTTTCACTACACAAATTATTAATGTTCTAATGGAACTACTAAACAATAGTGCAAATGTAGTAAAATAAGAGAAATGAGACAAGACAACATTTTTATGTTTTTATTAATTTGGAAACCTGAACACTACGTAGTGTATCAGGGACTGGAACTCACCTCAGGTAGGTGGCTCTCAAACTACCCTGCTAGTGATACACGAGCACTGAATGACTGTAATAGGGCCTCTTGAACTCTGCCCACCCCCCTCTCACGGGAGTGCGAGTGAGACAAACTCAACACACATCATCGCACACTACTTTGCCTTGTAGGCATCACATATCACATTAAATCCTCGCACGTCCAATCTTGATACCTACGTACTATTCAGGTCTCGCACACCCCTTCCTAGGATACTTAACCACTTTAGAGTGGAATAAGTTATCCTGGAACATTTCAGTTACAATTTTCATTGAAAATGCCAACTACATAGCGATAAATACATTCAGCCAGCAGAAAAGTAAGCAAACAATCATATCAGTGGTAATTACCATCCCATTCCATTTTGAATTTGCTAAAACTCATTAAATGAAAGTTGTAGATATTGAAGTTCTCTACTCAAATATCAAATTAAATGAAAGTTGTAGACATTAAAGTTCTCTACTCAAATATCAAATTTCATAATTTTAGGACTAGTAAGCTAATTGATATGGGCTGAACCACACAAGATACAGAATCAGTTTTTAAACAGAGTTGTTAAGCTCTAAAAAGTTGTCTTTACATTAACTTACAGCCAGAATTTCAGTAAAGGCAAAACACGAAAGTTGTAGATATTGAAGTAAGCTTTTCAAATTGACCAAAATCATATCTGTTGTATCACGACAGTGGGAGTTCTACCATTTTTGGTGACAGTTATAGATTCTAGCAGAATCTAATACATCAGTGTATTTCAGTGATGCAGTCAAGATATGTACTGAATTATGCCATAGTTATTAAACGAAAGTTGTAGGAGACTTGATAAGATTTCCGAATTATATTTTTTCACTATTTTTAGTATCCTAAAATAAGATATATGCATAAGTAAAGTCACAGCAAATTCTGGTTTTAAAACAGCCCTAACTAAGCAAGAATTTAATTAAATTAACATGTAGAGGGTTGCATATAAGTTAGTTGCTGGTACTAATAGTGAAAGATAATCCTAAGGAGTACATCTCAAGTTAGGTTCCTACCTTAGTGATGCTTTTTCCCTTTTCTTTACCTTCTCTGCTTCCTTCTTTTTTCTTCCTTTCTTTTTTTTGTTCCCTAAGTGGTTCGGCCAAGAACTAAAGGAGTGAGGAATTGAAAATAAAAGAAGAAAAGAAGAAAAGAACGAAGAAAAGCTTAGAAAGAATTAGAAGTGTTTAGAAGACTTTGGAGTTTTCTCTCTCTTTTTCTTTTTTCATTTTTCTTTTCTTTTTCTTTTTTGTTTGTTTTCTTTTTGTTCTCTTTTCTTTTGGCCCATAAGGGAAGGCACATTAGGAAAATAAGGAAGAGAATAAAAGAAGAGGGGAACAAGAAAGAAAGAAAGGCCCATGAAAAAGAAAGTAAAAGAAAGAAGGAGAAAAAGAAAGAATGGCCCATGAGAATTTCGGCCCAAGGAAAAAATGAAAAGAAAAGATTAAGAGAGCAGAGGGGTGTTTCTTAATAACAAAAGTCCCCACATTTTGGCCTTTGCATTCATCTCCAAATACTCCATACATATATTTATATATCTTAATATCTCTACACACACATGTATGCAAACTACAGATATAAAGGCATACACATATCGTATTTCACGCGTAGGGGTATTACAAAAACTACCAATCTGTCATGCATAAAGAAAAGTAAACATCACATGCAAGAAAAACAACCGAAGTAATATAAAAAGAAGCAACATCACAAACAAGTATAATAATAACTGCAGAATTAATGTGCATAAAGTAAAAGCAGACAATTCATGCATATGTATATGATGCACGTGAATGCTTATGAATACATATGCAACACCTAAGGAATCACATCTATGCTAGCGTGCCTACAAGTGCACAACTACAACTGTGGCACCACTTATGGATTCAAAAGGTGGCCCCCAGAGATTTCCCCCCACTCCTACCGTGGCACGTTGCTCCAAGTGTGTGGCGCCATCCTTATCCTAGTTTCCATGTATCACATTTCATTTATCACATTTCTCTTTCTCATTTCTTTTCACATGCCATAGCAAGTGACATAAGCCACTTTCATTTCCACATTTGCCTTTGCTTTATATCACAACGTATCACATGCATAACAAAGCCTCTTAAAGGAATTTAACTAGATTATATCATGGCATGGCATATATAACATGAGTATTGGCATGTTGCCAAAACATGGGTATATCAACATTAACAAGGGACATAATGAAACATCAATTAAACATCATGAGATTCTTTTCTTATGTCTTAGGAAAGCATAAATATAACATGGAGAGCATGGCCTAAACACCAATGACATAGTCCAGATTGCAGGAAAAATATAAACAGTCACAAACAGAGGCTGTTAACCTCAAGTTCTATTGTGAATTTGTTAAAAGATTGTAAATAAAAGTTGTATATAAACATCTTTTACTTTCATATATCAAATATCATGATTTTAGAGCATGTAGGCTAATTGTTACAACTTAAACACAACTGGGTACAGAAACAGTTTTTCAGACATTATCAGTAAGCTCTAAACATTGGTCATCTGTAATATCTTACCGTCATAATTTTAGTGAGGTTAAAAAACGAAAATGTAGCTATGGAAGCCATCATTACAAATTGACCAAAATTACACTTATTGGATTTCTACAATGGAAGTTCTACCCTTTTGGTAATAAGGTGCAGATTCTGACAGAATCTGATACTACTGCATAGATTAATGGTTCGGTCGAAATGAAAATAGAATCTGGTTTAGCTTTCCAAATTGTATTTTTGCATGATTTTTTACATTCTAAAATAAAAATTCTGTATAGATGAAGTTGCAGCAGAAACTGACTTCGAAAACAGCCAACATCTTTGCAAGAAATTCTTAAGATTCTAACTCTAACTAGAGTAGACAGGCCTCCTATCTCATCTAGTCCTTCTCTTGGAGTCTTTGGCCCTTCTTCTCCTTGAAGACCCCTTCAATTTCTCAAGCTTCCTCTCCCAATCGTTAAGCTCTAATGGTAGATGTCGATTTGGGGGATTTAATCATTAAGATTGAGGTGGAGATGATTTGGCCTAGTGGTGGGGCAAGGGGAGGAGATGGCCCTCCATGGTGGTGGAAGAGGGGAGCAAGAGGAGGGAGAAAGGGTTTGGCCCTAGCAAGGGGGAGAGCGAGGATGAAGAGATTTATTTTTTTTGTTTTCCATTCATTTTTCTTTCCCCTTTTTCTTTTTCTTTTTCCCTTTAAAAATAAACTCTAAGCCTCATCACCATCTCCTATCTCTATTCCTTTGACACGTGTTCATGAGGTGGCAAGGGTTAGTTGGGAATTAGTAAGGTAATGATACCTCAAGTAGGAAGTGTTTCTCATTAGATATTTTTAGGGATTCTAATTTCTATTAAATAGGAATACCTCATCTAATAATACATACACTCTTAAATACTAGTATTTCATTCAAATACTTCAACCACAATAATTCAATAAATTTTTTAAAATTATTTAAAAATAATTTGCTATCATTAAAATTAAGAAAAATACCCATAACTTATATACGTACAAATACTTTCAAAATATGTATATTATAGACGTACTAAAAAACACAGGGAATTACATTCTACCCACCTTAAAAACAAAGTATGTCCTCGGACTTTCTAAGGTTAGGGATAACTGAAGGTTTAATATATAAACACTCATATATATATGTATCACATGTTCATACATTACACACACATTACACTTCAAGGAGATACATATACACTCTAGTATCTGTATACGACATTTTCATACACGTACTTCACAGTCATACAAATATATATACATGTCACATTCACGCAATATACCCACACATCGAATAAGCACCACTAATCATACAAATAAGGCAACACATTGAATGTCATCACAAACAAGTTCATATATACCACAAAGAGGGCATCACATCATATTCATACAATAACTAATACCACATTTATGTATTTAACGATATAATACTATACATACACTAATATCAGCCATCTATATCTTTCTACTAATCATTCACGCATTCATATTAGAAGTATATCACATCATATGAATACACATCCATCTCTAAGGGCTATTGCTATTACACACCCTAATCCCAATTATATATATATAACTACACATATTATTATACTGAGTTAAGTACACACAATAAATATCTACACAATTCATACCATGTATGTAATACATTACAAATCTAATTCAATACCATACAGTTACACATACTATAGTTGCATCTCATACATAAAGCAAGACATCAATGCATACACACGTCTACATTCATATCACTTCCTATAGTTAACTATATCACACTCATACAATAGCCATATATACACCTACTACATACATAGCATAGACAGATGCACACACACAATTATAATACTAAGACATGTACATACAACAATACACACACATGTATATATAGCTATATTTTACCTCACATATCCACATATACACACATATATATCTAAATATAATTATAGCCATTAAAGTTACATGCAACTATTAATTCTAATACAAGTATTCATGCCAAATATAACTATATTTACGACATGTATTATCTCTTCAAATACCCAAACACAATGAATATACATATTCACACACATCTATACAAATAGAGAGACACACACTAGCATATCTCATCAATGCACACATACCAATATACTTTATCTATGAGTATCTACTAACACCCTTACCTATGATTACATATTAAAGCAACACACGCTTTCATACATCGTGTGTGTGTGTGTGTGTGTGTGTGTGTGTGTGTGTGTGTGTCACACGTATAGAACCAAGTATACTAATCCACAAATACATACCACCTACACCTATAGATACAGCAGTATACCCCGTAGGGTGTTGCCAAAGGTGACAATCTATCCACCTGGAACCAGGTTTATTCTTAATCTTCTACAGCTATGGCTTTATATTGATAATGTCTCGGTCTAGACTCTAAGGTCACTACCCACCATAAGACACGGCTATTCTCTAGGAAGCATTACCCGCACTACCTTATGCACGCCACAGTGTGGAGACTTGCATGGGCTGCCAAATGTAACGACCTGCTCCCCAGGATACCCTAAAAGTACGAAACCATTCCAAGTACTTCCAAGGTAGTGAGTGTAACAAGAAACAGAAACAAAGAGAGAGTACAAGAAGAATATGCAGGACACTGCGCATGTACTGAGAAGTACAGGAAATGCTCCAACACATAAAATGGAAGAAAAAATGTAAAATATCTAACAATCTTTTGTTATAATACAAAAGTACATTTTATATACAACATCTCAACACCAGATACAAAAGTGGGGAACAGAAAAGAATCCGAGAAAACCCATTAAAGACAAAAGGTCCATGCCTGGTACAACTCACTTACTAAACAACCCCTGAGAACCAACTATACAAGATTGCCCTCTGTGGGCTCCATCTTAGATTAAACTCATGATCTAAGTTCTGCTCTGCCTGCTCTGCTCCTAATCCTGGAAAAAGTAAATGTGGCACGTCAATGCGTGACCCAGTAGGACAATCTAACTACGCTAGGTAGGGTCAGTCTCAAAATTGTTCTACCTAACTAAGGTCTGGTCACCTAACTGTAAACATGCAAATAATGTAATAAGGTACTCATACAGGAACTGAAAAGAAGAACTACCAATCTGTCATGCATAAAGAGAAGTAAAGATAACAGGCAAGAAAGACAACAGAATTAATATAAAAAGAAGCAACATCACATACATGTATACTAATAACTGAAGAATTAATGCGCGTAAATTAAAAGCAGACAATTCATGCATATGCATATGATGCACGTGAATACTTATGAATGCATATGCAACACCTAAGGGATCCCGTCTATGCCAGTGTGCCTACAAGTGCACAACTCCAACTGTGGTACCACTTATGGATTCAAGAGGTGTCCCCGAAGATTTCCCCCGCCTCCTACCGTGGCACTTTGCTCTAAGTGTGTGGCGTCATCCGTGTCCTAGTTTCCATATATCTCATTTCATTTATCTCATTTCTCTTTCTCATTTCTTTTCATATGCCATAGCAAGTTCCATAAGCCACTTTCATTTCCACATCTGCCTTTGCTTTATATCAAACAATGCATCCCATGCATACCAAAGCCTCTTAAAGGAATTTAACTAGATTATATCATGGCATGGCATAAATAACATGAGTATTGGCATGTTGGCAAAACATGAGTATATCAACACTAACAAGGGACTTAATGAAACATCAATTAAACATCATGAGATTCTTTTCTTATGTCTTAGGAAAGCATAAATATAACATGGAGAGCATGGCCTAAACACCAATGACACAGTCCAGATTGCAGGAAAAACATAAACAGACACAAACAGAGGCTGTTAACCTCAAGTTCTATTGTGAATTTGTTAAAAGTTTGTAAATGAAAGTTGTAGATAAACAACTTATACTTTCATATATCATATATCATGATTTTAGAGCTAGTAGGCTAATTATTACAGTATAAAGCCCACTAGGTATAGAAACTGTTTTTCAGACATCATTAGTAAGCTCTAAACATTGGTCATGTGTGATATCTTACCGTCATAATTTCAATGAGGTTTAAAAATGAAAAATGTAGATATTGAAGCCATCTTTCCAAATTGACCAAAGTTACACTTATTGGATTTCTACAATGGAATTTCTACCCTTTAGGTAATAAGGTGCAGATTCTGACAGAATCTGATATTACTGCATCGATTAATGGTTTAGTCGAAATGTAAATAGAATCTGGTCAAGATTAACAAATGAACGTTGGAGCTAACTAGTTTAGCTTTCCAAATTGTATTTTTGCATGATTTTTACATTTTAAAATAAAAATTCTGTATAGATGAAGTTGCAGCAGAAACTGACTTCCAAAACAGCCAACATATTTGCAAGAAATTCTTAAGATTCTAACTCTAACTAGTGTAGATAGACCTCCTACCTCATCTAGTCCTTCTCTTGGAGTCGTTGGCCCTTCTTCTCCTTGAAGACCCCATCAATTTCTCAAGCTTCCTCTCCCAATCTTTAAGCTCTAATGGTGGAAGTCGATTTGGGGGATTTGATCATTGAAATTGAGGTGGAGATGATTTGGCCTAGTGGTGGGGCAATGGGAGGATATGGCCCTCCATGGTGGTGGAAGAGGGGAGCAAGAGGAGGGGGGAAGGGGTTGGCCCTAGCAAGTGGGAGAGGGAGGATGAAGAGATTTCTTTTTTTTTTGTTTTCCTTTCATTTTTTCTTCCCCCTTTTCTTTTTCTTTTTCCCTTTAAAAATTAACTCTAAGCCTCATCACCATATCTTATCTCTAATCCTTTGCCATATGTCCATGAGGTGGCAAGGGTTAGTTGGGAATTAGTGAGGTAATGACACCTTAAGTAGGAGGTGTTCTCATTAGAAATTTTTAAGGGATCCTAATTTCTAATTAATAGGAATACCTCATCTAATACTGCATACACTCTTAAATACTAGTATTTCATTCAAATACTTCAACCACAATAATTCAATAAATGTTTTAAAATTATTTAAAATAATTTGATATCATAAAAATTAAGAAAAATACCCATAATTTATATACGTACAAATACTTCCAAAGTATGTATAATATAATCGTACTCAAAAACACAAGGTATTACAGCACCTGTGGGCCTGATCTGCTGGGATGCTGTAACAGTAAACATGACTGCACTTTGTAAATTCCGAAATATATAAATCAGGGCTGGGCTTGATAAACTTTTTGATTTGGGCTCGAAGAAATCTCCAAAAATCCACATAAGTTCTAGATTCATTCCGAGATACTTTTGGTGTTTTGTATCACATTTTTCAACAATATCTCATTTGAAAATGTATCATATATTTCATTGAGTCTCATTATCAAGATATAATTTATCATTCAAAAAATTTCATTGTATGATATTCATGAAATGAAGATATAATTTGAAAATCATCCTTGTGGATATACATATGTCTGAATTGTAGGATTTGTCAAGCGCTGGGATAGAAGCCATGTTGAGCTATATTTGCTTGTGGAGCTACATAGAAGTGGCGAATAATTTTATTTAAGCAAGTTCTAGGATTGGGATTTCATAGTTCTTGGAATAAAGTTCCCTAATTCTAGGAATCAGATTTGTCAATGTATCCTATTTCTGTGTATCAAGTTGGGTCATTTGTTCTGGAAATGTATTTTGGTTTCATTTTATATTTATGTCAACATTTTAAAAATATGAATGTATCAAAATTAATGTAATTGTATTATATATATATAAAGAGAAGTAAGTGAATAATATTCATAAGAGAACCAGGGGAATGACGGGATAAACAACCAAGAGCACAGACTTAGGAGAGGCCAGGAAGCAATCACCAAGCACCAGCACAGATAGCGAGGTATCCCAACCCCCAAACACTACAATAATACACTGCCAACACTCACACACACAAAACTTGCCAACACACTCACAACAACAGCATGGTGCCAACCCCGGCCACCACCACAAGAACAACACATCAGCCAGTACCACACTACACATCAAGGAAGGGATAAAGTAAGCAAGCCAAGGGCAAGAGCAGCACAACCTGCTTGGCATGCTCAAAGTTTCAGGCTGCTAAGGCCGGTGAAAGTGCCCCCAGCCACGGATCTGCCCCTCGAGCGCGTATTCACCTGATGAGCCACAGGATCAGACTTCTCCTTTGACTTCACCACAGGCTCAGACTTCTTCTTTGACTTCGACTTAACATCCACTTCAGCCAACATTGACGTCCATTCCGGGTTATCTATAACCATCGGACAGAGAGGGCGAACATCATGGGACCCAAGCCTAGTGTCAAAGGCCGGAGAGCAAAACATAATGGAGGCCTTGCCGTGGTTCCTAGTTACCACCGGCAGAATGGGGGGAAGCACGTCCCTAGTGCCCTAGGAAGGATCAGGGCTAGTGGTGGTAGGCCTAACGTCCAAGGACGGGCCCAACAGAGCAGACCGCGGTAGAGAGGGGTACGTAGCCACCCCGACAGGCCGCAAAGGAGGCCAGTCATTCAAATCCTCCATGACGATCTCCTCATCAACCTCAGACATATCTTTTGAATCATTCCCAAGGAGGATGACTCCACACATATCAGAGGGACTATGGGGGCCATAATAAGAATTAGCTAGAGAAGAGGAAACACACACGTCGGCATCGACATCAGTAGCAACAGAAGGCCCAGGCCCCCCAACACCATACCACTCTGCAACATCTGGCTAGCAGCACCAAGGAGAATACCCTCAGAAGACGGCAGGCCATGCTTAGCGGCACCCCCAAACATGTAGCTCCCCCTCCCTGAGGAGGTCGTAAGTAGGGTGGCAGTCAGATAAGGATGAACAACCATCGGAATAACCAAAGAACCATGCCACACAGTGTTGGATATGGAAGACGTTTGTACACCCTTGTGGGGGATGTACGAGGGAATACGGACCTCGAACGTCACGCACACGAAGTCGTGTGCAAAGGGAATCTGTTCCCTTGCGGAGAGGATCTCTGGATGAGTGGGAAAGTCGCATTATATATGCATAAGTGCATGCGACATATGGCTAATAAAGGGGGAATATCTTAAGCTTATGTTGTACCATGCATATGGTACAACTTAAGCTTATAATGTGCCATGTATCATGGTACACCTTAATTAAGTTGTTCCAAAGGAACAACTTACCCTAAAATAACTACCTTGGGGGCTATAAATAAGACCCAAGGGTAAGCCATTTCTTACACCATTTTGCATGGAATTCATGCATGCATCTTCATTCTAGCGAAGCTCTGCAGAAATCCTTCCTCTCCTCTATCCAAGTTCTTAATCTAAAGTAGAGATTTAGATTGTGGATTAGTAGCCTTACTCCGTTCGTGAGAAGACTCGATCCGTCGTGGCGAATCCGAAGGCGAAGTTCGTAGACTACCGTGCCGCATACGCAAGCGTAAGTCTAAACTTCATATTATCGATCCTAACTCTGTTTTGGAAGGATCCTACATTGGTATCAGAGCCATATGGGTTCGCCCCGGTCAAACCTCCGCCCCGTCGAAACTATGAACGAGTCGTTGTCTTTTTCACGAATGGGTCTCCTACTATTACGGATATAGTAGGAACGCTTCGTGACGGAGAGAACGCAGCGGTTGTTCTTTTCACGTTAGGGTCTCCTATCATTACGGATATGGTAGGAACTCTCCGTGACGGGAAGAACCGACCGTTCACGTAGTATGTTATTTTTCATTTTTGGCACACGGCCATTAGGAAATAACTAATTTCTCGACGAACGGGTGCTTCATCGACGAACGGTTGCTTCATCGAGGAAGATGATGGTAGTTATTTCCATCGGGTTAGAGGAAATTGGTGCATGTGCACCATGGCCAAATGGGCTATGAAGGCTATGCACCCCCCCTCCACTTGCGGAGGGGGTTGGCTACGGCCAATAACCACCGGCGACCACCCCATCAAGGGGGAGGAGTGTGTGCGGCAACCCCATTCAAAGGGGGTGGCCGGCCATGGCCAAAGGGGCCATGGCCGGCCAATGCCAAATGGCATTGGCCATGACCGGCCATGGCCAAGCCATGGCCGGCCAAGGCCAGGCCGGCAATGGCCGGCCTTGGCCAAGGCCTACCGGCCTGGCCGGCCCTGGCAGTGGCCAGGGCCGGCCGGCCGGCCTACCTGCCGGCCCTGGCAGAGGCCAGGGCCGGCTGGCCTGCCCTGGCAGAGGCCAGGGCCAATGCCCTGGCCTCGGCCAGGGCCTGGCCGGCCTTGGCCGGCCTCGGCCAGGGCAGAGGCCCTGGCCGAGGGGGCCAAGGCCCCTGGCCGGCCAGGGCAGAGGCCCTGGCCGGCCCTTGGCCAAGCCCCGGCCAGGGCAGAGGCCCTGGCCGGGAAGAAGTTGCAATTCAAAAAATTGGTCGACCAATTTAGTGTTTTTGGTCGACCAATCCGACAGAAGGTCTGGGTCGATTGCAAACTTGCCAAATGATCCATACGGGGTAACAAAAGGCCTTGGTCAAACTCGAATGTGTCGATTAGTCCATACGGGGCTAACCACAGTGCCGACTAGTTCATACGGGACTAACGTTTTAATGAAGCTTTTCTGCTGCGAAGTACTATAAGAGTACTAACATTTGATAAAGTGAGGGAGAAATATTGAAAGTTACTCTAGATGGTGATTGGAAACATAGTGACCTTTCCGACTCTAGAGTAACATCTTCAATATTTTTCGAAAGTAACTTATCAAATTATGAATATCATTCCAAGTGGGAGTTGATTTTAGAACTATCCATATGGGATATTCTATTATCATTTCAAATGGGAATTATATATTTGAAAAATACGTTTTCAAACTCGTTTTTTCGCTGCTAGTACTATAAGAGTACTATTGTTTGATAAGTGATGGGGGAATATTGAAGGTTGTTCTAGATGGTGATTGGAATCATAGAGACCTTTTCGATTCTAGAACAACATCTTCAATATTTTTCGAAAGTAACTTATCAAATATAATATAATTCCAAGTGGGATTTGAATTTTTAGAACTATCCAAATGGGATACTCTATTATCATTTCAAGTGGGAGTTATATTTTAAGAATTTTTATGCAACGTTTTGATCGAACCTTCGGTTTTGTGTCTTTTGCAGCATTTTAAAAGTAAAATGTCTTCCGCTTCAAAGAATATCGTCGCTGAATTAAACAAAGGTGAAAAACTCAACGGCGATAATTACAAACTTTGGTCCATTAAGATACAATACGTTTTAGAGGAGCAAGAAGTGCTCGAAACTCTAAAGAACGTAATAATTGAACCCGAGTTGGGCACTACGGCCCAACACAGACGAGACAAGGAAGCTTTTGATGCTTGGTCTCGGAAGAATAAGATAGCGCGCATTACGCTATTAAGCAGTATGGCTGATGACATAATGCGCATCTTCCGAGAATATGACCTAGCCATGGACATATGGTCCAAGCTAGAGGAGAAGTTCGGTGGCACATCGGTGTCCAAACTTCGTGCCTTAACTATAAGGTTCGATACATATAAGAAACGTCCAGATCATTCCATGGGGAAACATCTGCGACATATAGCAAACCTTATCTCGGAGTTAAAAGACGCAGGTCATGTGCTCACTGATGAGCAACAAATCCAAGCAGTCATACGTTCCCTACCAAATGGGTGGGATCAAATGAAGATGCATCTCACTCATAATGAGAGCATCAAGACCTTCAACGACGTTTCCAAGCACCTCGAATTAGAGGAAGAGCGGCTTGCGGCTGCCAAGCCAAGTGCAGAAGTGCACATGGTTGCTAGTTCCTCACACGGGGGAAAGAAACGTAAAGATCGTTCGAAGTCTTCTAATGAACGTAATAAGCAACCTGAGTCTACCAAGGAACCCAAACATAAGGGTGGTCACAAGAAATGGCACAAGAAGAAAGACTTGAAAAGGATCAAGTGCTTCAAGTGCAACAAACTCGGTCACTATGCTCGTTCGTGTACGAGTGGAAGTGACGAGGTAACTTTTAATACTAGTTACATATGTGTTTCTAGTTCAATATTTCTTGTGGAATCTAAATCCATTATGGGATAATTGATTCAGGTGCCACCGACCACATAGCAAAGGACAGACGGTCCTTCGTGGAGTATCACCGGATACACCATGGAATTAAGTGGATCGATGTAGGAAACAACTCACGTGTTGTAGAGAAAGGCGTTGGGAATTGCAAGCTAGACTTGGACAACGGCCACACTCTCCTACTTTATGATGTTCACTTCATTCTATATATTCAAGGGAATATTAATACTGTGGTCAATTTAATGGGTCTTGGTTATAGTTGGTTCCTTCATGATTGTAATATGGACCTATTTTGTAATAATTCCTTTATTGGAACTGGGTTTGTATTTCAAAGGATTTATTGTAATAAGTACAATGTATTTCCTCATGTAATGAAAATTTCCTTGTGACAAATTTTTTTACTAATGAGTCTAATATAATTTGTTGGCACGCAAGGCTTGGTCATATTGGACCAATGCGTATAGATAGACTTGCCAAACGTGGCCTTCTATCCAATGTTTCAAAGGTTGAAATGTCGACCTGCGAACATTGCCTTGTGAGGAAATCTTGTCGCAAGCCGTTTGGAACCGGCACAAGGGCCGAGGTTCCAATACAGCTTATCCATTCGGACATATGTGGTCCGACGAATGTCAAGACAAGACGCGGGAAGTCCTATTTCATCACTTTTATTGATGATTTCACCCGATTCGGTCATATCTATTTGATATCCCACAAAAGTGAAAGCACTAAACCTGCTTTAAAAACTATATGAGTTTAGTGGAGAATCAATTAGATCGCAAGATTAAGGTCATGCGAACCGATAGGGGCGGTGAATATCAATCAACAAGTTTAAAGGAACTTTGTGATGAAAAAGGCATAGTACATCAGGTAACTATGCCTTATACTCCTCAACAAATTGGTGTTGCAGAAAGGAGGTATAGGACTTTAATGAGAAATGGTCCGTTCAATGATGGTGCAAGCTAACTTGCCGATCACCTTTTGGGGTGATGCATTATTGACGGCCGCTTTCATTTTGAAACGCGTACCCTCGAAATCAGTTAGCTCCACTCCTTATGAGTTGTGGAACCAAAAGTCTCCTGACTTAAACATTTTGAAACCTTGGGGTTGTGCATTCTACGCACATATTTCCTCCCATAAGTATGGCAAACTTGGGCCAAGGGGAAGGAAACGTATCTTTATACGATACGCAGAAAACTCCAAAGGTTATATTTTTGTTAGTCAGGAAGACAATGGTGGGCTAATTGAGTTTGAGTCGAGGGATGTCACTTTCTTGGAAAACGAGTTTCCAAGACAGGGCGAGATAAGTCAGGACTTATCTTTATTTGAGATTTATGATCAAAAAGGATTACCTCATTCGAGTGGGAGAATTCTTGGTGAAAACGAAAATACGTTTCAACCTTCACCAATGATTATACGAATGACGATTATCCTATTCCATACGGGAATAATGATCCAAGTGGGAGCAATTCTAATGACATTCCAAGTGGGAGTGATATTAGAATTGATCTAAATTCGAGTCAACAAGGACTTGAAGAAATCTCAAATACAACGTAGTAGTCGTACAAGGTTGGCTCCTCTAAGATTTGAGGATGAATTTCCGTAAACCTTTATGACTTTACTACAAGATGATGACAAGCCTGCCACTTTCAAACAGGCCGCATCATGCCCTGCGAAAGACAAATGGATGGAAGCGATGAAGGAGGAATTGAAATCCATGAAAGTTAACCAAGTCTGGGACTTGGTTAACTCACCCAGAGGACATAGAGCAATTGGGAACAAATGGGTTCTCAAGATCAAGAATAAGACTGATGGCTCTATTGACAGATATAAAGCTCGCCTTGTCGCGAAAGGTTTTACGCAACAGGAAGGGATAGACTACGAAGAGACCTTCTCACCTGTTGTGCATTTTACCTTGATTCGCATGATTCTGGCAATGGTAGCTTGCTTATACCTCGAATTACATCAGATGGATGTAAAGACTGCCTTTCTCAATGGAGAATTGGACGAGGAGATCTATATGGAACAACCAACAGGGTTTGTAAAAGAAGGAAACGAACATAAGGTTTGTAAACTTCGTAAATCCATATATGGTCTTAAATAATCCTCGAGGCAATGGTATATACGATTTCAAGAAGTTGTCTTATCAAATGGATTTTCCATACTTGATGAAGATAACTACGTATATATCAAGAGGATTAAAAGCAAGCATGTTATTATGTCTCTATATGTAGATGACATTTTAATAGCCGGAAATGACAAGGGCTTTGTGATGAGTATCAAGGCTTGGCTTTCATCAGTATTTGAGATGAAAGGCATAGGAAAAGCCGCATATATCCTTGGAGTTAAGATTTCAAGGAATCGTTCAAAGAAACTTCTTTCTCTCTCACAGGAGACTTATATAAAGAAGGTTCTAGAACGATTTAATATGCAGGACTGCAAGTCCATTGATATTCATATAAGCATATGCGATAATTTATATCTGGAATCATGTCCAAAGAACCAAAAGGAAAAAGGAAATTATGGAAAAAGTTCCATATTCCAGTGCAGTTGATAGTCTTATGTACGCTATGGTGTGTACGAGACCGGACATCTGTTTTGCTGTTGGAAATGGTAAGCTGTTACCAATCCAACCCAGGGCAAGAACACTGGAAAGCGGTTAAGAGGATAATGCAGTATCTTAAAGGAACTGCAGATTTGCAAAAGACTATGATAAAACTAAGAAGGTAGACATAAGGTACATATCTACGCATGAGATGATAGAGGATCAGCTTACGAAAGCGATCCCCAGAAATGTGTTTTATAAACACTTATCATCCCAAGGATTACGTATGAGCTGAGTTGTACCAATATATATTCCCATGTCTAAGAAAGATCAAAATTAATAAAAGAATAAGTTCTTTTTCAAACATTGCATATGAATTTCTTAAAGAAATGTTTGTGTACATTTTTGAAATCTCAGCTGAATTGTGTGTATGTCGGACAGATAAAGGTTGGCTCTCTCACATGAGCAACCGCCTTATCTTATCAGATGGATAAGATAGAGATGAGACTAGTTTAAAGTCAAAATCATTAGACGAATGATTTAGAGTCATGACTTAAACAAGATAGTCGAATGAAAGATCTGCATCATATGGATGCTTACAAAAGATCTGAGATCTGTATCACAAGGATATTTGAAAGAGGTCTCGTAGGATTTTTTAAATCCTATCTGTCTTATGCAGGATGAGAGTCCGTGAATATTTCACGAGTAGTAAAGGGACTCAAAAAGATAGGCACTGTGGTGTCTGATCTTTTCATCCGTACAACATCATTAAGACATACTCTCCCTGGGAAAGGAGTGATGTTGTAATACGTGTTCATACCACGTATGCATTTCGACCACTGAGTTAGTAGCAATAGTGTTTGCTATTATGTGAGACTCAAAGGCCATACGGGTCTTAACTCTTACCCTCAAGGACTCCAATTGGTTCCTTTAGATTTGACGAGATGATCGCTATCTTAGCGTGTTACTTATGGGCTATGATAATTCGGCTCGGCGGGGCACGTTAGAAAAGCGAATCAAGTCAAGATCAGAAGGTTCGCAAGAAGAGGAAGATTGATTTCATATTCACATTTGGACTTTAATGATTCAAAGCTGGCCAGCCAATTGTGATCCAGATGGGATTCAATTGTTGAATATAAAGTATAAGAAGTGTGAAGAAATAATCTAGGGTAAAGCATGCGTTGAACTACTCAACTTTGCACCTTCGAGGTCGTTGTGTATCTCTAACAAGTGCACAACAACAGACTCTACACGCATGACGGTCGCACGGTCTATTTCTCGGTATGATAGATGAAAGAACTAAGGGAAAGACGTTCTCTTACAATCCCCTCAAGTGTGAGTGGGAGATGTTGGATATGGAAGACGTTTGTACACCCTTGTGGGGGAGTACGAGGGAATACGGACCTCGAACGTCACGCACACGAAGTCGTGTGCAAAGGGAATCTGTTCCCTTGCGAAGAGGATCTCTGGATGAGTGGGAAAGTCGCATTATATATGCATAAGTGCATGCGACATATGGCTAATAAAGGGGGAATATCTTAAGCTTATGTTGTACCATGCATATGGTACAACTTAAGCTTATAATGTGCCATGTATCATGGTACACCTTAATTAAGTTGTTCCAAAGGAACAACTTACCCTAAAATAACTACCTTGGGGGCTATAAATAAGACCCAAGGGTAAGCCATTTCTTACACCATTTTGCATGGAATTCATGCATGCATCTTCATTCTAGCGAAGCTCTGCAGAAATCCTTCCTCTCCTCTATCCAAGTTCTTAATCTAAAGTAGAGATTTAGATTGTGGATTAGTAGCCTTACTCCGTTCGTGAGAAGACTCGATCCGTCGTGGCGAATCCGAAGGCGAAGTTCGTAGACTACCGTGCCGCATACGCAAGCGTAAGTCTAAACTTCATATTATCGATCCTAACTCTGTTTTGGAAGGATCCTACACACAGTCCCATGCTCATCGACCAATAGAACGGGCTCGTCATCATCATCAAAGTCTATGAGGCGTCTTCAATAACGACACCATCAACAGCACCTATGACGGCAGCACCGGAGATGGGAGGGGCACAGGAAGGGGACCCTTCGACTGAGATGTTGGAGGGGGAAGAGTCTGTGAGGGGAAGAGGACGGGGCTCAGAACTTTGGGGCATCGAAGGCTACTGGCAGCTGGCGACCATAAGGGGTGGCGATGGGTGGCGATGAGGGTGGCAGGTGCGTGGGCAAACCACATTGCTCCAACATATGACCAAAGCAATGACAATGAGAGCACAATGGTGGGATGCCCGTGTACTCGACAGGAACAGGAACGACAGACCCATTGGTCGACGCCCCGGATACACACCTGGGGCGGGACTCGCTAGTCTTACCGCAAGCGCACGGTGTAGCGGTGAGCGGGTATCGAACACGAGGAGGGAAAATGACGGTGTCTTCTTCAATTCACCTAGCTATAAGAACAGTCGAGAAATATTCACAATAAAGCGGTCATAGTCGTTCAATTGTGTAAGGAAAATATCAAATTAATAAAAACGCCTAGGGATAGGGAATCCCCGCTACAAACCGTATCTCGACATTGTGATTTGTAGGTTTCACAATTGCTAGACTAGAAATTCAGGTGAACTAGTTGCAACTAAATGTAGAACCAAGCTCACGCTCTCGCGTTATTTCCGGTCTATAGCAAACCTAGGGTAGAGTCCAATCTCTTGCAAACCCTAACCTAGGCAAGCTAGCGTGAAGAACATCATCATCATCCAGTCGTATCTCGAGCCCACTCTTGTGCAAACTCGAGCTACGACCTAAGTTGGGATAGTTCCTACCCGTCCAATCTCTTGCAAACGGGTATTGGTATAGAATTACAATCGAAAATCCTAGTATTGGTCCAATCTCTTGCAAACCAATCCTAAAGAAATCCAATTGTAACCCAATTCGAATTTCTAGGGCTTCCTATCGAGTTGGGCTCCAATCTCTTGCAAATCCCAATCGGTATGAATCCCTATATATTTGTATTAAATCGATCCCAAACTAACCCTAATCAATTCTAGCAATAATTTCACCAATTCATCACAAATTAGAAATAGGGTTCGTAGTGTTCATCCCTACGCCCTAAGACGATAAGACTACTCACAATTCATAATGCAAATCATTAGAAATTCAATAATAAAATCAATAGAATTCATTGCAATAGTTAATATATCAATAAAAATGAGATTTTTAATATAGAGAGAGACAAACCAATGAAGTTTCAATAGCATCCAACAAAATAGCACTTTTTATCTCTCTCCAAAGAACCAAATCTAATCTCCTAAAAGTATTCTAAAAAGCTGCAAAAAGTATGAGAAAGCAAGCTCCTAAACTAGGTTAAAAACTGGGGTTAAATACCCCCCAAAATCGCCCAAAAAACTGTGACAAAATTGCCCCTGCGCAGCTTGAAAATCGCAATTTACGCTATAGGCAGCGCGGCTCACTCGGCCGAGTGACAAATGTCGCTCGGTCGAGTGACAGACCTTGACGGATTCCAGTAACTTCGGACTTTTGGGGGTCGTCTCCTCGGGAGTCACTCGGCCAAGTGACTTTCTTCACTCGGCCGATGTGATTTCTTCATTCGGCCGAGTCGAAACTCGGGAGCTGACTGACGGATTACAGTAACTTCGGGATTTTTGCTTGCCTTCGTCGAGATGCCACTCGGGCGAGTGGTGTCTCCGTGCTCCACCGAGTGGTCTGGCGATGCTCGGCCGAGTGCACGCTGATATTCAATCTGCTGCGTGTCCGATCCGGTCGGCCGAGCGGGCTGTCGATGGTCGGCCGAGTGACTCCTTCACTCGGCCGAGTGGCATGCTGAAAATGCCCAATCTTCGTATTTTTGCTTCCTCGTCGCTCCTACGACGTTCTTTCTTCTTCCACTCCTCTCCAATCACAGAATTCCCCTCGAAAGAGTCACGGGTGACACTCCGGAGTGGGTGCATCTCAGAATCACTCCAAATCGCTCCAAATCTCCTGAAATACGACAAAAACAAGAAATCGTGAAAAGCATCGCAATATTGTCGAATAATCGTGAAAAACACGATACGAGCGATCAAAATGGCATGCAAACATGCAGAAAAAAAGGTGTAAAATATGGAGTAATCAAAATCCCCCAAGCTTACCTCTTACTCGTCCTCGAGGAAGATGAGTAAAAAGCGAACCCGGTGGATAAAGATAATAGAAACGATGGAAAAGTGGAAAATGAAAAATGAAAAACAAAATAGAAAACGAAGAAGGAAGCTGCTAGATCATTTTTCTCAGGACGTGGGTTTTGCTTACTCATATAGCACGCATCGAATATAAAACACATGTCAAAGACTTTTATCTCGATATCATAGTATAATGGTGCATTTGAAATAGAAAACCCAGGAATATCAATATAGCATGAAAAATGGAATAGTTCTAGAATTAACATCGTCTGAAGCATCTAAAGCGATATACAAAATCGTAGATCACACACTTTTCAATTGAATGCTTTCTATAAGGAGTATAAGAGACATCACACAATAGAGTAGTAAGAATAGAAAAGCGTGGTTTTCATGAAATGAATGCTAAGCGTAGATTTCTGGATTTCGTGAAACTTTTGCAATCTCACCGAGTATAAAATATTACTTAGCCTAGGTTGTCATGCACCGTCAAGTAGTCGCTCTCTCACACATCATTGGATCCTCTCCCCCAAGCTTATCCATAAGCGTGGTGACATAAACAAAACAATATTTACATTCCATGTTTCTTTTGAAGCTCCAAAAGTCAAAGAAATAAAAATAAAAGCAAAAGAGGGAAGAAAGAGAGAAAGGGTATGAGATGGGATCGTTTTCGAACTTCTTTTCTCTTTTCTTTTCTTTTTCTCAAATCTTTTTCTTATTCTTTTCTCTCTGAAAGGGTATGAGATGGGATCGTTTTCGAACTTCTTTTCTCTTTTCTTTTCTTTTTCTCAAATCTTTTTCTTATTCTTCTCTCTCTCTCTCTCTCTCTCTCTCTCTCTCTCTCTCTCTCTCTCTCTCTCTCTCTCTTACGAATAACATATATAGACAAATGATCCCAAATCAAAAGAGAAGGATATACAAGTATTTTTTTCTTTTTGGTTTTGGGGAATTTGGAGCATGAGATATAATAACGGGGGGATGCCAATAATAGAATTGCTAAGGGGAGATTCACCAATGAATTTAAAATAGAGAAATAATGTTCAAGATATGTGGAGAAAGAAATAAATGTACCTCTCGGTTCACTCTATAGGACGTGCATGACAACTTCAGCAGGGTAATTTAATCTACTCAGTTTAATCTCAAAAAGCAAACTAGTCCAGATATATCAATGCTAGCAAACATTCAATTAACCTGAAGTGAAGCGTACAAATCATGCAATAAGAAGTGATATGAGAAAAGAAAGCAGTATTCCAGATATAAGCAATCAATGCGTGAATCTTGGTGTGTTTTCTACGATAGCATACATATGAATTATCAGACATCAGCTAATAGTAGAATTTCATCCATTTTCATACGGAAAAAGAAGTGGGTTACTATTTCTAAATGCAAAGCAGAACATAGCATATGATATCAGAAACAAAAGCTATGACATGACCAAATTAGCATGCATATAGAGAAAAGCTAACACCACGTCATCGTCATCACGGAAAAATCATCTCTAGCAAAAGATGAAAGAAATAAAGATAAAGGAAAACAGAACTATTTACAATGCAGAACACAAAGAAAATAAGAAAAACGTGATGCATGGTAAAAAAAATGAAAAAGTGATGAAAAATGGGTCCAAGAGCGGTAAAACGTGAAAAAAACTAAAAATAAAGGTGATAAAAGCAAAAAGTGTGAGAACTCACTCCCCCAAGCTAAAGTGCACAGTGTCCTCAATGTGCAAAGTGTGGCACACCGAGAGACGGGTAATGGGTGGGGTGGGTGAGGATGCATGCATGATAAAAAAGGAAAAATAAACAAATAATATGATGCGGATGTGAAAGATGCATGCAAAGATCAGAGTGATGCAGGTAATGTGTCACCAAAAATACTCTCCCTCTCTCCCAAAAAGGATATAAAATGATGTGATCTGAACAGGGACCAAAATAGTGAGGGGAGGAGGGGGGCAAAAAAATATATATCAACAGGACCTGCAGAGAATGGGCAGCATAACGACAAAAACGATCAATGGCATCAAGAGTGTGCCTAAGCTGGTGGTGCTGCACCATCTCCGTCCTGTGGCAGAGGTGGAGGTGGTGGTCGAGGTGTCTGCTGGGTGGGTGGGTGTAGTGGAGGCAGTCGTGCCAGTATCTGATTCAGGCAAGCCTGAATATCGGGAAGCATGGCGACGCGGGACTGCACGGTACTGACCGTGGCAGAGAGAGCCCTAAAATCGCCTCTGAGTCCACTCACCGCCCCCCTCAAGAGCACGAATGCTCTGAAGTAGAGCGTCGGGGGGAGGTGGTGCAGAGGGACGCACATGTCTAGGCTGTGAAGGACGCGGCTGTCTCTGGCGGGAAGCGTATAGGATGGGGCCAGCAGGGTAGCGTGGAAGGGGTGCTGTGCTCGGTAGTGGATGCCCAGCCTCAGTGTGAGGCTGGGACACAGGCTGGGACAGCGCAGCAGCATCGGTGGTGGAAGATAAAATCAGCGACGAGGAAGCAAGAGAGGTCAGTGACACAGGTGTGGGGACAGACGTCACGA